>OY728167.1:504410742-504902657 GCA_963277665.1 Viscum album | reverse complement strand
AATCCTCTTGTGTCCCAACCTCGGTGTGAAACGCTGGAAAACCTGATCACCGACCTCAAAATAAAGAGGTCGTCTCCTCTAATCAGCATAGGACTTCTTTCAAGACTGCGCTGTAGCCATCCTCTTCCAAATCATCTCTATCTGCTTTGAAGTCTCCTGAACGAGACGAGGTCCCAGCAGAGCTGCCTCTCCTGTCTCCAGCCAGCATAAGGGTGATCGGCATGGCCTACCATACAAAGCCTTGTATTCTTCCATCTGAATGGTCTCTTGGTAACTATTGTTGTAGGTGAACTCCACCAGAGGAAGATATACTCCCAAGAACCGCCAAAGTCTAGGATGCAAGCTCGGATCATATGATAAAGCACCTAGATCGTGTGCTCAGACTGGCCATCGGTCTGGGGATGGTATGCTATACTAAAAAGTACCTATATACCCAATGCCTTCTGAAGTCCCTGCCATAACTGAGAGGTAAAGCGCACATCCCTGTCTAAAACAATGGAGTGTGGAACTCCATGTAGACGAACGATCTCCCGGATGTAAAGTCATCCCAGATCATCAACACTGAAGGTCTCCTTAATCGGCATGAAGTGCGCAACCTTCGTAAGCCTGTCAAAGATAACCCAAATAGCATCTTTCCCTTGAGGTGACCTCGGATACCCAGTCACAAAGTCCATCGCGACGTCGTTCCACTTCCACTCTAGAATGGGTAGCTACTATAAAAGGCCTGCTGGTCGTTGATGCTCTGCCTTCACCTGCTGACAAGTAGAACTTCTCATCATGAAACTAGCAACATCCTTCTTCATACCTGGCCACTAGTACTGGCGATGAAGATCCCGATACATCTTGGTGGCACCAGGATGAAGTTCCCAAACTGGGGAATGAAAATCCCGCATCAGCTCCTCGCGTATGTCTGCCGGCACCCATATGTGTCCCTGGAAACGCAAGATCTCATCCTTTCCCACTGTCCATCTGGGAAGAGGGTCCTCTCCAGACACACTCTCCTGCAGGACTATGCCTTCTGAGTTTGATAGCTGCCTCATCCGTACCCGATCAAGAAGCATAGAGGTAACAGCTACAGAAGAAATTTATATTTGTGCCTATCTGTCGTGCACCTCTAGATGTATCTCCCAGAACAGAGCCATCAGCTGCCACCCACTACTGGCCTCATGAACTGCCTGAATATGAGTTCTCCTGCTCAACGCATCAGCCACTGTGTTGCCCTTACCCGGAAAATAGGCGAGCTCGAAGTCAAAAGATTGTGGATACTCAACCCACATGTGCTGCCTGAGATTCAGATCACACTGAGTGAAGATATAATTGAGACTCTTGTGGTCAGTGATGACCACATAGTGCTCTCCCAGAAGATAGTGTCTCCAACAGCACAAGGCATGAACAACAGCTGCTAACTCCAGATCATGTGTCGGGTAGTTCCTCTCATGTGGCCTCAACTGTCGAGACCCGTACACAATGACTCCATCCCCCTTCATAAGCACAGCTCCCAGCCCGATACCTGAAGCATCACAGTAAATAGTGTAGCTCTTGCATAGCTCCAGAAAGACTAGTATCGGTGCTGAAAACCTCCCTTTCAGCTCTTGAAAGGATAACTCACAAGAATATGTCCATAAGAACTTCTCCCCCTTCTTGGTCAGACCTGTCAAGGGTGCTTCTAGACGAGAAAAGTCCTGAATGAAGTGTTTGTAGTATCCAGCCAGCCCTAGGAAACTCTTTACCTCAAAGACATTCTTCAGATGCTCCCATGAAACTACAACTCTCACTTTCTCTGGGTCCACTGATAATCATGCCTCTGAGATGACATGACCCAAGAAGTGTCTCTAATCCATCCATAAGTGGCACTTCGACAGTTTAGCATAAAGCCGATGCTCTCTCAGTGTACTCAGAACGATCTCAAGATGTGTGGCATGGTCATTTAGAGTGTGATAGTACACCAAGATATCGTCCACGAAGACCATGACGAAGGAGTCAAAGTAAGGATAGAACACTCAGTTCATCAGTGCCATGAAGACTGCAGGTGCATTTGTGAGACCGAACGGCATGACTGTATACACGTATAGAACATACCTGCTACTGAAGGCTGTCAGAGGTATATCTGAATGACTAACGTTCAACTGATTGTAACCGGAGCTCAAATCGATCTTCGAGAACACCTGAGCTCCTCGAAGCTGATCGAAAAGGTCATCGATCATCGGCAAAGGATATCAGTTCTTGACCGTCAACTGGTTCAGCTTCCGATAATCCCCAAAAAACCGAAGGGTACCGTCGTCCTTCTTCAAAAATAGGACAGGCGAACCCCAAGGAGAAGTACTGGGTCAGATGAAACCCTTAGCCTATAGCTCCTTCAACTTCTTACTGATCTCCTACAACTCAGGTGTGGCCATCCTATATGGAGGAATGGACACCGGTTCCACTCCTGGAATGAGCTCAATAGAGAAGTCTACCACACGCTCTGGAGGAAAACATGAAGAGTCCTTTGGAAAGATGTCCCTGAAGCAATCCACCACTGGAGGAAAGTCAAACTGTGGAGTCCCCTGATCATCCAGATAAAAGACTATAAATCTGAGCCGTCACCCCTCCTAGACCAAGATACTTGAGTCCTGCCCGACTCGCCCGAACGTCCCACTCACATTTATGAAGAAAAGACTTGCCCTCTGGTGAAATGAAACTCACTCTGCGGTGATAGCAGTCGACGAATGCCTGAAATGGAATCAACCAATCCATGATGAGGATGACATCATAGCCTATCATCTCTAGGACATAGAGATCCCATAAGAAGTGATACCCTGCAACCTCGAGAGGGAACTCTCTACACTGGCGTACACTTGATGTCCTCGTCCCCAAGGGTGTGTCTAGTGTCAAAGAGTCAATAGAAGAAAAGATGCAGAGTCTAAGGCTCTCCAAAACAGAAAAAGAGATAATGCTCTGCATAGAACCAATATCGAAAAGGGCTGTAGATAAAACTGAGGCTACTAAAATCATACCTCGAACAGTAGAAGGGTTGGGATCCTACTGCTGATAAGTCCGCTCCACGACAAAAGACTGGCGCGCACTACGGCCTTGTGTCCTTGGCAGACCACTCTGAGTTGAACCTCCATGTTGGTGCTGAGGAATTGGTGGCTGAACGCCACGGCCTCGACCTCCACCTTGGCCCGAATGGCCGGAAGAACTCCAGTTCCACGACTGGTGTGAAATGGGAGGTGCTTCTCCTGAAGGAGGGGTCGTGGAAGAACCCAGGTCAACAAATGCTGGTGAGAAAACCTGAAAGAAACGCTGAAGGTGACCCATCTTGCTGCAAGATAGGCCCTCCACGGGGTCCCTCTGGCACTACGGCTTCATGTGCCCTAACCGGCCACACGGGTAGCATATCACCTGGCTGCATGACGATGCATCTCGCTTCCTCGGATCACCGTATGTAGGCTCTCTATGGGGCTTCTTGCTGTCATATGGAGGCATACTAGCTCTGGAAGCAGAACCGCCCTGGCTCGAAGCTCTAGAGTCTCTCAGATTGCGCTCCGTAATTAGTTCCTGGTTGACGATGGAAGTAACGGATGTCAGCTGGAAGATTTTCACCTGCGAGCGGATCTCCTGCCTGAGACCATCCTCAAACTTCCTTGATAAGAACACCCCACTCCCATACCGGAGGGGTGTGAAGCACTGCAGATCGGTGAAACGAGAGGAATAGTACATGACAAAAAGAGTACCCTGATCTAAGATCATGAACTCCCAGGCTTGGTCAGCCCTTAGGGTCTCCGGATATAAGTAGTCGTAGAACAAGTGCTGGAACTCCTCCCAAGCCATAGACTACTACTGACCAACCTGTGAGATCACGTCCCACCACCTCTTGGCGGAGTCTCAGAGTATGTAGGTGGTGAGCATGAACCGCCTCTCTAGAGGCGTCTCCAGATGATTGAAGATAGTCAGCATTGCTTCCAGCTATGACTCTTCATCCTGAGGTACTCCTTCCCCCCAGAACGTGGGAGCATGCTGCTGTTGGAAAACCTGCATCAAGTCTGCCATAGACGTGGTAGGAGGCAACACTCCCTAGAAGGCCTGCATCATCCTCATGAAACCTTCCCTGAACTGCGCATCCGCGCTTGCAACTGGTATGATAGCCGGTGCCAAGGCTGGCCCGACTGGAGGATCGGTAGGAAGTCCCTGATCAGCCATATCTGGGGTCTGATCACTGCCTGAAGATAGGCGTACGACCAGAGGACGTCTCAGAGGCATATCTCTAAAAGATCAAAAGTACACCTTAGATCAGAAAATAAGGATAGAGAAAAAATAGTACAAAACAGTAATAGGGGAAGAAAAACACAAAAGATTACAAAACACGACTACACGACGTGTATAAAAACTACACGGTGTGTCTTCTTAAACCACTAACATGGGCGTGTACTCATTCCCTACATGTCATGTATACCTCAAACTACACGGCGTGTTGACCACAACACATGGCATGTGCTTGAAAAATATTTCCCTGCCCGAGACTCTTTACACGGCTAACCCACACGGTCTGACTCAACCTGAGACTACACGGCGTGTTCGAAACAAACAAAGCGTGTACTAGACAAGGCTTCGGTGGGCTGTGTTGTTAAACAGAAGGCCGTCTACATGGATTAACCTTACATGGCGTGCTACGAAAAAACACGGTGTGTATAGGCAAAGGTGACACCATCCCGCGTTGTTCGTGACACGGCCGGGTACCTGAACAAGACTCCACAGCATGTTCCGAACAAACACGGCGTGTGGAAAAGAAGATAAAGTAGGCCCGTGTTGTTCGTGACATGGCCGGGTACATGGAATGAAATTCATGGTGTGTTCCCTAAGGACACGACATGTTCTACCCGAGCTTCCCTGGCCCGTGTTGTTAGTGACACGGTTGGGTTCACGGCTCCGAACATACACGGCGTGTAACTACCGTACACGACGTGTTCCCGAAGTTACTTTCACGACACCGTGTTCTACTCACACGGTCAGTGACACATCCTAAAAACTACACAACATGTATCCAAAATGTACACGCCATTTATTCTGGGTTTTTCTATGAAGTAGCTCAGAAACTGCACAGAATTCCAGAAACACCAAAAACCTGGCAGAGAGGTGCCAAATTCCAATCTGTGAGGGACCATTCTCCCCACGAATCAAACCTTGGCATCTCCCACATTAATGTACAAGAGAAAATAGGATCATGATCCACCATGTTTCGATTAATGTGGGCCCATAACCCATAGGTCGGAGGATCGAAACCTCCCTTTGATACCATTTTGTAACGACCCAAATACGGAGCCCCTCCACTGGTGCCCCATACCCGGTTCACCACATAACCTCAAGCACGTTTTCCCAAAAGCCAGAGGCTGTTGAATAGAAGTGAGGACCTTGGTGAGTCGGTGGGGAAACTATGCCATCATTCGGTAAGTATACAATGGAAAAAGAACCAAACACAATAGCAGAAACAATAAACAGCATACATCAACTGAACTGAACAGCAGAAGAAATGGATGCACTTATAATGATGAAAAATGGTACATATGTATATGGAAAGAAGCAAACAAACCAACGTACTGAAGTACAACTGAAAATAAGGTGCAATGGAAAAACAATGTAAACTCCTCAGCATCGCGAGCCACAGCTCGGTCCCATGCTCTCCAGCTCCAGCGCAATCAAGAACGTGAAGTAGAAGGGCGCTTTCCCTTATCTATACCTGCAACAACATATTCTATTTGGTCCCAAAAGCATGGCCTAAACAGGGTGTGAGATAAAATCCCAATGGGAAATCACCCAAAGATATGTGCCTAACAGTCAATGAATACACAACAGTAATAACAAGAAGCTGTAAATAGGAAGCACAAGCAGAAACAATCAACAACTCTAACAAATAAAGTACATAAGTAAACAACCAACAACAAGAAGAAAACTGGTAACCCTATGGGTAGCTCTCATAGCCGAACCCCTATGGTTCAGCCTATAAGTACTAGCAACCCTCTAGGAGGCACACACAGTGTCACCCCTCTGGTTCAACTATGAATAAAATAGACTCTCTGGGGATGCACTCATCGTCAATTCCCCCTATAGTCTCGTATCGTACTAAAGGATCTCTGGGGAAGCACTCAATATCTATTCCCCCTGTAGCCCGCGTCGAGTAACTAAAGACTCTCTGAAGAAGAACTCAACATCAATTCCCCCTGTGGTCTTGCATCGTAATTAAAAGACACTCTGGAGAAGCCCTTTCATCAATTCTCCATTTGGTCTACTACTCTAGGTTCTCATAGTCCTGATTGAAAGATAAAACAAGATCAGCACGCGTGCATCATCCAAGTAACCCTTAAGAACTACTTGGCTATCAACTAAGGCTCATTGAAAAAACAAGACAACAATTCCACAATCCTAAAACTTTGCATGGAAATTGGAAAAACGCCTAATAAGCAGAACAAGCATGGAAAAGCAACTTGAGCACAAAATAAATTACTCTACTCAGAAGCATAAACCTCTATTACAGAAATCAAGAAAATCAGGAAAACAACAGTGAAAAATAGGTAACACGCAATACCCCATTCAAGGGTATTGGTGGAATTTGCAAAAAATACTCATCAACTTTATACAGAAAGGCACAAACCACCTACCTCGATCCCAGGAGATTGACATACGTGATCCTCGACGACATATTCCTCATTGAAAAATGAAGATCTGAGAAAACTCAGAAAACGTTCAACCCATGATAAATTGTAAGTGAGGAGGAATCAAGAAGAAAGGCTATAGAAGAACAGAGAACTCAGCGCAGCGCTTCCAATGTAATCGACAGCAGCTGGAACGGAGGTCGGACGGAGGCACAGAGGGTCGGGGAAGAAGCGCGGCCGTACGACGCTCTTGGACAGATGGTTTCTGAATAAGGAGACACTTCTGTGCATTAGGCATGACCCCAGTCCGTTTATTGAAAAAAAAAATACATGGCATGTAATTATTGATTACACTGCGTGTACTTCAGTTTTCCATACTCCGCTTTAACCGGCCTCCACCTCACCCTTACACACCGTGTGTGTGTGGCTCGGACAAAGCCAACACATGACTTCGAGCGGGAAAAGAGTACATTGCCTGTAATCAGAAAGTACACGACATGTACATCAAAAATTTCAAGAAAATTTTTTTTTCTCAAAAACTACAGAAAAAGGAAAAGCGTACCTGAAAGGAATATCTAGGTTCTTACAACTAGTGCCTCTATAAGAAAATAACATTTCATTGATTACATAAACTCTATACAAGATCTTAAAAGTAGTATGAGTTATGTCTGATGGTATCGCACAAAAATAGTTATGTTCTGATCCCAAATCAATCATGGAGAAGATCTTATCAATTCTCAGTCGATAGAAGATATCATCAATGTGTGATAGTGGATAGATGTTCTTGACCATTTTCTAGTTCAGTCTATGACAATCAATACATTGCTGTAATGTTCCATTACCAATCGAGATGAATTTTACTAGAGAACTGAATGGATATTTTTACGCTTTATGGAACCATTAGTTTCTATATATTACAATCGAACATTCAAATCAAGAATATCTACAGTTGATCTCCTATAGGGAAGGATATAAACTAGTTCTCCTCTTGGGACCGTCTTGATCATGATCTCGATCACTTTCCAATGTGGTAATCCATAGAAGTAGTTATGAAATGCATACTGACAACATATAAAACTATTTTAATAGTATCCTACCATATTACACCATCATCTATAAAATTTATTGTTTTTTTACCCATGAGAAAATCCAAAATTCACATAATCTTTCCAACACCGCCTCCTTGGAGATCCCCTTACCATGTTGGAAGTATCTACCTACATCTGGATATTGAAATCTAATTTTCTTGTAATGAAATTGGATATGTTCTTGGTATAGAAGTAGCCTATCCTTACCAAAAATAAAATAGAATCTCATTGTTTCCCTGGAAAATAGTTTCCACAACAAACCATTATGACCGATTTCTATACAACAATCCTTATAAGGTCTGATATTCTCTTACCACACTCTTAAAGAGATTTATGTTTGTGAAACTTCAGGTATAGTCCATTACATATATAATCTATTATTTCATGTGAATAGACTATTAAGCCTTATCATCACACAATGTATAAATTTAAAAGTGGTTTGGGATCTTCACCTTTATGTCATTTCAAGATAAGTCTTCTTACTACCCAGATTAATTTAGAATATCTTTCAAATTCTTGTAAGGTATGTAAAGAATGTACAAATCTTTAATTAACCTTATACATTTTGGTGCCTTAAGGTTCTTGAATATCACCTAGACCATCTAGATCCAGAATTAGGCTACCTTGGGACCTCCAACCCTTATAAACATAGGTGGATGTTATAGCTAAAACTCCATCATTCTCTCTAACATTGATGGTATGATCTGAATAAACTTCTTTTATAAGGATCAAATGTCCCTCATGAAGATATCAGAAAGCTGATCATTGATCTGATCCTCAGTATCTACAAGAATTTATGGTTTAACTATGCTAGAAAAATTCTGATTTATAATATCCATACACTCAATATGAAGATGATGATGAAGTATTATCTATAGAAGTAAAACACAGACCTCATAATACTGGCTAATATAAGGTCAAACTAAATAGCTAACAAAAATAGAGAACCAATGGAAGATGTTTTATCTAAATATGGATTACATGCATTTTATAATGTCATTATATTACATTAATATCATTAATCAGATATAAAATTCATCCCATTTCATTGTATATATAGTAAGATATATCACATTCAATAATCATGACCCTATCATGAACAATTCATGTCAATATATATCCATATGTTCCAATCATGATGCTTTCATACTCAACTCCCACCATAATTATCCACGAGTTGAAATCCAAATAAAAAATAACATCACACACCATGAAAATAACCTATGGTGAAATATCATGAACCCATAAAAATGAACAACATGAACAATAATCCCATCCTAGTGCACTCATATTTTCCCACATACCGTGGATAGTTAGTCCTATGAATTTGATCATTACCAAGCCTTGACACATCCTAGTATCAATTATAAATTTCAAAGATATTAACAAAATAGAAAAGAAAAAAATTACCCCTTTGATACCACATTTTAATTTCCCTCGATCTAGAAGTTCCTCACCTAGACAAATCATGTTAATTATGGAACGTAATTCATGCCTCCCTATAAAAAAGAACATATCAAAATGAAAAGAGGATTTAAATATTAGAGTGGGGAGACTATACCCCATGGTTTAGATTTATGGTATAATATTAATAAAAAATAACAATAAATATCAAAGTAAATATAATATGTGGAAACCATAAAACATAACTTAGATGTTAAAGGAGGTACTAATAAACCAATACAAATAAATAATGTCATTATTGGCTAATAATTATCTAAATTATTAATTGAATTTAATACAAATAAAAAAACTATACGACACAATTAAATACATATAAACTAAATCCTAAACCCCATGTTTATCCCTATTATAATCAAAAACCCATCCAGTATAAAACATTATTTAGTAGGGTCCATTTACCTTGTCTGAACATTCATCCATGTAATCTTCTCAAGAAAAAAGTATCAGATCGAAAAGTGTGTGAGTAAAACTCCATTAGTAAGCAAAAAAAATTCTAAATAAAAAATTTCTAATAATGATTTCATCTAATAAAGAGTTAAATAATTTTATTAATTAATAAATTAAAACAATGAAATAATCATTTATCACCAGAACCATTATGGAATATCTTTTAGCACACAACCATATTATGTCAACCATAACCATATATCCATGGAATAATAAAATACCTAGAAAAGACCTCTTTATAATCATTTCATCATCTTTACTAACCCATCTATATTTTAATTTAATTAACCTGGGTATATCCCTCCATATTAAAATTTCAAAATCTTAGGCATTTCCCTCTATACAGTGATTACAAAATGAAATGGGTACATTCTAACTATAAAAGAATTATATCATGAAACTAAGAAACACTTTCTCTATAAGTATCAAATCATGAAATTGGTACAATCCCTCTACATAATAATAAAAATAACAAACGGTTCCATGACCACTATATAATAATTAAATCATGAAATAAAGAAAAGGCCACTATATAAGAATGAAAGCATAAAACTGGTCCAATCCCATTATATAAGCATTACTACATGTAGCTCAACACAAGAAATAACAACATGGGTATCACAATATGATATCATGATCTCCAATGGGTAATTATGAAAATTACAAATTTTTATTCAATTAATCATTTATTTTTTTATTTCAAAATATCACAAGTCATTTAAAAAAGAAATAATCTATTACCAATGTAATTCTATATCAAGGATTATCCTTGGATTTCATGTCACACAAAACACACTTTATGAAATTTTCTAATTCATTATTATTCCAGGGTTCACTTACCGAACAGGTATCCAAAATCCATTTGAAAACATTATTTAATATATAGGTAACCATGAAATAAAACAATCAATTATTTATCATCTTCTGTCATTCAATTAATTAATGTTCACATTGGGCTAGGACAATTATAATATTTCACATACCTAACAATTAAGAAAATGGCAGGGTTATGTTTTAGACCACATATATTAATCGGTGATTATGAAAATGATTCCAACTAGTAACACCAACATGAAAGATATTAAAGAAGATCATAAAAACGAACATAGATAAAAAAGATCAAGATGAACACCATAAAAAACCACAATTAGGAGTTTCTATTTCCAAAAGAAGGTAAAAAAGAAATATAGAGGAAAAACTAAACAATAGAACTCTTCATAGATCGATTTGTTTAATGAAATGTCCAAAATAGAGGATGAATCTCCATAATCTCATCGAAATTTCTTATGGATATAGAGAGGAAAAATAATATTGGTGAAATAAAAAAAATAATGCACTGAATGAATATAACTAAATATTGCAAGAAATAAATTGTGTGTAATGTGTTATAGGGAATAAAACTCTCTATTTACGAGTATTTAAATATTCATATCTCCTCGACTGAAATTAACTACTAATAATCATTACACATCATGGAATATAGATTCATGTAATGTAACAAATTAAAATCATAAAATAGTTCATTGTATGTATTATTATCATGAAATCTTCTTATCAGCAGTTACATGTCTTTCACTACATATACATGGTGTAAAAAATAACCTACGAGAAGTTATAAGCCCAAAATTCTACAGATGTTTCCCAATCACCATTGATGCTTTCTAAACTCACATGACACACTCATAATCCTACCTAAACCCATTTATGGCTAGAATTGATTAATTCAAATAAGTATACTTCTCATAACATTATGTTAATTCCCATTTAAAACCCTCTTCACCTCCAAAAGGGACTCAAACAACAAGTTTTAAAGACAATGAAATATCCTATAACAATGGTTCTAGGAAAATAATTAATGTAGTATGTACTTGGAACAAGATGGAATTTAAATTAATCATCATGAATTATATTAATTTCATGTCTATAATTGGACAATACATCAAGTAAAATTGTTGGGAGGGTATATCATATCCCTATTCATCCTTAACATACATATATATATGGAAGAGTGAAAATAATTTAAATGATATATAGATTAAAAACATATTATTATTGAAACAAAATGACAGAAATCATACAAAAAAATATTAAAAGAAAATTTGAATGATTAATCCCCTAATGTTGAAATAATATAATTTGACTCACTGAGAATCAATGGAAAAATTGGTTTTAATCAATGGTTTTCCTATAATTTGGTAGAAAACCATAAATCAGGGCATCATTGAGTGATATTGTTGAAATTTATTTACAATATATTATTTAATATAAGGGTATGGGATAAATTTTCTCGATAAATCAACTATGATATATGATACTTTGTTTTATGAATAAATAGGAGAGAAACCAAGGAGATGGGGGGAGTTACAATGGATGAGTGTATTTCACTATAGGTATCTATGGAAGAATTATGAATCATTATTTAAATTAATATTGCATTTTTTTTCAATAAATTAAGAATAAAAAGAAATGCAAGGGGGTATATTTTTTTTATCACAATATGGATCATGGCCAAATAACCCTACCTAGGTAATTTTTTGTCATGAATATTTATGTAATCTAGTAATTCCCAATACACTATTAGAACAAGAGAACTTGACAACCCCATCCCTAGGTCAAATAATTAATGTTGTAAGTATAAGGGTGTGGAAAAAGAAATTTTACCACAATCATGGAGGATAGACTACCAAAAAATATACAGATGGATACAGAACGTATCTACTATAATTTTTCTAATGTTTTTTTATTGATTTATTTTTTATGGATTCATTTAATTCCAGAAAAATTTCATATAAAAATTAAATATCAAAACATTAAATGTGAAAAAAAAACAAAACTCATTGATTATGTATAAATGAAGAAATAATTTTTATGAACATTTCTATTGTTATATTTGGTAAATATTTTCATGAAAATATTCTCTTACATCCTTTGTGATGCTTGATGATATTTTTTACGTATTTGATTCCACCTTAAAATTTTAATATATATTATAGAGATAATTATGTAATATTCAATTCATAGAGTGAGTGAAAATTCCTATATAAGATTAAATTCAATTATGTGATAACATATCATGATGCTAAGAAAATGATTATAATTTGAATTGGAAGATATCATACTGAAGTTATTGAGAAGAAGGTCAATAATCTATATCATGATATCCACGTTTTGTATGAATATAATGATATATTTTATGATGAATTTACTAATGTTATTCCCAGTAGAGTGGTAGAGATTTATGTTTTGTTAGTACTATAGGCTAAACCATGTTTAAAAACGCCTAATCTAATTCATTTAGTTAAGGAGTTAGGGTTGAAAATTAAATAATAAATGATTCATGATAAGGGTTTCATTCATCTTATAACATCACCATTTCTTCCATCTTTTCATTAAGAGTAATGACAGTTCTATTTGGATATTCATTTATTATTGATCACTACAGAACATTAATGTTAAGAAAAAGTGTCAATGTCCCCATATGAATGGCTTCTTTGATTGGTTGCAATGGGGGAAATAGTTTTCAATGAAAAACCACAGATCGGTAAAATATTTTATAAAATTGAAGGAATGTGAAATTATGACTATGGTGTTTCATAATATGAATAGGAATTATGAGTTTTTGGTTATGAATTTTAGATTAAAAATTCATCAAAGGTGTTTATAAATATTTAAAATTGAGTTTTTGATTATTCATTGGTTAAATTTATGGCAGTATTCATTAATGTAATTATAATATGATAAAACAATATATAAAGGTGATGGTGATTATTTGATTATTGTTTTAAAAAATTTAAATGAATATATGTTAGTTTAGATATTTAAAAAATAGGAATTTTTTTATAACATATTTTACTTCATAGGTATATTGTCTCTAAATATATAGTAAATATTGATCCTATAAAAACTAACCTGTCGAAAGAGTGGAGAAGATTAAAAAAATTTCATACATTCTTTGTTTTCATATATTAGTGGTTTTCTATGGAAATATTTTAGAAAAAATTATTTGGGTTATCTAAACCACTACTAGATATTACATTAAATGAAGTTAACTATTTTAAATAGTGGATTTTGATGTATGTTTTCAGTAATTAAGAAGGACATTGGTTAATTCTCTAGTGTATGAATTTCCAACAATAATTGATAATTTTTGTGATTTATTGGGATTATTCATAGAATGAAAATGGTTGTGTTTGATGTATAATGATATTGTAAAAAAATATGCTTCATGTTAATTGAAAACACATGAGACGAATTTTCCTATTAATTTCATTGAGTTGTACGTAGTAGTTTGTGCATTAAAAATATTTTCCAATCATCTATATTGGTATAAATGTTTAATATATAGTGATACTAAAAGGTTAAAGTATATATTCACTAAAAAACATTAATTGTGAAGCAAAGAATATGATAATAATTGATAAATGAATTTGATTACATGAATACTATTATCCAGGTAATTCCAATAAGGTATTTGATTTTATGATTCGAAAGGATATTGAATGATTAACTTTGAAATTTTTTAACATGATCCATTATTTAATTATTTAATTATTTTTGTTATGGATATTTTATTTGAAACAAATTATTCTCTATTTAAATAATTATTACTTCTATCATCTTTGTTTGAATTAATTATGTATTTCCATAAGGAAAAGTATGGATTGAATATAAATATAGTATTGGTTAAGAATGTTAATATAAAAATACTAATGTTTAAAAAAAATGTAATATTGGATTTTGACTATGGTAATTCATTTTAATTTAATTTAAATTCAGAAATTATATTTTGAGTGAGTCTTACAATAGTTTATTTATTGGTAAAAATTGTAGTACTATGATAAACATATTAAATTAGGAAAAATAATTATGGGATTGAATTATTAAAGATTATATTTAATTTACAATTAAATGGTTTACTTTTCAATATGTTAAATCCGTGTAACAATTACTGATGGTTATTATTTTGAATATTAATTTTTCTGAATGGAAGTGGGTGTATATAACTATGATTTTCATTTTTTGTTTTCTTAAAAAATTTGAAGGTAATAATTCGATGTTGGTTATTTATAATAGTTTGACTAAATATATGTATTTTCATTATATTCGTGATAATATATCTTTGGATAAGTTTTCTATAATTTATTTTAATGAGATTATTAGTTTATATGGAGCCACATTCTATATTTTCTCTCATAATGATCATATATATACATGTAAATATTGGAATGAATTATAGAAATAATTTCGGTCTAAAGAAAAATTCAGTGTAGCATTTTTATATTTAAAATGATTTAATGTTAGAGTGAAAAATTTATTATTTTTATGGTATGCTTCGGGATTTATCATGGGATCATTAGGTAGTTTTTTAACAATATATTTTATTAATGAAGCTTTACTATAATAATTTTTATCCTTCCATAATACATAATGTACCATTTTGGGTATTATATTGAAATTAGTTTCATACACCGACATATTTGGGACTGTATTACAGCTCTACCTAATATATGATGATTTTTATTGGTTGTATTGGTTAGGAGAATGAACCTTTACATCTATTGTTGTACAAAAATATGAGGAGGATATTATTTTCCCACTAACATTAGAATCATAGGTATTTCCCATTGAGAATCCTCAATGTTTTTAATTATTTAAATTAGTATAGGAGTACATTATATTTATTTCAATGTGAATGAATTCATAAGATGAGATTGATGTATTCCTTTAAAAACTAGCATGATTTTTTTTAAAATAATGTCTATGAATGGAAAACATTATGGGATCCTACTAGCCATGTGACCCCACCCCCAAAATACACCCATAGGGTGTATGCAGACCTTGTTTTCTAAAAATTGGGTAATGTAAAATAATTCCATGGATGTGGAATCAGTTACACAAGTTAGTGCTATTTTTTTGGTAGGTGTTGATGATAATGAAATGTTGGGTGTTAGACCTAATTCAATGGTCATCCTATGGTTTTTTTTTCAATCCCATCACCTTTGGTATATTTGGTTTAATGTATTAAATGTAATAATTACCATTAAATTTTTTTATGATCCTTGGTGTAGTTTGTAATATATTATTTTCATGAGTTTGTATGAAAATATTGTATTATTATTTTTCATATGTTATTTTTTTCAATTCATTACAAATAAAATTATTAGAATCCTAGAAACTAGTATCCAGCCCAAGGGGATTGAGAACAGCCTTCAGTCCTTGTCATGGGATGGATCGAGTATTTAGTTGTTTGAAAGTCTGGGAAGGTTGATGAAGAAATGTTATCAAAGAAGGATTCAAAATTCTTCTAATCTTTTTATTTGGTAAATTCTAGATTGAAATGAACTAGGACAATCACGGATTATGGTTCTATATATTGATTATAGTGTCTGGCCAAAAAACCTCAATACTGACCTTGGGATACAATGAGATATTAGGGATTTAGGTTGAATACTACTTAATGTATGATTCAACTACTATAGACTAGGAATGGGAATATTGGTATGGTAGAGTGTATAGAATTATTTTTTGAGTTTATTTGGAATTCGTAATAATTACATTTTAATTTAATAATCGTTTTAGTTTATTCTATATTAGCTGATATATTTAATTTTTATCATTATTTATTAAAATTATGTAGTGTTATCCCTCAATAAAGAGCTACTATAGATCCAAAAAAATAGTTCAGAGAGAGTTTTTCCCATATTTTCAATAGATTTTAGTAGGGTTAGTGATCCACGATCTTTGAATATATGATTAAGGACTGGTCTATTTTCCTAAAAATCCTAATAATGTGGAAAATGGTTTGAAAAAGGATCATATATTAGAATTACTTAGGAAAAATTGACATTCCTTCTATGGAAGGGTATAACCATGGGATGTGGAGGATCGGGTGGATAAAATTGAGAGGATAATTCAGTTAAATGGGATAGCTAAAGTGGTTAAGATAATGTGTTAAAAAATGTTTTATGGAAGGATCCAGTCTCATGTGATGGGAGATAGTGGTTCTGGTAGGGGAAAAATATAATAGGGGATGGCATTACTTAAAAACCATTTCCAACAAGTAGTACATCCTTGGTTCTTTGGACCTTTAGTAGCCCCATTATTTCATTAACCTTTATAAGAGAGAGTTTAGTGAGGATGCATGACATCCACTTCTCATTGTTTGTTTTATTTTCTTCCAAGTTTGGTACCAATGATAATATTAACTCCTAATTGATTGAAATAGTGTTTTGGATGGACATTCAACATCTAGTATTTATGATTAAATAGATGTTGTGTAATGAGGTATTTGAGGGATGCTATGTAGTGAATATTGAATATATGATATTGTTAGTATTTTTGTGGTTTCACCATATTCAAGGGTGGATTTAGAGATTGTCTATAAAGATGATAAATATTGAGGAGTAAGGGATGAAGGGTGGTATTATCTCTTGATATACACTTTGAATTCTTTCTTTAGAAGATGTCATTGGTCATTTTTCATCGATGCAGGAAGTCTAGGAATATGTGGTCTATGTGCATGGTTCAACCAATGGTGTTCCAAATTTCTATTTTTATGGGATCTATTAAAATTTTCTAAAAGAGTGTCCCTCATTCATAGAGTGTTGTTGGATATATGAATTTTAGGGGAACACCAATTAATTTTGATTCATCCAAATTTAGGAAAATATCATTTTGGAAGATGTTTTAGAAATGATAGATCTTATATTTGGTATAGATAGCTTATGGTGGAGCATAAGTTCAGAAGCCAACCATATGTATAGATATAGGTGAAGCACATGTAATTTATAGACAAGGATGTAGTGGAATATGATTTTTTTATTATAGTTTTATATATCATTGTTATTTCATTATCCCTATTAATATAATTTTTTGATAAAAATTCACCCCAAATGATCAATTGAACTTACAAGGTGGATTTTTTGAAACACCCAAACATGATTATATTGTATCCCATTTAGATGGTTATGCATACTAACATAAGGAATTAGTGGGGATATTGATTCACATATTCTACTGTCTCTATGGGATAAGGTGATCTATAATGGTATATTTTAATCCTATAGATTGACCTATTAGATGAGATTATATGGATGGATTGGATAGTTCTATTCATTCCTAAATAGAATTTTATCATCAGTGGATTAATTTCCCATCCATGATGGGGCCACTAAAATTTTTGTAGGGAGAATGGGATATAGAACAATTATGAGAATTTCCTCCACTTTAGGATATATGATTAATTGTTTTCAAGGTATCATCCCTCTCACTGGTGAATGATAATGAATGCATAAAGAGTGAATTTACTCCCATAAAGATTGATTTTCTTATGGAATTCCCAAAGGATTATTCAGGTCTACCTCCTAAATTGGATGTGGTATATACCTTCAATTACTCATGTAGGGCATAGATGATATAGCATTCCTCGTATAGTGTTTCACCCAATATGTTAAGGGGTTTAAATATATAGTTGTATTTTTTTGTAAAAAAATATTCAATACACCCAAGGGTCTCTCCTTCAACATCTCTAGTATTTTTATGTGAAATATGATTGAAATCTATAGCTCTATATCGGCTATCAGATGCTGAAATGGATTTCCAAAAAAATATATAATTTTTCATATTTATGATCTATTTTTTCAGGTAAAATGAGTAAGGTGGTTAGAAATGATCAAACTCCATTCATGGTGTCATAAGGGCAGGGTGAAAATATGTGACATTACTAAAACTGATTTCAAAATATGGTATAACAAATTCATGTATTTAGTAATTCTATTTAGATTAAAAAACAATCCTATAGTTTTCATGGTTCTTATGAACAATGTGTTTTAAAGATACCTTGAAAACATAATTGTGGCGATTTTGGATGATATTTTAGATTATTGAATATCAGAAGAGGAGAACAAGAAACATTTTATTGTTATTTTGGTAATATTTAAATACACCATTGTTAATCCAAATTGTTGACGTTTAGATTTAGGAAATAGGAAAATATGTTTATTGGTCACAGAATCTTAGAAAATGGGGTTTAAATTTAACCAAAAAAAGAACAATTTGGAGATTTATTAAAAATATATGAGTACATTTCTCAAGATAATATGACATTGAGTCTTATCATTATAGTACATGAGGTTTTTATTCATTTCTCTTAGCAATCTTTGCATACAGATATTCTCTCTTCGAAAACATCGAAGACATTTTGGAGTCCAAAATTACATGTATAATTAATTGATATAAATCATTGGTTATCAAATTTTCCAATCATGATCATACCTATGGATTTATAGTGTTACATAGACTTTTTTATGATTCAGTTACATGTTAGAATTTTGTTGTTACGTAGAGTGAAAATATGGTGGTGTATAGATCTCTGAAACTATAATAACATAAAAATAATTACCAAACCCACAACCTTGAACATGTTTGGTGACACATTCCCATAAATCCTGACATCATTATCCTTTCAAGGAGAATTCCAACGTCTATACTGACTATGAATTTGTGATATATATCTTCTCATATATGGATTTGAAAATGATGTTGTGATGATATATCATTTTACAATAGTGGTTAGACATTAATCAAATCTAATCCCTACATGAGGTAAATGTTGTTACTTATTTCATAATAAAATATTTACCTACACAAGATAAAAAATAATCTAGTGATGAGTAGGAAGTGATGCATATTTTCATGCAGATTTAGTTGGAGACAAATGAGAAATGTCAATGTATATTCATTGATATCTAGATATTGAAATATTATCTTCATGATATTAATAAAGATGAGATTCCAATTGATGAGTCATGTCAAAACAATAGTTCATTTATAAATAATTCAGATGTTCAATATGAATCACCATTGCCTTCCAAAGGGATTATCTAGTTTAAAGGATTTGTGGTTATGCAGTTGTCCCTATAAAATTTGTTTATATAGGTTTCTCATTGGACTCAATGGTCTATCCATCTTATTTAAAGAAAATTGTTTTATGATGTGCATCACCCATTCTGTTGGGAAGTTATGTGATATGATATTTCTAAAATTGAGACTTCACTTATATATTTATTTTCTATTAAACAATATTTTGATTCTTTTAAGAATAAATGTATCCATTTTGTGTTGTTAAAATATTTTATTATTTAAATGTGCTTTCCTCCACTCTTAATTGCATTAAAATTTGTGTTGTTTGTTTAAATAAGATATTTCAAATGTTTTCATTTTTATACGGTTCTTGAGATGGTTCTTATCCATTAAATATGGTTTATAATGATGTGATTTGGTATGTGATGATTAGGTTTGGAAAAAAGGTATTTTTAATGGTTTGATCAATGTGTGAAGTACATGAAAATCCTGAGTACACATGTATGATGACTAGGATGTGTATTCTAGGCATGAACTGACCTACCTAGAAGGATTAAATTATAATGATAAACCCTACCGATGTGGATTAGATGGCTTGAGTACAAGAACATACCTTAATATACAATGTTTATAATAGTGATTACATGGTTCTAGTTCCTTATTATTCATATCTAATTAGGGATTTCCTATGGTGTTCATGATATGTTTTTATATGTTTCTTCTTATCATTGAAACTATTATATTTATTTCCTATTTATTCAATGTTACATATTTAAACTAATTTCTTCCATTCAAAATTACAATATTTATCCACCTCATAAGGTATATACATAATAAATATCTTTGGGTTATACTTGGAATTTTAACTTACACCCTACACACTCTTAATATGTGTGTATAGACATTGTATTGTATAACAAGGTTAATGGATATGTATTCCATGGTGTTGGTGGAAGGAACCAATATTAGTGATGTTTCTATTATAATGTGTTTAATGTGGTCACATGGTGGTTGTGGCCACATATGCTAAGAGGAGGACTATGTTTCAATTTTTAGTCATCTCTACTTTGGTATATTTATTTTGTATAAAAATGAATTCATGAAAATGGATTTGCTATTCTACTTGGTATAATATATTATAGATGATGGGTGTGATATTTTATGTAATATTTCTATTGTTTTTTATCATTATTCATATGGAAATATCATTCCCAAAGGAATTCTTGTATTCCCATGCATAGATTTCTTGCCTGTGGGATGAGGAATTCCCTGAAATCCATGCCACATGCCATGTTGGTGGTCTGGATGGCTTTCTTTTCAGGTCGGTTTGTGATATTGAAGGGGGAAATAATGAGATAACCCTGGTAATACTAGAAATAAATCATTTTTGTGATTTATAAGCAGTCATTATAGAGACTCATATTCATCGTAGTTTTATGAATAATTGTATATATTTTTTAAATTTAAAATACATTAATTTAATTTAAATAAATGTTTTTCATATATATTACAAGGTTATATATAAACGGAAATTTTTTTATTATTATAAAATTAAATTGACAAAATAGACATAATTTTTTTCAATATATTGTAATATTATGATTTAAATAACTTTTATATATTTGTCTACAATAGTCTTTTTTTATTGAATAGTGAAACAAAATGTTTTATAAATACTGCCATTCCAATGAAATTGTCATAATATAATAATGATATGAAATATAAAAAATAATTTATATAATTAATATATATTTAATAAAAAATATATTTTATTTATAAATTTATTTTTGAACTTAATAATATAAATATTAAATTTTGGATATCTATATAACATATTAATTAAAATTAAAACCGCTTTTGGATTATAACATTTAATCATGTATTCACAAGGTAATCAATAATTTTATTTCTGATTAAAAGTCTAAAAATATCCTTTCATTTAAAATAATACCGTTAATTCCATTATAATCATTTTTATAAATAAATTTGGGATAAATATATTTTATGAGTACAAAATAATTTATCTAATAATTGTTTTTCATTTAATATTATGAACATATTGTAAAAGATATTTTTCCAATTTATAAAAATAAAAACATTGAAAATGGATTCCGTATTTTTAATTACAATTTTTGAATTAATTAATGTTGAAAACTACATTTTTATTCATGGTTAATTGTTTCCATCATAATTGTTTTTCACGCTAGTAAGGGTTAAAAGGGTAAAAGACTGGGGGTTAAAATATGAGATAATGTTCCAAATAACAATAACAAAGATATAAATTTGAATAGATGAGGTTATATTGATACAAAATTATAAATTATAATTAATATTACTATATTGGATCCAAATTCCGAGAGAATGATATTTTTTTATATATTAATGTTTTAAATAATTACAATCATTCCCCTCATATATCTTATATAATTCTACTTTCCCTCATCATAAATAGAAAAAAATGTTGTTCTCCATCATGATTTATGTATCCATAAATCTATCCCAAAATCTCCTTGAAATTAATAAAGTCATTTATTCAAAAAGATAAATCCAATATGTCTTATGGTGTAATCCAAAGAATGATATCAAATGAATAATTATGTATCCAAACTGAATTATTTCAAATTTCTTTCCTCTTTTACCAAATATATTAAAATAATCATAAATGAAAATTTATATGTATCTTTATGAAATACCATTGTTACTATCTTGGTGGTAGAACTCCTTTCTATCTTATTTCCATTTTATATAAAAGGAAAACATTTTTCATTCATATATTCTCACTACCGCCTACACCAAGTGATGTGATTCATTTACCATTACCACATGATATTTCTATTTACAAAGATATATTTAATAGATATATTTGATTTTTTATATAGTTATGAGTCTCTAATGATAAAATATTATAATCATTCCTTACATCCTATTTGCTGATAAATGATTACATCACATGTCCTTAAGTGAGGATTACCACCTAGGTGAAGATATGCAATTCCTGTTTCATTTCCAAATTAAATGGAATCTCCTAAGGATGGATTTAATGAAGATAAATTATTTTCATAATTTAATTATGGCTCTAAAAATAATATTTATCTACTATGATTCATTTTTCATAAATTGTATAAATGAGAATGTCTCTCATGTATATGTTTCAAATACTACGTGCATGAACAATATATCTAATTTTTTATTATTTCCTTACATGGATGGTTTAAAATGTATATCTAATGTACAAAAAATATTATTATAACCTGTTTTGGATTCCGGAAAAGATAAAAAATGAAAAATTTGACCATGGGAAACCCACCAAAGGTATTTCAGACCACAGAAACTAAAAAAATATGAAATAAACTTAACTGAATAAGAAGCAAAATAAAACAATATAATAATTGAAATTAAGTGAATAATGATAATTTATTGAAAAGTAAAAATGATATTAAGAAACATTGTAATTTATATACGTTTATTATTTATTAATTTAAAATTTATAATTATTTCTTTGAGACATGTGGTTTGGTATTTTTCATTAAAAAATTATTTTAATGTTTTCTGTCAAACACTTTTTTATAAAAATTCGTGCACTCTCCAATTTTTCAATAATTTACGTTTTTATAATCTAATTACATATTAATTTAATTTTTTATTTTCATTGACATTTGATAATGGGTTTGAAGTGAAGTAATTGTATATTTTACATAAAATTAATTTTTTGAAACATTTTAAAATTTTCATAAATATTTTTTTTCTAAATTTCTCCACTTTGTCTCATTTTAAAACCATCACAACCGTTATTCACTATCAATACCATTCTACATGATTTCATGTTTTTTCCAAGATGATCATTTTCTCTTTGATTTTTTAATTTTTTATAAATTCTAAAAGAAATCGTTACTTAACATTGTCTTTATGATTTATTTCATATTTCTTCTTATTATAGGTTCAAATTATTTTTATGAAGGAAAAAATGAAAGTTCATATAATTTTATTCTACCATATAGCATATAAAATTTAGATGATATTGCAATTTTTCTAAATATATCAATCCATTTCATTAAGTAATTCATTATTAAATATAAAATTAACGATTTGAATTAACTGATTACGAATTATTCCATAAACTCGAATCATATGTGAAAAAATGTGTTTCATATAAGATCGTGGGTTTCCACATTGTTTTTATACTCTTGAAAATATTTTTAATGAAAAAATTTTGAGTTCATGAAAAAATTATATGAACATACAAAATTAATATCTTTTTACAAGGGAAATAATTTAAATGGGTAATTATGTTTTCTCAAGATACCATTATAATATTTTTATTATTAATATTTTTTATACAAATTTTAATTTTAGGAAGATTTATTTTCACAAGTGATTTTAAATAATATGTATTCTTATTGTTTATTGGGGAAAAAGTTATCATTTATATAGGTTTTTATGTTTATCACTGGACTAAAAGTTTTCACTTATTTTTATATAACTATGTGAGGTTTTTTTTATCCAATTGTGGTTTCAATAGTTTCTTATAGGATATATGGATTTTTATTTACAATATCATTATTAATATTACAATTATTATGAGTCATCACAATAGAATGAAATGTGTCCTAATTGAAAAAAGGGTATAAATTAAAGAATACATTTTTAGTGGAAAAATTATGTTGTAAAATTATGTCCACATTTTCATGTTATGGTTTTATAATTTCTCTAAAATGAGAGACCTAATAGATCATGGGAATGTAAAAATTTGAAATCCATGATATCAATCTCTTAACCATTTCTTATTTCTGTTGTGGGGTTTAATAGAATATATTAGAGAATGTTTTAAAGTAAATTAGATATAAGAATATTGTTAATAGAAACTTTTAAGAGATTCTAATATAAATATATTTTATTATTATACATATTTTCAATAATTCAATGTTATTTTTTCTAATCCATTTTGATTTAGAATGGTTATCAGTATAAAAACTAAGCTGGTGAGGATGAATGGAATCAAGAAGATAATATCATTCTAAATCAGCAACATGAAATAGTTGGAATCAGTGTTGAGTATATTTTTTCTATGTTGACTCCATTGATATGAAAAATAAATTTTTAGAACCATATATTAATGGAATTTAATTCTCCAATGAGGTAGATGTCAATAGTAGCATGTTTCAAGAAGTAAAACCCCATAATTTTTGGTGGATACTCAATCCCAATGGATGTGGAAGGTTTGAAAAATGAATTTTATAAGATGATAAATGTTTAATAATTTTCAGATCATTAGTGGTAAACTCTTTTGGTATAAATTTTTGAAGGTGAAACCAATTAATAGTTATATTTAATTAATAATACAATGGAAAAAAATAAAATTCATATCATTGAATCGACGTCATTATATATATTTCTTATAAGAACTATTTACATATTATTAATAAAAATAAAATATAAATTAATGTACTATAATTGAAGAAATTTCAAGAGTAATTAGTTGTAACATATGAATAATATTTTACTCACCTAGCCAGGTATGAACCAATTTTTCATTTAGACCAAAAAACTGTAAAATTCATAGAATCTATATATGAATTAAAATATTTTTATTAATAAATGTAGAATCTTTTGTATCTAAAATCATTGATAGAGTTGTTATATTGATTTAAAATGATTATATGGGGTTTTATTTAATATACATTCACCGTTAAAACAATAATAAGTAATGATAATGGTAGTAAGATATCAAGTAGCCTCTGATAAGGATATCTTGAGTTAAGACTCCCCATTGATATAAATGATGTAAAATAAACTATATGGAATATTTTAATGACCAAGGATGTGTTTCCAATGTATTCAGTTATGTCATTTGGATCATGTATTAAAGTAAGATATTAATGTTAATGGTCAAATGATTAAACATAAACCATTTGTATAATGTTTTATTGAAATACAATTTTCCACTATAATAATATATGTCCAATTATAATCTTGAGGGATAGACAAAAAAAAAATTATCCAAAAGGTGTGATAAAATTAATTTACAATACCTTGGTGGAATTTTGACCGTTAAAATAATTATTAAAAATTACATTACATGTCTAATTTGATTTTTCCAATGTCTTTTTTTATTTAAGGACTGTGTATTGTTATATTTTTATGAAATTTTATAGTATAATATATGTATCACCTCAATAAACAATGAAAAATATTTTAAAAAAACTTTTTCTAATAATTAATTAAATAAATATTTATACGATGCTTCATATTAAAATATGTAGAATTGTTTACTAAAAATCTGGTTGGGTTACCTTTATTAGAGTTTGATTATTATTATTTTTGTAAATTATATTTTACTTAATTATATTTATATATACTAAAAGGATTAATAATATATGTTGAATTAATATAGCGAGTTTCAACTCATATATTACAATAAATTCATAGATATGGTGAAAATAAAGAAGCTGAGATAATGATTAAAGATGAAAATTAATGTTACCTTTCTCAGGTTATTGACATACATGAATTTGTTAATATTAGAAATTTACTAGTGATAAATTATTATAAGGATGAATTTCATGATTACAACACATTTTTATTCCCAATCAAGAGTTAGATTATACTGTTCACTTTTCACAATATGATGATGAAATTTTAAAAACCCAATATAGAATGGCCAATGAAGAATTATTATAGTGAAAAATAATCTACAAAATATTTTTTTTTGTGGCTTTCTTTCATCATCTCACATCACCTAGTGGTTTATTTTTTAAAAAAATGATGGTTCTATTATTGTTTCCATTAATTATAGAGTACGTAATAACATTACCATTATAAAAAAATTACCCCATATCTAGATATTTTTTATCAAATATAGGGTGATTAGTATTTTTTAATGATTGACCTTAGATCATTATAAAATATTCCAAATTTGATGAAAGAAAAAATTTCTCTAATTGGACTTCATACTTGGTATATAAAATATATGTTTTTAGTTATGTATTTAGGATAAAAAATAGCCCACGATATTTATGGATTTGAAAAATATTATTTTTGATTAGTTTGTGAATAAATTTATGGTTGTATTAATTGATGTCATTATATTATATTATAAAAAAAATTGAACATGAGAGTTATATAATGATAGTTTTCTAGACCATAAAATTAAATATTTTTTTACAAAATTCTTCAGGTGTGAATTTTTTTTTATAATGGATTTCATTCCATTAAATTTATTACTTCTAAATATCAAATATAACATTATCATTTAAAAAAATTTTGTGGATGATTGACCATGAATGAAAAATTAATCTATAGATTTTTTGTTTTCATTGATCGATGGGTTGCTGACAAAGGTTTACTGAAAATATTTCTTTTTTATAATGAACATTAAACTAGTTAACATGTAAATGAGTTTAAATATTTTGGGAAAAGTATTATGATGACTATTTTTTAGAATAAAAAATATTATTGTTCAATATTATATTATATTAATATTTATCATTAATTTGGAATGTTTTCATTTAATATGAGGTTTCATTGAAGAGTAATTGTGGAATTTTTATATGTATTGATTGTGTAATTGTTTATGAATCCCACCAGTTGAATCCAAATGAGAAACATTATCCTATAAATGATCATGGGAAGTGTTATTTGTTTTTTCTCAATAAATAGAGAGTCATTAGATTATAGGGTTAAATTTGAATGATATGATGATCATTTAAATTTATATAATATATTAAATACAAAATAGTTAATTTTTATGTAGATATGATGGTTGGAATTAATAAATTATTATGATATCATGGATCCATATAATCTAGTTAAATCCAATAGGGTATATAATGATTTATTTAAAAATAGTAATACATCATTATTTGTTCTAATTTGAAATATGATCCATTCTTAAATTATTTACTAAAACTTTTTATGGAACATATAAATGTATAAAATCCTATATTTTGAACCAGGTTCTACTGAAACCATAATTATTAGAAACAATTAGGCATTTCCCAAGTAGGAATACCATGGTATGATTGAAAACATAGATTTTCATAATAATGGTATGTTGCCTAATTGTAGTTGTGACATAGAATGTATTATTTGGTTTGGAAATAGGTTGTCTATTTAAAATGATTTTCATTTGACAAATAAATTATTGAGTTAGTCTCATTACTCTTTTTATTATATTCAACATGGTAGTACAATGATATACCAAGACATTTGGGTAGATTATTGGTGGTATACAATGAAGAAATACATTGATGAATTTACTATTATATGTTTCACTTCTAAACACCATAATTCTAAGTGATAATTACAAAATATTCTGCTTCATTTATCATCAATATTTGAAATGAAATGAAATAATACATAAATGGTTTTACTTGTAGTATTATTAAATACATCATCAGTTAATAATGTCATTTCTGTTATTATAGGTCATTTGAAAAAATATTCAATTTTTCTAAACATCAATCCTTACTGTACTATTCAATACTTACTATACAATTCATGGATTTACTTGTTGGATTATGAGGTATTTTTGGATAAACATCAATCCTTACTGTACTATTCAGGCAATATTTTTTCCAATCTATTACAAATATGACTCCATTCGATGAATCATATTATAATAGGAGTTTAAATTCAACTTTTGTTAATGTTATAAGGTAAATAAAGGTATTGGGACCAGAATTTTGATAATAGAAACCTAAGAAAGTAAATATTTTTCAGTATATAATGAATGAATATCAGAGTATGAATTAAATTTATACACATATGTTGAGGAGTGATCCTTCATTTTATATATCAGAAAATGTTATTAATAAATTATCTCCTGGGAGAGGATTTATTTGTTTTCATAGGAAATGAAATTTATGTTGATGTGTTTTGGACAATATGGGATTTTGAAAATATTGGGATCAGTTACATATGAAGCTTCCATTTCTCTATGTATATCGTAGGTCCATGATGTATTTCATGTTTCCCTATTATGAAAATATGCACATGACACATCTCATGTTTTGATCCTTGATTTAGTATAGTTAAGTTATAGTCATTTATTTGAGTGGAAGCAAAAATAGAGTATTGACCACATAGATAATGTATTAAAAAGTAAGTTGGTCCTCTTCGTTATGAGTACCATGTATTAATCATATGATCTGAAATGTACAATGGGAATCCGAAAAATCAATAAGGGGAAAATATATTCACTTGTTTAACTAACTAATTAAATTGATGGATAAAATCTATTTATTTATGATGAATGTGAAAAACCAATTAATTATTTAAATAAATAATATTATGATTTAAAAGTATTTATTTTATATATACATATTCATCATTATTTTAGAAATTATGCTACATAATTATTCAATATGAAAATGAATTTTTTTAATTAATTAAAAATGTTTTCCTTAAATTACATATATATTTTTTAAAATAAAATCAAAAATTTTGAAACTAAAATTGATAAAAAAAAACTTTTTTTACTTTATCATGTCAAAATAATATTATGATAATTTTTTTGGAACTTTTACAAAATAGTAGATTTTTTGGAGAAAACCCAAACACAATAATTTTACAAGAACTGCCATTTTAATGTTATTACCATGATATTAAAATTACTTTAATGTTTATAAAACCTTTTTCAAATAAAAATAAATAATAAATATGTAATATAATTAATTAAAAAAATTTAATTTTGAACTAGGAAAACTATGTTTCGTATTTTGGAAGCCTATGTAATGTTTTTATTCTATGAAAAAATATTTTTTATTATATTAATTTAATGAAGTTTTTGAGAGGTTCATTTTAATTTTTTTTATTATTTTAAATTAAACTTAGTATCCCTTTATACAATATAAAACATCTAATTCAATGATTATTATCATTATAATTATCCTTGAGGGTATAATTTTGTTGAGATATTATTATTATTTCTATTTTAGATTATTATTATTGTTTTTATTGTTACTTTTATTATTATTATTTCTATTTTAGATTATTATTATTGTTTTTATTGTTACATTTATTATTATTATTATTATTATTAATTTCTATTTATTTTATTAGTACTTCCTTTTTTATTTTTCAATTTTTATTTTTTTATCTTTTTTATCTTTTTTTCTTTCATTGTTAAGGGTGTAACCTTTTTTCGGCGCCCTCCTACCTAGCCCGTAGAGCCCCTTATTCCCCATTTTTTTCTCTTTCCCATGAACCACCGCACCCCCTAGTTTACCTCTTCCTCGCATCGCCCGTAACCCCTCCTAACTGCCTAGCTCACTGCCCTCCCCTCCCTTGTCCGGTGCCGCACCCCTGCTAGAAGCTCGCCCCGCTGCATGGACCCCTCCGATGACTCCCCTTGGCCAAGCTTCAAACCAACAAACTGACATTCCCCTCACGCAGTACCCCTACCCTCCTTACCCACACCGTCTTCCAGACCAACGGCCTCTGTACAGGCCTACTTGGCTCGCGCCGCCGTACATACCCCCACCGGAAACTGTCCTCAGCTAACCGCTATAAACTCGGACCCGACAATATCCTCCCTCCGGTACGATGTTCTGACCACCTCCCCTTGGCCTCTCCTTGTTTGAACCAGTCGGATCTCTGGTGACCACAACCACCCCCTAGTGGAGTCTCTATCCTCAGTATTATTTTCTTTTTTTATTCCTTAATTTTGGGTTGTCCATTGGGTATGGGGTCATTTTAGGGTTTAACAATAAATTGTATTGGTTCGAATTATTGTTTAGGGGTCGCATTTGGCTAACTTGCAGTGCACATTAAGTATTATTGGTGATTGACACATGTTTTTGGGAATGTCTTCACCAGGTAGGTGATTCTCTGCCTTATAATCTATTGATAATTTAATTTCATTGTTAAATTAATTTTTGCACGTTCCATAATCTGATTGCATGATGTGAATTTTTTTATGTGGTTAGTATAAATATGTGTTAGAAATGGATTTTTCTAAATAAATTGGTTATATTTTTTGTCTGTTCTATTGAGTTTCTTTTTTGAAGGAGTTTTATGCCTTGTTTGGGGGGTGAAAATTGTGTTTCGGGAGAGATTCAAAAGTGTTCTTGTATTGAAAAGTAATTTTTTTTTGGAAAATAGGTTATGTACCATGTGTTCTTCACATGTGACATTTTGTTTCATTCCTTAAAATTTTTGATAGAACGTATAGAAGATATGAAACATATTTATTAATTTGTGCAAGTACTGTGAGTCATGTTTTCAAAAACACATAAGATGCAAATGTGTTAGTAATAAGGCCACTTTTTAAAATTGTGTTTACTTGGAATGTTTAGAGTGTTTTTCACCCTTCAAACTAAATTGAAAATTGTTTGAATAATGGAAAGAATATTTTGATATGCAGATTCTGTACTTTTGGTTTTAAAGTGGCATTCTTATACGAAATCATGTGTTTGTGTTTCTTGTGTAAACCTTTTCTGGGTAATTTTATTTGTTTTCTAAATTGTTAACTGGATTTATTTAATTATATGTGAGGTGCGAGAGTTGTATTTGATATGATTTCTTATGCATTATGTTTTTAAATGAACTCTTATTTGTGGATCTGGACTTTTTTTAAAGTGAAAACCCTTGTTGTTCTATTTAGAAATGTTCATTAAATTGTCAAAATAGTTTACCAAGTCATGCAAGTGATGCGAATTACGTAGTGAAATAGTTTTGGTTTGCGTGTGTGTTTTTTAATGGTGTTTGGGTATGAAAGTGGTGGCTAGTGTGGGTAATGTCTTGTTGGTTGGTGATATGAGAATGAAATATATTATTTGGATGTGAAACTTGATTGAGCACAAAATAAAACCCCCGAGTATAAAGGTGGGAGGACTAGAACTAGTGCGCTAGTGATCCGGAGTGGTATAGTCCCTGTTTCACTTAGCTGGATTGACGATTGAAAAAATAATTAAACATATGAATTACTATAGGATGTGGTCTTCTAAGACACATTTTTTGAGGGTTGTTCTCTTCTAAGAAACATTTTCTGAGGGTCGTGGTTTCTAAGTGACGTTTCAATGAGACACAAGGTTCTAGGGTCACACTCGATCTAGATAATCCTTAAGGGATTTACCTGCGGTGCTCTAATATTCATGACCTGGTGCCTTCTATCAGCATACAGAGGAACACTTGAGTATGTTAATGTTCTATATTAATTTTATATTCCATTTTAAAGTAGTATTTGTGAAATGGGTTTTAATCCAGTGCTCTTTTCATTTTACTTTTAGACTTTAAATGGTTTCCTCAAAAGTGTTTTAAAAGTATTGTTTTAAATAATCATTTTAAATTATCTTTTTGATGTTATATAACGGAACCTTTTTATCATGTGTTATCCTACTAGTAATTTGGATCACACCCTACAAACACCTTTCGGTGTATGTAGATCTTGTCCTTTGTGTATTCCAAGTTGGGGAATCGTGCTTTGTGATGGTGGTTCTAGATGTTGTCAGTCTTTGCGTGAAGGTTTGTGTTGGTAGGTTGGGAATGTGGATTCTTATGTCACTTTGAGGTTATTAGTGGAGTTCCAGTTCCCTATATTTGTTGTTGTGCAATTTGGGTTTTTATTTTAATTGTAGACTTTAAACAAGTTTATTGTTTAAAGGCATGTTTGGTTGTTTGTTTCCAGTTTCATCTTGTTTATCCTGTTAATTGTTTTTCTATATTTTATTTTGGGTAAATTTTTCCCATGTAATGTTTCAGTACCCGGGCACTTATGCCAGCCTGTGGGGATCAGGAACGCCCCTCGGGCCATGTCGTGGATCGGGTCGGGCGCCGGGTCAGATGGCGACCCAGCCTGTTTCGTGAAAAATGGTATCAAAGGAGTTTTGCACTTTTGGGTCATGTTCCTTTGGGATAGAGTCAGGGTAGATCAATGTTAAGGGTGTCAGAACTCGACATTCTAGCTATGAGCAAGGTTCCTGGCCAACACACCTCGTGGCGGGACTCGAGTTACCAGAGTAAGATGATGTTTGTCTAAGTCGTTGATCCTTGTGATTAATATTTTTTAGGGAAAATGAAAAGGGAGTAGGGCCAGTGGTCCCAGTGAGCTCATAGGGTCTGGAAAGCCATGTGTTGCTGGGGACTTTGTCCTAGAATACTCTCTATGGAGGTGGCATGATTCTTATATGGCCGCCAACCTTATGTCTTAGTCACCCGCTGACACTAGTCTCCTCTGGCATCGGCCCTTACCCCTTTGTTTTGAATTCATTGAAATTTGGTTTTTTTATAAAAATAATTTATATTTGGAAAATGTTTTTAAATGAAGTGCTTTAAAAAGAAAATGATTTGTAAGGGTTGAAAAGTGTGGGTTGAATGTTTTGGTTTTGAAAAAATGGAATGGTATGGTTTCGATCTGTGGTGATTTCATGGGGAACCACATGCACGAGTATATATGGAAAGAGAAATGGTTGATGGAATGAGCGGATGAGTGCCAGGATGGACATGAGGTGGGTGCCTGTGTGGAATGGGAACATGCATGTGTGAGGCCCATGGGTCACCATTTGTGTTTGTGCAACCCACCAGCTTCGTTATTTTCCCAAATTTTTGGTTAAATGAAGATTTGGTGTTTTAGTAACTGGTGATTGCATGGTGTTTCCTTGTGTTTTTTAAATGTTGGATGTGAGTCATTTTGAGCCGATATTTCTTTTTGAATGATTTTTTATATTGAGTTTGAATTTTTATTTTTATGTTTGTGTAAAAGAATGTGGTTAGTTAATTCTTTTTAAAAGTGCTTTGGGAAGCCCTTGCAGTGGTTACCCATGAAAATTTATTGTTTTCTTGTGGTATGTCTTGACCATTGGACCAGTTTGGTTAGGTCCATTATTTTATTTCTTGACTACTGTATGCCCCCCCATAAAGCGTTAACACGTGATTGAAGTGTGTCCATGAGCAATTCTCCATTTGCTGGCCCTCTAGTTGATCTGAGGACTCTCTTCTTGAATTTAATAATTGAACCCACCTATCCTTTTTACAACTAAACGGATCCTCTCGTAGCAGGATGATAGATGAAAGGGGAGTTGAAGGGATTTTTGGTCACTTTGACTCGTCCAAGTCATCAGGTATGATGTTTGACACCGTTGTGTCTAAAGGTCCCCTTGGAAATGGTGGAAGGAATTCTAGTGGGGAAGCATGAAGGAAGTTTGGAGTTATCAGCGATGACCAATGGTTTGAAAGGCTCCTAGTGCTTTAATTGGCCGAAGGGTCATGTTTTGTGACATCTTGTAGCGTTAGCTCTCTTAAAGATAAAAGGTGAATTTCATAGAACCCTCCGAGAATCCCTATATTGATAAGAGTGTGTCCTCCTCTTAGGGATTTCTAAATTTTCGGTTTGGAGTGGTGTGTTCATCATGTGCCTTTCCATATTATGTTTCTTGGTTAAGGTGAAGAGGTGATGCTTGTGCATCATCTAATCCCGTGTTTTGGTGGATGGTGTCGTGAGGGAGTATTTTAATGTCAGGGTATGTGGTGGTTGTTGGGGTTGTCTCGTTTGTGGTGTGGTTGCATGCAATGCCAAAGGGAGAAGCTCTGTTCATGAGTCTTAAATGCCTTACTATGAGTCAACATATGCTTCCAACATCAGGGCTCTAGCCATAGGCCACGGAGTGAAGCAGAAACGTGGTCAAGAACCCCGAGAGTGTACGGGACCCTGACCTTATTTCTTTCTTTGATTTTGGAAGTGAAAGCAATTTAAATCATTTCCTGTAGCTGTTCTATTCTGAATGACCCATTTGGGTGCATGTTATTTTCTTGTGGCTTTGAAGAGGCATGGTCTTCTTGTTACCTTAAAGTCATTGGGGTTGCGTCCCACCGGATGTAATCGCTTTTAGCATTACTTAGGGTGTATCTTTGGGCGAATTAGTCTCAAGGTTGAATGTTGTCAATCCAAGGATGTTGAGATGTTGATTTGACTTCGGTTGTGGTTTTGATGCCCGATGGTTGGGCCCGGCCCTCCCCGCCCTTTTGGTGGGGTGTTAGTTCAGTGCCAGAAAGCCTCTGAGTTCTTGTATTTTTGTTAGTGCCAACAGTTGTGAGACCCATTGATGTTCTCGGTAAATCTCCCTAGAAATAAATCGATATTACCCTATTCTTATGGTGGGGTTTCTACCAAAGCCTCCCCGTGTCGGTTTTCCAAACTCGTCTCAGGCGTTAGTAGGTTTCTAATAGTGGAGAGCCCCTCGGTCTTCCCCATGTTGACCTTTTGGTTCAGTTTTTATAGATGGCATGGTGATAAGTGATAGGAGTGTTCTGTGGATGTGGTTTGACCTTGTTTGTTCATTCTAGCCAAAAGGTGTGGTTTTTGTTTAATTATTCTTGAGATGTTTTGGCTTGTCAAGTTGGTTTCCGTGGGTGCAAGAGTTCCTTTCCTTGAATTGTCAACTAGAGGAATTCTAGCTCTTTGGGTTGGGTGACACATATCAGAAAGTCCTTTTATGTGTTTTATGATGTTTTCTTTGAATAAATTTCTCTGAACACGATGCTTATTCCACTCTTCACTTTCTTTTTGGTGGGGATTCTTTTTGAACCATAAGGGGGTGTTTTTTTCTACTTTAAAATTTAATCTTAGTTGTGGATTTCTGAGGACAGAACGTGCTATGGTGGGGTGAATTTTCACACCATATTTTCTAAAACAATTTTTATTTATTATATTTATTCTCTTTTGAAAATATTTGTTAAAGTGTGGGATGATCCCGATTAAAAATTTTACATTCTATTGATAAATGAATATTTTAGGCGTGGCGGTGTCCGACGCATGGGCGGGGCACGGTTGAAGTGGAAATACTTTTCCTGGGTTGCCGTGTGACCTCACCTGGTTCACCGCATTCCCTGATAATTGGTGAACTAATTAAATAAGATTAATTAAAGCAGCTCATGGATCGTCCACCACAAGACCTACCTAAAGGGTAGGTACAACTTATGAACGACCGTATCTACGGTTTTCCACACCTAAAGTCCACCTCCGAGCTACCTCCAGTCCTGATACTCTCTGCCTCGATCAGCGATGTCCCTCGTCTGCACCAAACACAATGAGGTGTGGGAATAGCCTATGCAGGGGTGAGTATAATGATACTCAGTTGGGACCCCGTGGCCCTCAAGGTCTCACAAAATCCAAAAAGGATAAACAACGAAGAATGAAACAACTGATATCCCTACATAGTTATATTCCCATACATATACCTAAGTTATCATGTAAACTCATCTCAATCATGAGGAAACACAAGTCCCAACTCAATATCCCAAATCCCAACTATTCCACAAAGGAAGGAATACCACAAAATAATGTACCACACAGGTACGCCACATCGAAGAATACCACCAAGGTATTACCACGAAGGAAAGTACCACACAGGTACGCCACATCGAAGAATACCACCAAGGTATTACCATGAAGGAAAGTACCACACATTTTCATACTCATCTCACAACAGGTATAACTTAGGTACAGTATTATAAATGATTACTTAAAACTACTGAGTCATCTTACTCCATTAAGAGGCAGACCCACACGAGATCGATCGGTGCTCACCCATACAGGTTCGCAAGGTGATGTCCCAGACAGGATAGCTAGGTGCTGACCCACAGAGGATCGCAAGGTGCTGACCCACATAGTATCGCAAGGTTCTGATCCACATAGGATTTCTATGTGCTTACCCATATAGGATCTTTAGGTGTTGGCCCACATAGGATCGCTCGGTGCTGACCCACACAGGATCTCTATTTATTCTTCACATCCCAGCCAGCTACTGGGTTCCCACACTATGCTCGCTTGTCTTTGGGAGGTTCCGCTCCATAGGCCATTGGCCCATACTCCAACTTCCATGAAGTCTCACAAAAAGTATCTCAAAGGACTGCCACGTCTTAGGGGTCTCAACGCAACAGACAGTGCGTCAATAAAAAACCTGGTCTGTTAGTTATTAGACTTTTAGTTATGGGGGCCAGGTTGGATTCGTGCTTGATCCAACCCGACCACACCCCTTATTAATCCAAAGCTACACTAGGTTATTCTCAATGGAACTTTCTCGCACCATGATTTCCTAAGCTATTGACGGTTCGCCAAACGGACGTATGGTGCCAATGTTATGGCCAAAAGAGCGTAAATGGGTCGTAGAGGGTCCGGGTCCAGTCCGACCCAGTCGGGCCAACCCGGTCTGGGTCGACCCGGCAAGACCTGCTGGGTCCGGTCCAGACCGCTGGGCAGTCTGGCAGGCCACAAGGGGTTGTGGTGGTTGCGAGGCTGCGGAGCGACACTGAGGACCGCGGGGCCGCGAGGCGGCACGACAGGGATGCGAACGGCGCAACGGGGCCATGGGTGGCGGAACAGCGATGTAGTGCAGAATTTCCACGGATGGCGTGGTAGGGCCACGAACGGCGGAGCCGTGGGGCGGTGTGGCAGGCAATGGGTCGATGAGGCCGTGAGGTGGTGTAGCAGTGCCGCAGACGGCGCCGTGGGGCCGCGGGCGGCGAGGCGGGGCCTTGGGGCAGCGGGGGCCATAGGGCGGTGTTGTGCTTCGTCACCTTCATCTCGACCAATGAAGCTATCGGTCGCCATTCTTGTGCCTCTCCATTGTTGGTCACCGACTTCCTCCATCGCGAAGAACACCAAAAATCATCACAAGAAATTTTAGAGAGGACAGGCCATGATTTTTTGGCCCACACTATCCGCATTAGAGCGGTAACAAGCGGTTCCAATACATGAATCACAAGAATATCAAGAATGGGTAAGCAATATAATTCAAAAAACCTCCCTAACTTGTTCGTTCATTTACTATTTTATGAGGTTGAGATGATTTGGCATTTTTCTATCTTGCAACAAGTCTCCTCCAAAAGCGTCAGTGAGGAGAGGAAAAGATGAAGTCAGTGACAATGGTGTTTCCTTGATCATTGGTTTGCCGTCGTTGGATATCATTCAATGGATATTGGAGAGAAGTTTGTCGAATGAGAAGAGTTATTTGTTGGCATTTTTCATTGGAGGATGTGTTCTTCATGGAAGAAGTTTCTCATTGGGGAATGTAATCCTCCAATAGCTCTCCCCTTTTCCAAATAATGCTCTCAAAAGAATACCCGACCAAAATAATTTTTTTTTTCCAATTTTAAATTGTTGGCAGAAAACAAGTTGGCAACATTATTCAATTGACAAGGCATTATTAATTAAGGGGGTGGATTAATTAATCAATGGGAATTTCAAGTGACTTCCACACATTTACGTGGGAGACTCAAAGGGATTTTAAGCCTTGGGTGGTCCCCACCACCATAACCTCTCATGGGAGGTTAGGCTCGGTGGTCCCCACCTCCCTAACCACTCATGGGAGGTTTTAGGTTCGGTGGTCCCCACCTCCATAACCTCAAGGGGAGGTTTAATTCTGGTGTTCCCCACCTGTGAAATATCCACATTGGTGGTTTCAAAATAAAATAAATGTTTAATTTATTTTATTTTTCATTCCCACGAAAAACCAAAATTCTATCTTTCACAATCACCCTACTACAATCGAGGTGAAGCTCTCCTTAAAAGAATACTGGATCTGTGAGTTAAACAGTGCCCCCATATTTCAATTCTAAGAAATGGTTCAAAAGATAGAAAAACCTACTCGCAAGTTTACTGAACGTACTAGAACAAAAGTTATGAAATTCATTTCGGGCACTCCAGGCCTCGGAATCACCTGCCGTAAATTTTTGCAGACTCATAAAATTATCATATATTTAAAAAAATTACATGGAAATACCAGTGCTTTAAATTATCCCCACCTTAGGGATTTATGTCCCTATAAGCCACAACTCAAAAATAGGAAAACAAATGGGGGTACTGAGCACACATCTGAGCCTCCCGCTCCCATGTTCTCTCTTGTAGGTTCTCGTGCTACCAACAAATATGCACCAGAGGTATTGACCGCCCAGGAAGGACCCACTCATGTCGATACTCAATCTCCACTAGAACCTCCGTAAAAGTCTCCCCATCATCGATGTCCAGCTCTCTGTGGTCGATGTCGTGGGAAGGGTCATGCACGTATCTCCTCAGCTAGGATACGTGGAAGACGTCATGCACCCGGTGAAACTGAGGTGGAAGAGCTAAGCGGTACGCCACCTCGCCAACTCTGTTGAGGACCTGAAAAGGTCCGATGAACCATGGAGATAACTTTCTGCCTCATCCATATCTACACAAACCTCGTTGAGGTGAGACCTGTAGAAATACGTGGTTTCCATCATCCAACTCCAAAGGTCTCCATCTCTTGTCGACATACGACTTTTTCCTGCTCTGTGAAGTCTTCATCCACCCATGGATGATCTTCCCCTTCTCTATGGTCGTTCGAACCATCTCTGGTCCCACTAGTTTTGAGTCCCCTAGGTCAGTCCAACAAAAAGGTGATCTGCAAGGTCACCCGTAAAACACCTCAAAAGGTAACATCCCAATGGTGGAGTGATTGTTGTTATTGAATGAAAACTCCACCAAAGGAAAGTGATCATCCCAGCTATGTCCGTAGTCAAGGACACAAGAATGCATCATGTCCTCGAGGGTTTGTATGGTCCTCTCAATTTGGCCATCCGTATGAGGATGGAAGGTGGTTCTCAAACGGAGTTGCCTCCCAAAAGCCTCCAACAACCCCTTCCATTACAGGGAAGTAAAACGTGCATCACGGTCAGAGAAAATCATTGAGGGTACACAATGTAGCCACACAATCACCTGCACATAGAGGCGTCCCAAGCTCTCTACTGAAACTTGCTCTCTTATCGGTAGGAAGTTGGCCTACATGGTGAGTCGGTTGATGATCACCCAGATAGAGTCATGACCTATAGATGTACATGGAAGTCCTATCACAAATTTCAAGGATATCATATCCCACATCTTCTATGGGACCTCTAAAGGTTGAACCAAGCCTGCTGGTACCTGATGCTCCGCCTTCACTTGCTGACAAGTGAGGCATCGTTAGAAAAATTATGCTACTGCTTTCTTTAATCATGGAAACCAGTGCTCTCATCGGAGATCCCGGTACATCTTCAAGACTCCTCAATGTACCGTTATAGGGGGAGTGTGGAACTCCCTCAACATTTCCTCCTGAAGTGACATTGGTACCATGGTACGTCCTCTGAAGAGGATGATGTGCTCCCCACCTATAAAAATTCTATCAGGTTCCTTTCCTTTGGATATTTGATCTCATCATGTCTCGCAGTTAGTGTCCCCACACTACGCCTCATTGACACACTGAAGAAGTGGGGGAGTGACTGTAAGGGACTAAAGAAAAGCTGCTCCATCTCTATCCACAAAAGAAAACTGCAAAGCGGCCAGCTGCCATGTCGCCTCTCCTAGAAGCTGTATACCAGGTCTCCTGCTGAGGGCATCTACTACAATGTTCCCCTTCCCTGTAGTATAGACTATCTAGAATTCATAGACCTAGAGGAATTCAATCCAACATCACTCTCTCAGGTTCAGGTCCTTCTGGGAGAATATATACCTGATACTCTTGTGATCCGAGTAGACTGTAAAATGTTCGCCCATAGAGCAATGTCACCACATCTTCAAGTCGAAGACCACTATTGCTAACTCTAGGTCATGGGTAGCATAGTTCTGCTCATGATGTCTCAGCTGTCAAGAACAATATGCGATCACTACTCACCCCTAAATCAACACACATCTGAGCTCGGTCCCTGATGCGTCACAGTAGACAACGTCCTCTACGCCCTCCTCAGGAAGCCTCATGATGGGGGCACTAGTCTGCTCTCTGCCTCAGCTCATGAAAACTTATCTAGAATCTCTCTAAACACACAATGGGTTTCCCCTTCTTCGTTAATGCTAAAAGTGGTGCTGCAACTCTGGAGAAATCTGGCACAAATCTCTGGTAGTATCTTGACAATCCCAGGAAACTTCGTACCTCCATCACACACCTAGGTGGATCACAAGAAAGTACCGCCTCAATATTCAATGGATCCACTAAAAATCCAGCCTCCAATATGACATCTCCCTGAAATTGGACCTCACGTATCCAAAACTGAAACTTTGAGAGCTTACCATAAAGCAGGTTCTCTCGGAGTGTATCCAGTACTACCAAAAAATGATAAGCATGATCCTCCTCAGTAGTGGAGTAGATCATAATTTCGTCAATGAAGACTACTACAAATCGATCAAGGTATGGCTGAAAGATCCTGTTCATCAGTCCTAGGAACACTGCTAGAGTGTTGGACATGACAAATAAAATAACCAAGAACTCATAGTGGTTGTACCGACATCTAAATGTCATCTTCTTCACATCCTTGTCTCTTACTCTGAGCTGGTTATAGCCTGATCTATGTTCTATCGTCAATAACCACCATGATCCCTTCAGCTGATCAAAGAGTTCATCAATCATTGACAGTGGGTACTTTTTCTTAATAATCACCTGGTTCAGGCGTAGATAGTCGACACAAAGTCTCAAGCTTGCATCCACCCTCTTGTCAAACAAAATTGGGGCTGCCCAAGGAGAAACAATGGGCCAGATGAATCCCTTCTCCTGCATATCCTCTAGCTGTACCTGCATCTCATGAAGATCCGCGAGAACCATCTGATATGCTGGTGTAGATATCAGTGTCGTATCAGGGTACAATTCAATATAAAAGTTCACCTATCTATGATGAAGAAGACTAGGAACATCATCAGGGAAGACATCCACGTATTGGTCCACCACTACAGGATAACTCGGACTCTCCACATCAACTGTTCCGAGGGTAAGGCTAGCCAACTGATGTGTAATCAGCTTCACCCTCCTCCATGTAAGTCCATCATGTGCTGCAAAGGGTCCCATATTTTCGGTGAAGGTAAACTTGGTCCTATCCATGCAGACACACCACACTTTCCACCAAATATAGCCATTCTGAGCATGGATTATAGATTACCATTCCATACCCAAGATGACGTCGTAAGGCCTCAACGCTGCTACTAGGAGATCCCAGCCGAAGCTCTCAACTCCTAGAGTAAGCTCACACTACTGGCACCGGTGTGTATTTGTTGAATCTACTCTCATTGGAGTCTTTAACTGTAAGAATCAAGCTAATGACCCAATCAGAATCTCTGAGCTCCGAACAAGGGTAGTGGAAATAAAAGAATAACTAGCACCTATTTCTATAAGTATTGCAGCTAAGGTGGAGTAGACATAGATCGTCACATGTATCATCTTTGGAGAACCATGGTCGTAGGCCTCAGCTACCTGGAGCTGAGATATACCCTATCCACCTTCTCTATGTGGTCGGGGTGGACCACCTAGTGGTGGTGGCGGTAACATCTTGAATTGTCGCCCACCACCAGCTACACGTCCAACTGCCCTACGATGTCCGCATGCTCTCTGCGGACCACCTCACTCGAACCTCTGTCTCTACCTGGGTGGTCCCTCAGTCATCTGATTATCATCTATTCGGTGGGTCAGACAGTCATGATCCATGTGACCCTGCCCACCGCATGTGTAACATTGCCTGATCCTTGCATGACAGGTTCTACCTCAGGTTCCCCACACGACCGACTCTAAATACTACAGTCGTCCACCTATAGGTCTGTTCCTCTTGGACATCTATGACATTTTTCTACTGCCAGCTACAGAAGACTCTGCTACGTGACTTCCAATGGTGGATCTCACTGCTTGTTACTGCTCAGCAAGAAAACTCTCCACTAATAGGTCTCTATCTAACACCCCCACCTACATCAGGATACTGAGTGAGACCATCGAAGCCCTGGTCTCTCACCTAAGACCCTTCCCAAAGGTTTGGGCCCTAAAGAATGTGTCTCGCACCATATCAGTGGAGTAGCGTGAGAGTTCAGTGAACCTCACTGAGTACTGAGCTATAGTCATGTTGCCCTACTGTAGATGAAGAAGCTCCTGTATGCGCACTACGTAAAGAGTCGTCGGGACAAGCTCTGCCCGAAACAGGCTCCTGAAGTCTTCCCAGAGAAGCGTCACCTCATCATGGACCTGCATCATCAAGCTCCACCATAATCTTGATGGTTCCTATAGAAGGCTGGCAGCAAGGATCGCCATGAGATTAGTGGGTGTCCCTATGAGTTGGAAAATTCTCACTACAGCCTCCAGCAAATCCTCAGTCACCTGTGGATCCATCTCTTCCCTGAACTTGGGTGGCCACTGGTGTTGGAACTCATGAAACACACTCAAGTGGAATGCACCATCTACTACTGGGGCCGGTGGTATTGGTGGCGCAATTGGTAATGGTACCATTGGTGCCTCTACTGGATGAGGTCCCTACACCGAGGCCTCATTGTTCGGTGGGCTATCAGTGCCTACCAATCTCAGAACCGTAGTTGGATGTCTTCATTGAGGCATCCTGAAATGAAATAGTTGTGCCATTGTCAAAAATTTATACCTGGTGAGATGACTCAAGATATTAGAAAGAAAACTCTTGGAAACACACACGCAATTAGTGTTTTCGTGCACTAAGTCAGAAATTAGAAGTCAGGGTCCTGGTGTTTGGATACGTCCCCTGCCACACCATCAATGGGTTCCCTAAACTGATAACCACACTCACTACACAGAACACTTTTTCCATTAACAGAAAGATCAGAGTCCTATGATATATGGTTGAATCGACTCCTCTGATACCAATTTGTGACGACCTGTCCCCCGGGGCTCGTGCTGTGACTAGCCCAGGCCTGCCTTCCATAGTCTAGGGGCTGGGAACAAGCACCGAAGGCGTAATACCTAAAACTGGGAAGGCATTGCCTTCATAACCTATAAACTCACGTAACCAAGAACACAACAAGATACAAACACAATTAAACTGGATAGTAAGCAGAGTGAGTACAGTAAGTAAAAAGGGGCTAGAATACAAGCCCAACTGGAAAGTACATGAAACTGAAAGTACATGTAAACTGAAAAGCATCTCCTGGATTGACCACCATGGAACCTACCTGAAGGGATGATACAGCTCACGAACGGCCATCTCTATAGTTCACCTCATCTAACATCCACCTCCGAGAAACCTCCAGTGCTGGTACTCTAAGCCTCGATCAGTGTTGTCTGTCGTCTCCACCAAACACAACGAGGTGTGGCCATAGCCAGTGCATGGGTGAGTATAATGATACTCAGTAGGGACCCTGTGACCCTCAAGGTCTCACAAAATCCAGAAAGGATAATCCAGAAAGAATGAAACAACTGATTACCCTACTTAGGTATATTCGCACACATATACCTAAGTTATCAAGTAAACCCATCTCAATCATGAGGAAACACAAGGAACAACTTATTATCCCAAATATCAACTGTTCCACAAAGGATGGAATACTACAAATTCAAGTACCACACTGGTACGCAACACCAAAAAATACCACCTAGGTATTGCCATGAAGGAAAGTACCACACATGTACAGAATCATCTCACACCATGTATAACTTAGGTAAATTATTATAGAAGATTAGTTATAACTACTGAATCATCTTACTTCGTTATGTGGAAGACCCACATAGGATCGCTCGGTGCTGACCCACAAAGGATCGCTAGGTGATGACCCACACAGGATCACTAGGTGCCGACCCATACAGGATCACAAGGTAGTGACCCAAACAGCATCACAAGTGGGTGAACCCCATATGATCGCTAGGTTCAGACCCACACAGGATCGCTAGGTGATGGCCGACAATGGATCTCTCGGTGCTGACCCACACAGGATCGCTATTCATTCTTCACGTCACAGCAAGCTACTCGGTTCCCGCACTATGCTCGCTCGTCTCCACGAGGTTCCGCTCCACAATCCACTAGTAAATATTCCAACTTCCACGAAGTCTCGTGATGAATTATCTCAAAAGACCAAGATGTCATAGGGGTCTCAACGTAGCAGACAGTGTGTCAATAAGACACCTGGTCTGTGAGTTATTAGCCTTTTAGTTCCGGGGTCTCAGTTGGATTTGTGCTCGATCCACCCCGACCGTGCGCCATCTTAATACAAATCTCAAGTGGGGTATGCACAAAGGAACTGTCTTGCTCCAAGATTTCATGTTCCACTGATGGTTCGTCAAACGGATGTCTGAAGCCAATGTTATGGCCACAAGAGCGTAAATGGGTCATAGTGGGTACGGGTATGGTCCGACCCGACTCGGCCCGGCCTAGGCTGACCCGGTCTGGGTCGACTCGGCCAAGACCTATTAGGTCCAGCTCGGCCCTTTAGGTTTGGCACGACTCGTTGGGTGGTTTGGCAAGCCGTGAGGGCCACCAGGGGCCGCGAGGGACGGCCGGAGGACGCGAAGCTGCGAAGGGCCATGGAGGGTCGCGTGGTCACGGGGTTGCGAGGCAGGGCCAGGGACGGTACGACGGGGCCATGGGCGACGGAGCTGCAGGGTGGTGTAGCAGGTTGTGGGTTGACACAGCGGGGCCGCGGGCGGTGGGGTGGGGCTGCGGGCGGCGCGCCGGGGCCACGGGCAGTGCCATGGGGACGCGGGCGGCGCACTGGGGTTGTTGGCGTTGCGGCAGGGCTACGAGGCGGTGATGGCCACGAGGCGGTGCCATGTGTCGTTGCCTTCATCGTGGCCGGCGGAGGTGTCGTCCACCGTGCTCGTGACCCTCCGCGGTTGGTCTCTGACCTACTCCATAATGAATAACACCAAAAATCATCACAAGAAATTGAGGAGAGGGCGTGCCATGTTTGTTTGACTAGCAGTCTCCACATTATAGAGGTATAAAGTAGCTCAAATCATTAAATCACAACAATATCAAGAACGTGTAAGGAATATAATTCAAACACCCTCCCTACCACGTTCGTTCTTTGATGATTGTACACAATTGAGATGCTTTGGCATTTTTCAATCCTACAACAAGTCTCCTCAAAAAACGTCGACGAAGAGAGGAAATGATTCAATCTGTGATGACTGTGTTTCCTCAAATAGTGGTTTGTTGTCGATAGAGATCCTTCGACGGATATTGGAGAGATGTTCGTCGAAGGAGAAGAGTTCTTCGTTGGCGTTTTTCATTGGAGGATGTGTTCTTCACGGAAGATGTTCTTCATTGGAGAAATTAATCCTCCAAGAGCTCTCCCCTTTTCCAATGAATTCTCTCAAAAGAATAGCCAACCAAAATAAAAAGTGTTTGACCAATTTTAAAATTTTGTCACAAAACATGTGGTAAAAATTAATCAATTGACAAGGCATAATTAATTAAGGGGGTGGCTTAATTAATCAATGGGATGTTCAAGAGACTTCCCCACATTTATGTGGGAGGTTCAAAGGGGTTTTAAGCCTTGGGTGTTACCCACCACCATAAACTCTCATTGGAGGTTAGGCTCGGTGGTCCCCACCATGATAACCTCTCATGGGAGGTTTTAGGTTCGGTGGTTCCCATCTCCATAACCTCAAGGGGAGGATTAATTCTAGCGGTTCCCACCAATGAAATATCCACATGGGTGGTTTCAAAATAAAATAAATGTTTATTTTATTTTATTTTTCATTCCCATAAAAAACCCAAAATCTATCTTTCACCCTCGACCTACTACGGTCGAGGTGAAGGTATCCTTAAGAGAATATCGGCACTACGAGTTTAACGGTTCCCTCAGATTTCAATTCCAAGCACCATTTAAAAAAGGTAAAAAAACCTGATCGTACGTTTACTGAACGTACTCGAACAAAAGTCTAGAAATTCATTTCGGGAACTCCGGGCCTCAGAATCACGTGCTATCAATTTTGGCGGACTCATGTCAATTACACATTCGATTTAATATCATCACAACACTAATAATTTCAATAAATAATATTCCACTACCAATGTGATTTTATATCATTCAATAACCCAAGATGTGATATTAATATAAACAAAATTTAATCCATTATCCTTCTCATTATTATTCTAGGGTTGTATCACCCAAAAAGTGGCCACAATCTATGTAAGGACACTATTAAAAAAAATGGATCCATGTAATAATAAAATCTATGATTTATCAACATTCATCATTCATTTATTTAATTAACTTTTTCTGCTATCATAATCCCAATGTTACACATACAAGATAGTAAACCGACAATAGGGATTTGTTTTAGACCACCTACCATAACAAGTGATTAATGTATTGCTTCCATCCTGTAATTCCAACAAGAATGGTGGTGCATAAGATCATAAGAATGAACCCAGATCAATCAACATCTTGATCAAGACTAAAAAACCATAGTTATGTATTCCCACTAACAGAACTAGAGGAAATGATAAGGGATAAAAAAATCTATGGAAAATAACATAATAGAGAATGATTAGATGAAAAAGACTTCCAAAATTGAGGAAGTCACACCAAAATCACTAGTAAATCGCATAGAGACTTATAGAGGAAGGTAAAATATGGATGAAGGACAAAAAATACATAAAAAGGTTTATAAACACTGATTTTGAGAAATAAAGGTTGTCTAAATTTTTTATAAGGAATTTAATTTTGAATTTTTGAGTTCTTTAAAATTTACATCGCCAAAGGTGAAATTAACCATTCATAAAAAGTACATGTTTTTAACATAGATTCGTTTCATTTAACCAATTCATGTGATAAATTAGTTAAATGATGTTATTCTATTTAAACCATATTCTTGGAGATAGTCACACATCATGAAATACATATAATGGACATTTAAGAGTCCTAAAAGAAGTTTATAGCCCAAATTCATCAGAGGATCTAGATTCACCTCTAAATCCATCTAAACTCATGGAAAAATCTCATAACGAATTTTAAAAAATTTATACCTTGAATTTATAAATCAATGAAATAAACATTAGTAAACATTTGGATATTTTAAAAAAATTAACTCCACCGCAAAATTAGACTCGACCAATATGGTTTAAAGAGAAAGGAAACCCAAAAAAGTTAGTTATAGTAATTAATGAAAAATAGATACATACCTAGAAGAAGTCGTGATCTTATAACCCCTTTCTATATAACATATCATCCCTAAGATACTCCATGAATCACTATTGGGTCGCAGCGATCAATTCTGTCCATTGTGCTTTCATATCAAATTTCCTCTCCAATGTATCTTCATGAACATGCCCATGGGGCCAAGGTACCCACACTCGACGTATAATCACACTGTAGAGATATTTTTCACTTTTTTCCACAATCTGAATCAAATTCATCTCAAAGGAAACATATACAAAAATATCGACATCCAAGATGTCTACCACATGTAAAGGGTTAGGATAATATCTCTGAATCTATGTTATATGAAAAACATCATGTATGAAACCATATCACTTTTGAAGGGATAATCATTATGAAACTAGACAAACCCTTTCCACTGGATAAAACATCCTAACAAACTATAGCACTTTTATTCCATATTTTTTAATATGGTGTTTCCCCATCCGATGAAATAATTTTTTGAAAACCCAATGACCAACCTCAAACTCTAGTGGTTTTCTCCAATGGTCCACAATGATTTATGTGTACTCCATGTCATCCCAATCCATGTCCTAGTTAATATAACTTCTATAAGAGTCTCACAAACCAGACAAATTCCATCATGTGATGATTATCTTTCCTCCTAACAACAAAGTGGTTAACGATATGACCATCAAGAAAAATCCTCAAAATGTGACATTGAGATTGTTTCCAAGAAAATATTATTATATTAAAAATAATTGAGCTCAATGTGATACTCCAATTAATCCCTGAAAACCAAAACACAAGATCGTAACATATCCTCCAAAATTATAATATTCTACTTAGATTGATAATCAGTCTTAGGATGATCGGTCGTTCTCAAAGTAACCTATTATCCATTGGTCTTCTAAAGACCCTTAAAGAATAGAATTTTTTGGCATAGATCTATAGAAGAGCCTCTTATCCTTGAATCAAAATTTAGTCAATGAATCTCCCACACATAAAGACTAAATCGATATTCAATGTGGATTGTCTCTCTAAAAAGGAATAAGTGGGATAAATTAACTAGTTGATCTAAGATCACATATACTGTGTATTCCATATATGGTTTCCAAGTAAATATTATCAAAAAAATACTTATTGAAATCATCACATTTATGATGAAGAACTGGAAGATGTTGCAACACCCTAAAAATTATATCATTCTCATATTTTACCCACTAATAGGTGAATCATCATTCCATCAATTCCTTTACATCCTTATTAATTACTAAAAGTGGTATAATAAACAAATATCCTGATATATATATTTATTGAAACCAAAATGTATCTCTTATCAACATACATAAGACTCTAATATCAATTTTTCATGTAAGAAAGTGGGAAACCATGCTTTTCTAGGGAGAATACAATAATTTTTTCTACCAAGAGAACATCCCACTAGAGTATCATCACCATATAAGTTGTGTCTTAGAACTAAGACCTCCATATAAGGTAAGTAATATATATTGATCTAGTAACGAATCATGGGTATGATGGATTTTAATGTCATAGACACACATATTTTGGACACTTGAATTTCTAGATGAAAATCTTTAATGAGTTCCATAATTCGCCACTCATTACAAGACCAATGCACTAGCTCTGTGTGCATATTATTTCTCAAGGAATCACCAATGGTGTTCCCCTTTCCAGTTGTATAATCCTGTTCTATGTTAAAATACCTCATAAACATGACCCAACTTCTAGGTCAATTGTTTTGGTCCCACTGATAAAAGATGTAACAAGGGATCATATGGTCTAATTACACCAAAATCCTATCACCCCTTAGATATTCACTCCATCATATTAGGGATTGTACAAATGCTTATATCTCTTGATCACGAGCTGGACAATTCCTCTCATGTGGTATAAGATACTTGGAGGAATAATAACTATTCCATCCTCATGCGTAATAATTTTTCTATGTCAATATTTGAATGTTTTAAAGTAAATTGCGTATTATTTACCAGAAATAGGTTATGTTTGGAGAGGTGCTGATGTTATCCAACTCTTTAGCTCTTGAAAATCTCTCTTATAAGTCTCTGACCAAAAAACAAACATTCCTTTCATGGCCTTTTGGTATAAATGAACTTCCAAAAGGGTGATTCCCTGAACAATACAATGATCATATATTTCTAACCCCTGAAAACTCCAAATCTAGAAGTCATTTTTGGGTCTCTCCCATGATACCATTTTTTAAAATTTCCCTAAATCCACATACACTAAAACCACTTAGATGACATGACCTATGAAGGGAATATAATCAATACAAACATTCCAATTGGTTATCATTCAATAATTTTGATTCTTTCTCAACTTGCCTATGAATATGTCATTATTTTTTGAATGATCATCACATTATCAAGAGTACACTATGATTTCATCGACAAAAGCAACCAAAAAAAAACAAATGACGAAATATATGAATCATCATGTCCATGAATACCACTGTTGCCTCTATAAGAAAATAACATCTCATCAATTACATAAAATATGTACAAGATCATAAAAGTAGTATGATTTATGTCTGATGGTCTCTCACAAAAATGGTGATGTCCTGATCCCAAATCAATCATGGAGAAGATCTTATCATTTCTCAACTGATCGAAGATATCATCGATGTGTGATAGTGGGTAGATGTTCTAGACCATTTTCTGGTTCAGTCTCTGAAAATAAACACATTGGTGTAATGTCCCATCACCAATCTAGATGACTTTTACTGGAGAACCACATGGATATTTTTACGCCTTATGGAACCATTAGTTTCAATATATTACAATTAAACTTTAAAATCATGAATATCTACTGGTGATCTCTTATAAAGAGGGATATAAACTAGTTCTACTTTTGGGACCAACTTAATCATGATCTTGATCTCTTTCCTAGGTGGTAATCCGTAGAAGTAGTTATGAAATGCATAATGACAACGTATAAAACTATTTTAATAGTATCATACCATATTACACCATCATCTAGAAAATGTCTTGTTATTTAATCCATGAGACAATCCAAAGTTTACATTATTTATCCTACACAACCATCATGGAGATCCCCTTACCATGTTGGATGTAAATACCACCATCTGGATATTGAAAGCTAACTTTACTCAATTGAAATTCAATATGTTCTTGGTATAGAACTAGCCAATCCTTACCAAAAATCAAATAGAATCCCATCATTTCCCTAGAAAATAGTTTCCAAAACCAACCATTATGGCCAATTTCTAGATAATCATCCTTACAATGTATAATATTCTCTTACCACACTCCCATAGTGATTTTTTTGTGAAACTTCATGTATAGTCCATTACATATATAATCTATTAAGTCATGTGAATGGACGATTATGCCTTATCATCCCACAATGTATCTAGGTAAAAGTGGATTGGGAGCTTTACCTTTATGTCATTTCTAGATAAGTCCTCTTACTACCCATATTAATTTAGAATATTAATTAAATTCTTGTAAGGTATATAAAGAATGTATAAATATTGAATTACCCTTCTATATTTTGGTGTCTTAAGGTTCTTGAATATCATCTAAACCATCTCGATCCAGAATTATGCTACCATGGGACCTCCAACCCTTATGAACACAGGTGGATGTTATAGCTGAAACTCCATCATTTGCTCTAACATTGAAGGTATAATCTCAATAAACTTCTTTTATATGGATCAAATGGCCCTCAAGAAGATATCAAAAAGATGATCATTGATATGATCCCCAGTATCTACATGAAGTTATGGTTTAACTATTCTAGAAACATTCTGATTTCAAATATACATACACTCAATATGAATATGATGATGAGGTATTATCTATAGAAGGAAAACACACACCTCATAATACTAGATAAAAATAAGGTCAAAGTAAATAGATGACAAAAATAGAGAACCACTGGAAGATGTCCTCTCTAAATATGGATTACATTCATTTTATCATGACATAATCTTCATTTAATATCATTCATCAGATATAAAATGCACCTCATTTAACAGTACATATAGGAAAATATATCACATGCAATAATCATGACCCTATCATGAACAATTCATGTCAATATATATATCAATATGTTCCAATCAGGATTCTTTCATACTCAACTCACACCATACTGATCCACGAGTTGAAATCCCAATAGAATATTACATCACACACCATGTCAATCACCTATGGTGAAATATCATCAACCCATGAAAATTAACAATATGAACAATAATCCTATACTAGTGCACTCATACTTTCCCACATACAATGGATAGTTTTTCCTATGAATAAGATCATTACCAAGCCTTGACACATCCTAGGATCATTTATAAATTTCAAAAATATTAAATAAATAGAAAATAAAAAATTACCCCTTTGATACCACATTTTAATTTCCATCGATCTATAAGTTTCTCACATTGAAAAATCATGTTAATTATGGAATGTAATGCATCCCTCCCTGTATACAAGAACATATCGAAATGAAATTAGGATTTAAATATTATAGTGGGGAGACTATACCCCATGGTTTAGATTTATGGTATAATGTTAATAAACAATAACAATAAATATCAAAGTAAATATAATATTTGGAAACTATTAAACATAACTTGGATGTTAAAGGAGGAAATAATAAACCAATACAAATAAATCATGTCATTATTGGATGATAAGTATCTAAATTAAAAATTGAATTTAATACAAATAAAAATACTATTTGACACAAATAAATACATATAAACCAAATCCTAAACCCCATGTTTATCCCTAATATAATATAAAACCCATCTAGTATGAAACAATATGTAGTAGGGTCCATTTACCTTGTTTGAACATTAATCCATGTAATCTTCTCAGCAAAGAAACAGTAGATCGAAAAGAGTGTGAGTAAAACTCCGTTAGTAAACAGAAAAATTTCTAAATAAAACATTTCTAAAAATGATTTCATCTAATAAAGAGATAAATAATTTTATTAATTGATAAATTAAAACAATGAACGGTCAATTATCATCATAACCATTATAGAATATCTTTTAGCACACAACCCTTTTATGTCAAACATAACCATATATCCAGGGAATAATAAACTACCTAGAAAATAACTCTTTATAATCATTTAATCATATTTACTAACCCATCTAAATTTTAATTTCATTATCCTAGGTATATCCCTCCATATTAAAATTTCAAAATCTCTGGAATTTCCCTCTATACAATCATTACAAAATAAAATGGGTACATTATAATTATAAACGAATTACATCATGAAACTAGGAAACACTTTCTCTATAAGTATTAAATCATGAAATTGGGACAATACCTCTACATAATAATAAAAATAACCAAAGGTTCCATGACCACTATATAATAATTAAATCATGAATCGAGGACAATCCCACTATATAAGAATGAAAGCATAAAACTGGTCCAATCCCTTTATATATGTATTACTAAGGAATCACAACACAATAAATAATAACAAGGTTATTATAATATGATATCATAATCTTCAAGGGTTAATTATGAAAATTACAATTTTTTATTCAATTAATCATTTATTTATTATTTCAAAATATCACAAGTCATTTAAATGAGAAATAATCTATTACCAAGTAAATTCTATATCAGGAATTATCCTAGGATTTCATGTCACACAAAACACACTTTATGAAATTTTCTAATTCATTATTATTCCAGGGTTCACATACCAAATAGGTTGCCACAATCCATTTGAAAATATAATTTAATCTATAGGTAGCCATGAAATAAAACAATCTATTATTTATAATCTTATGTCATTCAATTAATTAAAGTTCATATTGTGCTTGGACAATTATAATATTTCACATACCTAACAATTAAGCAAATGACAAGGTTATGTTTTAGGCTACCTATATTAATCGATGATTATGAAAATTATTCCAACCAGTAACACCACCATGATAGATATTTAAAAAGATCATAAAAAGGAACATAGATAAAAAAAGATCATGGTAAACACCATAACCGACCACAATTAAGAGTTTCCATTTCCACAATAATGTGAAAAAGAAATATAGAGGAAAACCTGAACAATAGAACTCATCATAGATTGATTTGTTTAAATAAATTTCCAAAATGGAGGATGTATCACCATAATCTCATCGAAATTGCTTATAGATATAGAGAGGAATAAATAATTTTGGTGAAATAAAAAAAAACTAATTCATTGAATGAATATAACTAAAAATCGTATGAAATAAATGGTGTATAATGTATTATAGGGAATGAAATTATCTATTTCTGAAGTTTTCAATATTCATATCGACTCGACTGAAATTAACTACTAATAATCATTACACGTCATGGAATATAGATTCATTTAATGTAACAAATAAAAATCAAGAACTAGTTCACTGTATCTACTCTTATCATGATATCTTCTTATCAGTAGTTACATGTCATTCACTATATATAAATTTTGTAAAAAATAACCTACGAGAAGTTATAAGCCCAAAATTCTACCGATGTCTCCCAATCACCATTGATGATTTTTAAACTCACATGAAACAATCATAATCCTACTTAAGACCATTTATGGCTAGAATTGATCAATTAAAATAAATATATATCTCATAACATTATGTTATTTTCCATTGGAAACCCTCTTCACCTCTAAAAGGGACTCAACAAACAAGTTTTAAAGACAATTAAAAATCCTAAAAATTAGGTTACAGGAAAATAATTAATGCAGTATGTACTTGAAAAAAGATGGAATTTAAATTAATCATCATGAATTATATTAATTTCATGTCCATAATTGGATATTACATCAAGTAAAAGTATAGGGAGGGTATATCATATCCCTATTAATCTTTAACATACACATATATATATATATATATATATGGAAGAGTGAAAATAATTTAAATGATATATAGATTAAGAACATCTTAATATTGAAACAAAATGATAGAAATCATACAAAAAATATAAAAAGAAAATTTGAATTATTAATCCCCTTTCATTGAAATAATACAATTTGACTCATTGACAATCAATGGAAAAATTTGTTCTAATCAAAGGTTTTCCTGTAATTTGGTAGACGACCATAAATGAGGGCATCATTGAGTGATATTGTTGAAATTTCATTACAATATATTATTTCATAGAAGGGTATGGGATAAATTTTATTTATAAATACACTATAATAGATGATACGTTATTTTATGCATAAATAAGAGAGAAACCAAGGATATGGGAGGAGTCACAATGGATGAGTATATTTGACTATTGGTATCTATAGAAGAATGATGAATCATTATTTAAATTATTATTTTTTATTTTTTTTCAATAAATTACGAATAAAAAGAAATGATTGGGGATATATTTTTGTATCACAATATAGATCATGTCCAAACAACTCTACCTAGGTAATTTTATGTCACGAATCTTTATGTCATCTAGTAATTCCCAATACACTGTTGGAACAAGAGAACATGAAAACCTCATACCTAGGTCAAATAGTCGTGTTCCCTTTTCCATCTCCAAGAAAGACCATCCATGCCTGAGGGATAAAGAAACAACTAGAATACTATTTCATGACCACATCCCATTACATATTACTTCATGACATAACATAATTTTAATTATGTATCTAGCCACTGACTATAAAATTATTTCTTGAATCATGGTTATCGTCCAAAAAAACTGACCCCCACCATCATAAACTCCTTCAGTAACTAAAAATAAACATATGATATATATTTGTTTAAACTTCACATTATATAAAATGATTCCTCTAGAAACTTACTATGTATCACTAGTAAAAATATCTATTCACTACCCTCAAATATCATACTATTGTTCCCAAATCATCTCTTATATATTCCTATGATTCCACTAAATTTATATAAATTGTACAATCTTTATTTGTAGGTTCTTTTTAATCTATTATACTCTATGATTGGTTAATTAATTGAATGATGTATGAGTTGTATTGTGATATTTTTGAAGATAATAAAATGAGGTGAATTGAAATCCCAATTTTCTAGCTGAGATACATGGAATACATCATGCATCGCATGGAATCTCAATGGATTCATTAACTAGTATTCTACTATACTCATCCACATAATAACATAATAGGTCCCACATACCTAAATTCATGCATCCCAAAACATTGAATATGATGGTTTCCCAATTAGGGACACACTCTCAAGAATTCTTGGGAGTCTATGTGAAACTCGACATGATGATGATAGTAGTTCAGATATGATCATTACCTACTCTGTAGTTTACAAACACATTCAAACCAAGAATATATGCTTTGACGTATTTTAAACAATACCTAACCAAATAATTCAATACTCCATTACTATTAACACACATAGAGATTAATGAAACATAATATCATATATGGACTCAAAATGATCCGTATGAATTAATTCCATTCAACTATTGATATATTAAAATTTACTAAAGTGAGATAACTCTCCCATGAACAACTGAACGAGGGACACATTTCTTCAACATATACTCTAAAACCTAGATAATATGCATAAAATACCCATAATTTTGAGTGTGGTATAATATAATCAAAGGACACAAATTATTAATATCCTTATTTAGAAAACACTACAAAAAATATTTCAATCATATATGTTGATAAAAAATGATACTCATCAAGACACTGCGGAGATATACTATCAATTGAATATATAATTGTAAATTATCATTAATAGATTATATGTCCCTATTATGTGGGAAATTATTAATTAATAACATTGGGTTTATAATAATAAAAATCATATCATTACCTTTTTGTGACCTTACCAACCTTCTCATAAATTCTACCATTAAATATCCACATATTCACTCAATAACTATAAGAGATTGATGAACCATTGGTTGTTAGTTATTAGACTTTAATTTCTGACGGGTAAAGCATCATGATATAGGTTTTGAAATTTCCATATTTATAATATTACATAATTATTTCTCCTGGATTTTAGGATACATATATTTATGCTTAGGGTGAATAAAAGTCCTGTGAATCCCATGTCATCTCCTCACACATTCCTAAAGGGATAAAAACTCTACCTCATATATTTATGATCCTACGATTACCTCAGGACTAGTTGAGAGAAGCTAATTAATGATTGAAATAAATCAATTTATTTTTTTAATTTATTTTTTGTTTTATTAAAAATAATATTATAATTTTATATAATTTTATATAATTTTTTTGTCGAAAAAATTATGAATTTATTTAATTAAACATTTTTTTCCAAAATAGTACATCTTCATTTTTATGTATAATTTTTTTTATACTTTTAAAATGAAAAATGTGATATTATTTTTGAAATTATCAGTTCCAACTATTTTTATTTTAATACTAGGTCTAATTTTTTTAAAAATAGTTTCCCTTTGGTTGAATAGTGAAAAATAGCAATTTTTCAAATACTCTCATATTCATAACATTTTCATGATCATTTCATTATATTAATGTTTATGACAAAATTATTATGGCCATAAATAAATATAATAAATAATTCGATTCACATAAAAACAATTTTGATATTATATTCCTTTTTTTGAAATTATTGTAATTTCATCAATTTTTTAATTCAAATAAATAATAGTTTTTGTTCACTTATTTTAACCAAGTATTTATAAGATTGATTAATATGTTTTTTTACTTTTTAAATTAAAATAAGCCTCAGTTTATTTTTCATAACACAATAAATTACATTCTAATCAACATTATAATTCATTTTTACATAAAATCATTCATATAATTAAAGTGACATTTTTATAAAAATAGTTTAATTCTTCATTTTGTGATCTTATATTTAATGAAATTTTTATCAATTATTGAAAATGAATATTATTAATTTTATTCAATATTTTGGATAATAATTTTCATATTTTTTATGAGTAATTTATTTTGTTATTATGAATAGTTACCTTGGTAAATGATTATCACCTAGGTAAGGGTTAAAAGAGTTTGAGAGCGTTAAGTTAAGAGATAAGGATTAAAATATATATTAATATTTTATAAATAAAATATTTTGAATTTATTTAAAACATGTCATATCCTCTAATAACAATTTGGAAAAATTACATCCACCATCCATGTGAAATAATTTTATTATATTTTAATTTTTTAATATTCACAAGTGTTCCACTCCTCAAACATAGAATGGAGAACCGAGCCTCCTTGCTTATAAATGTAAATTCAGAACTCTATCATGAATATTATATACATAAATAACTCACAAAATATCCCCTTCAAATTATATATTTCTTATCCTTCAAAAAATTACCACTCCAATAAATCATACGGTGTTTGTATTAGGAAGATATCAAAAGATGAGGTATAAATTTTAACATAATTAATTCATGTTAATTTACTATTATAATTAATAAATTATATTATAATATTCATAATGTAATTAAATAATTAGTATAAAATACATATATTTTATTATATTTATTCAATAAATATTATCTACCTCCATTCTATTTTATTGATAATGAAAACCTCAATTATGTGTACATGTAGACTACGTCCACCACGAAGTGTTGTGTTTAGTTTTCCATCCAAACAAAAGACTACTATTTATAAATTTGAAATTAAGTAATATATATATTTATTATGACATAATTATGATTATGTAAAATTAAATTTTATTCCTTGATAAATCCCTTCAATCCTTCAAAAAATAATTCCATTTTTTTTCGTTTGGACAATCACCACTTCAAAGTGATGTAATTTTTTTTTCATTTCCAAATAAAATGTTCAGTCATAAGGATTTATTTATTGAATTAATATGATAATTATAATTTAATTATTATTATGGAATGGTAAAGAATATTATATTTATTTCCTTTTCATCCATTAGAAAAATTAAAAACACCTCTCAATTATACATTCCAACTACCATATCCATCAATGAGGTGTATCATTTTTTATTACCTCTATACATGAATTTTTGAAATAATATTATAAATATAAAATATAAAATTATATAATTTATATTATTGTATAATTCATGGAATAACTAAACCATTGACCATGGTAAACACACCAAAGTTGTTTTGGACCGAATGACCCCAAAGCGTTCGACTTAAACATAATCGATTTGGAGACCATACTAAACAACATAATAAATGAAATTAAAGGAAGAAATATAATTTATGTAAAATTTAAAGGTATCATAATAAGGTAGATAATTATTCTAATTTTTATTCATACATGTAAATGTTCTATATTGTGAATAATAAATTTTGATATGGTTTATCTTTTAAAAAAAAATTATATTATTTTCCTTCCAACCTTATTTCCTTCATATCAATTTTTATCATAAGTATTAAATAATGTTATTCTAGATACTATAATTATTATTTAATTTCATTTTTTAGATTTTATTATAATTTTATCATGGATCTTAAATGGAATATTTATAATTTATCCATACATAAAACTTTTCCACTTTTATGTAATGTTTAAAATAATGTGTTTTTATGTTAACCACAAGACGGAATATTCCAAAAATCATGGTAATTATAAATTGTCAATATTCATTAACATGTTTCTAGGTTTTTCATAGAATACACATTTCCTATTGGTTGAGGGATATTTTTTAATGGAAAAGAAGATGTATAATTATTCTATTAAGACGATTGAGAATTATTTTTATAATGGGATCAAACGAGTTATATGATGGAAAAAATTCATGCTTATGATATTATTCATTTAAAATTTTATGTAAACCATGATATATCAAAACTAGTTCCAATATATAGCCCTATAATGAAATCAGTAATGATTTATTCTCTAGGTTAATGATGATTTGAATTTACTCATTTTAAGTTATTATATATAGGTGAAACAGAAGTGATTAAATGTTTCGAATATAATGTCATAATGTGAATACATTTTTTATACTATTTCATTTTATTTTAATTGAAATATTATAATTTTATATGGATGTTATGGAAGAAAAAAAAATATTTGTTTTCAAGTAAAATTAATTTCTCAGGTGTTCAAATTTTTCCACTATATTATTGTAGTTATTCTATTCGTAATATGGTTTCAATGGATTTAATTTAGAAAATTATTATTTTCACATCTAATTATGATTGATTTTTATGATAAATGTTTATTGGGTAAAAATAATATATTTTTATGGGTTTTAATGTTTTCACTAGATAAATTGTTTTCATTATATTTATAACTCTTAATGAGATTTTATTCTCTTCTAACATATTCAAATGTTTTGAAAATGATAATAGTTTTGTAATGAATGATTTATGGGTTTTTAATGAATTTTTTTAATCATATTAAAATAGAAATAAATATTTAATTAAACATGGTTGTTGATTTAAGAACATATTTTTACTGAAAATTGAACTCTTTGTTAAACTATAATATTTTTTTAATGGTTTTACATGTTATATAAATCACTATAAAAAAATATTAGGGAAATCAATATTTGTTTAATACTTAATATTAAACTCATATTTATTCATTTTTTATGATACATTGTATTTTATTTTGAATATGATAAATTCATTGTTAAAATTAGAGCTTATGATGATGATAAAAAAAATTATATAAATTTAGTAATTGGTCGTATTATTATGATATAGATTTTTATAATTTCATTATTTCATAATTTAATCAAAGAATATCACGATTGGATTTCCTTATATGAAATAGGGAAGCTGGCGTTGGAAGGCATTAAGAGGATAATGTTCTTCCAAACCACCAACCGTAAATATTTAAAATTGGAACTAATTGTTTTTCATTAATGTTAAATTAAATTACATGATAAATAATAATGGAACACATGAGAGAGAAAAAAATAATTATCTACTAAGGAATATGCTAATAGAAATGAATTTCAGGAAACATGACACCTTGTATTTTTTTTGGATATTTAGACCATATGAAATCTCATGTATTCATATATTCATTTGAGTATATATATATATTTTTGGGTTCTTTAGAGTAAAAAGGTTAACAATTTAAATTTACTATTTGGAAAGGGATAATGATTGGTGGTAGGATTTAATTAATAATAATAAATAGAGAAATGAAAATAAAATAATAGAGTGGGTGTTCTTTATTGATCATTTTCTATGGAAATATTTCCCTGATTTTAATCATATTATAATGAAAATAAAATTTTTAGAATTTAAACAAAAGGATGCATATTTTTTTTATTCACAAATTAAAAATTTTACTATAATTTCTAGATATTCACTATATATCTTATTGGAACATGGTAGAAAAATTGATAGATTTTATAAATCACTAAAACAATGTAATTGATGATATTAAACATCATATGAAATTAAATTATATGATGATGTTTCCAGTTGTTACAAGAAATCATTAGTGGAGTTTGTTAACTCTAATGAAACTCATGAAAAAAAGAATAAAAAATAGTCACAGTAAAATAAAATAGAGAATATTTTAACAGTAGAACATATTTTTAAGCCTCAATAAAGATAAAAAAGTGTTAAAAGGATTTTTAATGACTTTTTAATTGGATTATTTATGTGTTTCCTCTATGTTATGTACAATAATTTGGATCGTGGAAATAGTGAAATGAATAATATTAATTTTTATTTCAATAATGATTGAAGCCATAGTAAATTTTTTTAATTGACATGATGTTGGTCATTATATTCACATGTCTCATAAAAAATCATGATGTTTTAAAATAATTAATGTTGTAAGTATAATGGTGTGGAAAAATAATTTTTACCACCATCATGGAGGATAGACTACCAAAAAATATACAGATGGATACAAAAGTTATATAATATAATTTTTCTAATGTTTTTTTATTGATTTAATTTTTATGGATTCATTTAATTCCATTAAATTTTCATATAAACATTAAATATCACATCATTAAATGTGAAAAAATAAAAACTCATGGCTTACATATTAATGCATAAGTGATTTATATGAACATTCCTATTGTTATATTTGGAAGATATTTTCATAAAAATATTCTCTTAAATCCTTTTTAAAGCATGATGTTATTATTTACGTATTATATTTCACATTAAAATGGTAATATATATTATAGAGATAATGAAGTGATATTCAATTCATAGAGGGAGTGAAAATTCCTATATAAGATTAAATTCAATCATGTAATAACATATTGTGAAGCTAAGAAAATGATTATAATTTGAAGAGGAAGTTATCATAATGATTTAATTGAGAAGAAGGTAAATACTCAATATCATGATATTTTAGTTGTAAATGAATATAATGATATATTTTATGATCAATTTACTAATTTTATTCCCAATATAGAGGTATATATTTTTGTTTTATTAGTGCTAGAAGCTAAACCAAGTTCAAAAACACCTAATCTAATTCATTTAGTTATGGACTTCGAGTTGAAAAGAAAATAATAAATGATTAATGATAAGGTTTTCATTCATCTTATAACATCACCATTTATTCCTTCTTATTTTAAGAATAAGGATAGTTCTATTTGGATTTTCAGTTATTATTGATCACTTAATAACATTAATGTTAAGAAAAAGCGTCAATGTCTCTATATGAATGGCTTGTTTGATTGGATCCAATGGGGAAAATATTTTTCAATGAATAACCACATATTGGTATAATATTTTCTAAAATTTAAGGAATTGGAAAATATGACTATGGTGTCTCATAATATGAATAGGCATTATGAGTTTTTGGTTATGAATTTTAGGTTAAAAATTCAACGAAGGGGTTTATGAATATTTGAAATTGAGTATCTGATTATTTATTGATTAAATTTATGGTCGTATTCATTAATGTAATTATAATATGATAAAAGATATATTAAGGTGATGGTAATTATATGATTATTGTTTTAAAAAATTTAAATGAATATATGTTAGTTTATATATTTAAAAAAATATGATTTTTTATAACATATATTATTCCATTGGTATATTGTCTTTAAATATATACTAAATATTGATCCTATAAAAACTAATATGACGAAAGAGTGGAGAAGGTTAAAAAAATTCATAGATTCTTTCTTCTCATATATTAGTGGTTTTTTATAGAAATATTTTAGAAAAATTATTTGGGTTATCCAGAACACTAATAAAGATTACATTAAATGCAGTTAATTATTTTAAATAAAGGATTGTGATGTATGTTTTCAGTAATTAAGAAGGAAATTTGTTAATTCTCCAGCGAATGATCTTCCAACAATAATAGATATTTTTTTTGATATATTGGGATTATTAAAAGAATGAAAATTGTTGTTTTTGATTTATAATGATAGTGTAAAAAATATGTTCATGTTAATTGAAAACCCATGAGATGAATTATCCTATACATTTCATTGAGTTGTATGTAGTATTTTGTGCATTAAAAATATTTTTCAATTATCTATATAGGTATAGATGTTTAATATATAGTGATCCTAAAAGGTTAAAGTATATATTCACTCAAAACATTAAAATGTGAAGCACATAATATGATAAGAATTGATAAATGAATTTGATTAAATGAATACTATTATCCAAATAATGCCAACAAGGTATTGTATTTTATGATTTGAATGGATAATGAATGGTTACTATGAAATTTTTAGAACATGATCCATTATTTAATTATTTAATTATTTTTGTTATGGATATTTCATACTAAACAAATCCTTCTCTGTTGGATTAATTATTACTTCTGTCATCTTTGTTTGAAGTAATTATGTATTTCCATAAGGAAATGCATGGATTGAATATAAATATAGTGTTGGTTAAGAATTTTAATATAAAAAAAATAATGTTTAACAAAAAAGTAATATTATATTTTGAATGTGGTGATTCAGTTATATTTAATTTAAATTCAAAAATTAAATTTTGAGTGAGTCTTACAACAGTGTATTTATTGTTCATAATTGTAGTATTATGATATAGATAGTAAATTAAGAAATCTAATTATGGTATGGAATTATTAAAGATAATATTTAATTTACAATTAAATTGTTTACTTGTCAATATGTTAAATCTATGTAACAATTACTGATGGTTATTCTTTTGAAGTTTTCTTTTTCCGAATGGAAGTGGTTGTATATATCTATGATTTTCATTTTGTGTTTTATTATGATTTTCATTTTGTGTTTTATTAAAAAATTTGAAGGTAATAATTCGATGTTGTATATTTCTAATAGTTTGACTAAATATAAGTATTTTCATTATATTCATGATAATATATATTTGGATAAGTTTTCGATAATTTATTATAATGATATTGTTATGTTATATGGAGTCAATTTCTATATTTTCTCTTATAATGACATTAGATATACATCTAAATATTGGAATGAATTTTAGAAATAATTATGGTCTAATGAAAAATTCAGTGTTTCTTTTTTATCCTTGAAATGATTTAATGTTAGAGTGATAAAATTATAATTTTTATGGTATGCTTCAGATTTCTCATGGAATCTCTAGGTAGTTTTGTGTCAATATATTTTATTAATGAAATTTTTCAATAATAATTTTTATCCTTCCAGAATACATAATGTACCATTTTGGGTATTATATTGAAATTAGTTTCAAACACCGACATATTTGGGACTGTATTATAGCTCTACCTAATCTATGGAGATTTTTATTGGTTGTATTGGTTAGGAGAATGAACCTTTACTTATATCGTTCAACACAAAGAGTAGGAGGATATTATATCCCCACTAACATTAGAATCATAGGGATTTCCCCATGAGAATACTCCATGTTTTTAATTATTTAAATTACCATTGGAATACATTATATTTATTTCAATGTGAATGAATTCATAAGATGAAATTGATATATTCTTTTAAAAACTTCCATGAATTTTTTTAAATAATGTATATAAATGGAAATATTTATGGGATCCTACTAGCCATGTGATCTCACACCCTAAATACACCCATAGGGTGTATGTAGACCCTGTTTTCTCAAAATATGGTAATGTAAAAGAATTCCATGGATATGGAATCAAGTACACCAGTTAGTACTATTTTTTGGTAGGTGTTGATGATAATGAAATGTTGGGTGTTGGAACTAATTTCATAATCATCCTAATGTTTTTTTTCAATCTCATCTCATTTGGAATATTTGGATTAATGTATTAAATTTAATCATTAACATTGAATTTTTTTATGATCCTTAGTGTAGTTTCTAATATATTACATTCATGAGTTTGTATGAAAATATTGTATTATTATCTTTCATATGTTATTTTTTTAAATTTATTACAAATGAAATTATTCGAATCCAAGAAACTGGCTTCCAGCCCAAAGGGATTGATAATGACCTCCAGTCCTTGTCATGGGATGGGTCGAGTATTTAGTTTTATGAAAGTCTATGAAGGTTGATGAAGAAATGATATCATTTAAGGATACAACATTCTTCTAGTATTTTTATTTGGTAAAGTATAGATTGAAATGAACTAGGAATATCGAGGATTCAGGTTCTACATATTGATTGTAGTGTCTGTCCAATAAACCTCAATACGGACCTTGGGATACAATGAGATATTAGGGATTTAGTTTCAATACTACTTAATGTATGATTCAACTACTATAGACTATGAATTGGAATATAGGTATGGTAGAGTGAATAGAATTATTTTTTGACTTTATTTGGAATTATTAACAATTACATTTGAATTTTATAAACTTTTTATTTTATTCTATACTAGCAGATGTATTGAATTTTTATCTCTATTTTTTAAAATTATATAGAGTTATGCCTCAATAGAGGCCTACTATAGATCCAAAAAAGGCGGTTAGAGAGAGTTATTTCCAAATTTTCAATACATATTAGTAGTGGTAGTGATCCAAGATCTTTGAATATAAGATTAGAGAGTGGTATCTAGTCCTAAAAAGCCTAATAATGTGAAAAATGGTTTGAGAAAGGATCATATATAAGAATTACTTATGAAAAATTGACATTACATTCGTGGAAGGATATACCCATGGGATGTGGAGGATCGGGTGAGGATCATTGTAACAGCCCAAGATTTTATAAAAAAATATTCTTTTTAATTTTATTAATGTCTTGTGTTGTACGCTACACCAAAAGGATCTTGCACAACACGCATCCTTGTCTTGCCTTGCATTACACGCAATCGCGACCTTCCTCGATAGCGTGTGTAATACGCAATACCGAGTTTCACTAAACAACGATGTGCTATTAAAATATTATTAAAACTAGCCGTTATGAATAGTAATAACCACTTTTTAAAATTCTGTAAATCTTATTTTTCAAAATGAACTTCATTCTTGGATTCGGAGTATCGAATTTAGCCTAAGGTGAAATTTTGGTACTTTTCAGATAACTTTCATATTCTGATGAATAGTGAAAATTACTAAATTATAATTAAAAACAACTTTTTTAATCGAAATAATTAATAGTGATAAATTATTAATTTGAGTGGTTTTAAGTGTATTTAGAATATATTTTTATAATTTAATACAATGTTGGTCATTGGTTGTAATTTCACATTTAAACCAGACATAATCAAGTGTCAATCTTTTGATATATATTGTTTCCTAAAAACACGCTATTTATTTTAACAGCGGGATTTAATTATAAAATTAATTAATGAAACTTCTATGTTATTAATTTGGTAAAATAGATTTCATTTTTGAATTCGGAATATGAAATATAGCTTAGGATGAAATTTTGGCATTGTTCTGAAAAACATCAATTTTTGATAAATACTGAAACTACTAAGTGGTAGTTAAAAAAAAACTGAATTTTTCATAAAACTTAATTTTGCCGCTTCTGTGAATGGAATTTCAAAAATCCGAGAGACACGGTTAATATCAAGGACTAAAATGTGGTTCAATGAGATGAAAATAATTTTTTGGTGAATAGTAACTTTTTACTTTTTTTACCGCGGATAATAGTAAATAGGGTAACTAAGGGTAAATATGATATTACTATTACCCTAACAAATGTTCTAATTCTATTGTACAAGTGTAATTCGACCAAAAACAAACTTAGGAATAAAATATGACCATTTAGGCCCACTTGGATTAGATTAGGACATTTATTATTAATTTATTTAAAGAAAGGTTAAAATAGTTAAAATCAAAGTTTAATAAGTAAATCATTTTTAATATGGGGTTATACATAAGATAAATTCGATTTTAAATATTCATTAGAAAGCTAAAACGATTTCCTACATGATGGTATTTTATTTGTAATTTTTAGACATAAAATAATTTAATTTATTTATGACACAACGATGATGTAGTAATTATCTTATTAATGAAATATTGACATAATTGATGTTATAAACACCAAAATAAATGTAATTTGAGATTTTTTAGGAATTCCACTAATTTTCTAGGTTACTATGATATATTAATGTTGATTTAATCAACTTGGTTCGAACATTTAATTCTGTTATGACTTTCACAAAAATCATATATCAAATAGTTTCAAAATTGACACAAAATAGTTTTTAAATAAAATATTATATTATTAATTGTTATTGTATTCCTAAAAATCTAAGGTTCGGCCAAATGACTTAGATAAGGATATATATATTAATAATAAACAATTTGGGGTTAGTTTGGCATGTTATAGTAAGTTTATTAACCATATAGTGAAAGAAAACAAAAAGACATGGTAAAAGTTAAATTATTTAACTTAGAGTTAAATCTAATTGATAAGGTTAAAATAATATCCTAAACTTGTCTAACTTCTATTGGTTGATAGGATTTCGACCCATCCCCACTTTAGCTTCGAAATAAGACCCTTTGGAACCATTATAAACCGATTTTGACTTTAATATAAAATAATATTTTGAGATATTCCTAAGGTGCCCCTCTCCTCCCCTATAAAAGGACACCTCCTCCCCCTCCTCCTCACACCAATTTTGAGCACTCAAGCTCGGCCAACCCCTGCCATTTTCTCCTCTCCACTTTCCTAGAATAATCCTAGAGGTTCTGGTCTTCTCCAAAGACCAATCTTAGTTCCTTAAGTGGAGGATTCAAAGAGGCGTTCCAAAGAAGAGGTAATATCCATTACCGATCTTTTCAATTTCTTTCTTCTTCAACTTCTTCTTCTTTAGTTGTTTCATGATAAAGTAATAACATCAGTATTACTTACATACTGATATGTTATTATAAATATGAAACAACCCTAATTCACCTTCTATCCATCCTACGGAAAAATGAAATCACCGCGCGTGCGTACGTACGGAATACCGTCTCCACGCCGTGGTGTAATCTATTTTCCACCATCACCTTACAAGGATGGGTATAATGGTGTAATGAGTAACTACATATGATTATTATGAAGTAATATTGATACTGAAATAATATATATATACTCCAATACAATTCCACGATCATAGGAACGATATCATCACTCGTGCGTACGTACGGAATACCGTCTCCACGATGTGATGCGACTCGTTCTACATGATCTTCATTTCATAATGATTATATAAATGAATTGAATGAATGAATATGGTATATACTACACTAATACCATTCTGGAAATGAATTATCTATAACCTAAAGATAAGAATAAGAATTTATTCGACAAAACACGCATAAGAACAAAAAGTTATAAAGACCCGAGTAACAAGTAACAATGAAATATTACTAACAAGAAGCTAATAATATGACCATATATGATATCATATCAATATGTATGATTCTGGAATAAGTCAATAACATTATTTAAACCATTATACAGGAGATTCGGACACGTACAAAGCTAATCGGACCTAAGGTAAGGGAAATATCACAATCTCATTTTTATCCGAGATTGTTTATTCGTAAGTATTTACTGGGGTGTATTTTATCATCCACATCCATGTTTACTCAATATGTAATATTATTTCCATCCACCTAAAATTGTTTAAATCCATTTTTACCCTTCGGTGAGTTTTTAGTAATACGTATGAAAGGAATCTTTTGTCGTTTTTCGTACGAGGTACTTTTTGACTTTTCCGACAAAAGTACGAAGAATGTTTTTTTAACTTATACGGAACGAACGGATTTATACTGTTTTATAAAGCCTTATTTTCATGAAGATTCCTCTAAAAGATTTCATGACTATTTTCAATAAAATCTCTTTCTTTTAAAATTGCATGATGTTTTGTGAAAAGAAATTGATTTTGAAGAAGAAAGGATATTTTCCTCAAGAATTCAATTCAAGTGTTTTATCAAAATTATTTTCCATATAAGATAATAAAGGGTTCTGTTTCTATCCATATTTTTACATTGATTTGACTATGTTGTGATTAAATTATGTTTATGAATTCCTTTATCTTATATGAATGGTTTTATGATGTCATGTTGTTTAAGAATCCCATTTTTATTACATGGGTTATGCAATGATGTATGATTTATGATTTTGTGGCACACATATGAAAGGATTCATTAAGAGATGGGTGGGACCTATATCTCCCTCCAATGCATTGGGTAAAGATTTTATATCTCATGAGATAGACATGGCTGGAACGGAAGGTTATTTCGGTTCAGTGATACAGGACTGAAACGAGGAGTGAACTCGGTTCAGAAAGGGACTTTTTCCACTAAGATAGTCTTGGCAATGAGTCATGAATAACAAGAAATGATTTTCCATGATTATGTGTGCATGACACAAAGTTTCAAGTTTCATGTTATGATTATGGGGATCTCATTTTCACTTCTATGATTTGTTCCATGTTAAGATATTATGATCTCTTTTGCAGGTTGTGATTTTCAAAAAGATATGATATGATTTTTATTTCTTTTGTATACCCTTACTGAGCATTTGAGCTCACCCTTTTATGTTTTCTTTTCCCCAGGATATAAATAAAGGTTTTAGGTAAAAAAAATGGAAGATCTTTACGGGAGATATTGAAGATCTTTCACCAGGATTAGAAGATTATGTTCCGAGTTTCCAAAGACACTAAACTATTACGATCCTTTAGTGTGTGTTTTTGTTATGTACTAAGTATTCCGCAAATGTAATGTAATGTCCATGTACGTCAGGATACGGGTCTCTACAGTTGGTATCAGAGGAAAGGTTTAGTCAACCTTTGGAAACTAGGATGCGAAAACGTTAGTGAGATCCCTAGAGATATTTCTAAGGTATGTCTAGGGATGTCCCTAGGGATAAGTATACGTATAGGTTATAGTAATAGAATTACGCTAACGATCATAGAATTAAACCTAAGATGTTGGATATTGAAGGTACTCCCCCTTTATTATGTTGTTTTCCCTAGCATGATTTTTGCCTCTCACACTATTCTTTTTGGGTTTTAGACGATGGCTGGAACCCGAAGGAACCGTGTTGATCAATGCAATGGACAATGCAATGATTGCCCTCCTGAACAAACAAATGTTATGGGAGATGGAGTGAAAAATCTTATTGCTATACTTACACAAGCTATGAATCATTCTGGACTTCCAAATGAGCAGAGAAGGGAACAATATTCTATTGAGTCCTTCATGAGGCAACGTCCACCTTCTTTCAGTGGGTCTTCTGATCCACTTGTGGCTGAACAATGGATCAGTACTACTGAAAAGATATTTTCAGTTCTTCAATGTTCTGAACATGATAAAGTCATCTTAGCAGTATATCGTTTGGAAGGTGAAGCTGATCAATGGTGGAATCTTATCAAGAATACGAGGCCAAGAGATGAAATTGAGTCCATGGAATGGGACGAGTTCAAGAACTTGTTTTTCAGTAAGTACTTCCCTCGTATTCTTCGAACAAAGATGGAGAAAGAATTTCTTGAACTGAAGCAAAGGGACGATGAATCTGTTGGTACCTATGAAGCAAATTTTACAAGACTTGCAAGGTATGCTTCTGGAATTATCATCCAACCTGAAAGTAAAGTTGATCGATTTTTCTGTGGCTTAAAACCAAGTCTTCGAAGGGCATTAGCTATAAGAGACTTCAGTAGCTATGAAGAAATTGTGCGTTGTGCTATCAAGGTAGAAATGGAAGTTGGTGTTACATATCCATCTCATGGTTTTGACAAGAAACGAAAGATGGAGTTCAAGGAGAAATCTCATAATAATGGTGAAAAGAAGATGAATGTTTCCTTATGCACAAAGTGTGGAAAGAAGCATGGTGGAGATTGTCTTAAAGGAACTAGAAAATGTTTTAAGTGTGGAAAAGAAGGTCATCGAGCAGCTGAGTGTCGAAGTAATGGAAAAAGGGTTTCTAATGATGTGAATAAAGCAAACACTGCAGAGAACGCACCACCAACACTTCAATGCTTCAAGTGCAAGGAAATGGGGCATTATGCTAATAATTGCCCTAATCCAAGGGTTAGTGATGATCAACATGAGCAACCACTGAAGGCAAAGGACAAAGGGAAATCACATGCGATCACTATTGGCAATGTTGAATATGATAACGATGTGGTGGAATGATTAAGTGTTTATGTAATGGGATTCCAAAATAATGTTGTATCATGGAGTATTGGAATATTTATGTATTGGTTTAATGTGGTATTCAAAGTGATTGAGATATTTTTGGAAATAAGATGATATGCGCATAATGAAGGGAAAATAAGAAAATGAAATGTTTAACAATATTCATGAGCTCATGATTGATATAAGGACTAAGTGATATCATGGATTGAGTATATAGAATTTTGAGGATTTTGGTATGTGGAAAGTGTTAACTTTTAACTGCATTCATGTTTTCACTAAGGTATTCAAGAGAATACATGATTAAGGACTTTGAATGTTTAGAATGTGACCAACAAAACATATCTTATGATATGTGGGGATCAACGACAGTATTAAATCTCTGGTAATCGTTGTCACTATATTATGAGAGTGGACTGCAGTATTATAAGCCTAAAGATTAGACTGGATTATGTTGGACATAAGTTAGTATTGTTTAAGGATAGAAGATTTTCGATATTATTGATGGGATGTTATAGTAACGTAGTTTTAGAAAAAGGGACAACCTGCAGGACGGGCGACAGCCCATCGCTTCGGACAAGGCTGTAGGAATCGAACCCACAACCGAAGTGCGACTGGCCTTTATCGCCTACCACTGACCTACAGGAAGTCCCTATTTAGTAGAAACTAGTTTTATTATATTAAGCAGTATGATATATGAAGTATAAGTCCATTTTAGGAACCATATATGATTAATCTCACTATAGATCGATTTATGCATATAATTTTTGCTAACCTTTTGTTTGAGACAGATGGAATGACCCGTCATTCTATCACATTATCTGCTAACACTTCACGAATAACAAATTCAACTTCATTTATTTAAGAGATGAAGTGGAAATTGTTCAAGGCACGAACAGCAGTGAGATTGTACCAAAATAAAGTAAGTATTTATTCTAATTCAAATTTTCAACTTTAGGGAAATGATCTTGAAAACCAAAAATGTTGTCCTAGTGATCTTATACCTGATGAATCAGATGGTACCTTAGATCGTCACAAATTTATGGATTTGTGATTACTGGATTTTCCATAGCCATGTTCTCTACCACTCTTCATCAGAACATGATGGTTAGATTTCTCTTCCATATCCATATTTTCACCTATGTGGAAACCCAGTGATTAGTTTATTTGGGTAATCGTTACATTTCATACTTTAGTTTTTAAAGCCAAGTTTTGGTATTCCCTTTTACGATGTGGGTTTCTATTAAAGAAACTTTCAAATAGTAAACCATTTATAACCCCGACGAATTTCGAGGGCGAAATTCATTTTAAGGGGGGTAGAATGTAACAGCCCAAGATTTTATAAAAAAATATTCTTTTTAATTTTATTAATGTCTTGTGTTGTACGCTACACCAAAAGGATCTTGCACAACACTCATCCTTGTCTTGCCTTGCATTACACGCAATCGCGACCTTCCTCGATAGCGTGTGTAATACGCAATACCGAGTTTCACTAAACAACGATGTGCTATTAAAATATTATTAAAACTAGCCGTTATGAATAGTAATAACCACTTTTTAAAATTCTGTAAATCTTATTTTTCAAAATGAACTTCATTCTTGGATTCGGAGTATCGAATTTAGCCTAAGGTGAAATTTTGGTACTTTTCAGATAACTTTCATATTCTGATGAATAGTGAAAATTACTAAATTATAATTAAAAACAACTTTTTTAATCGAAATAATTAATAGTGATAAATTATTAATTTGAGTGGTTTTAAGTGTATTTAGAATATATTTTTATAATTTAATACAATGTTGGTCATTGGTTGTAATTTCACATTTAAACCAGACATAATCAAGTGTCAATCTTTTGATATATATTGTTTCCTAAAAACACGCTATTTATTTTAACAGCGGGATTTAATTATAAAATTAATTAATGCAACTTCTATGTTATGAATTTGGTAAAATAGATTTCATTTTTGAATTCGGAATATGAAATATAGCTTAGGATGAAATTTTGGCATTGTTCTGAAAAACATCAATTTTTGATAAATAGTGAAACTACTAAGTGGTAGTTAAAAAAAAACTGAATTTTTCATAAAACTTAATTTTGCCGCTTCTGTGAATGGAATTTCAAAAATCCGAGAGACACGGTTAATATCAAGGACTAAAATGTGGTTCAATGAGATGAAAATAATTTTTTGGTGAATAGTAACTTTTTACTTTTTTTACCGCGGATAATAGTAAATAGGGTAACTAAGGGTAAATATGATATTACTATTACCCTAACAAATGTCCTAATTCTATTGGACAAGTGTAATTCGACCAAAAACAAACTTAGGAATAAAATATGACCATTTAGGCCCACTTGGATTAGATTAGGACATTTATTATTAATTTATTTAAAGAAAGGTTAAAATAGTTAAAATCAAAGTTTAATCAGTAAATCATTTTTAATATGGGGTTATACATAAGATAAATTCGATTGTAAATATTCATTAGAAAGCTAAAACGATTTCCTACATGATGGTATTTTATTTGTAATTTTTAGACATAAAATAATTTAATTTATTTATGACACAACGATGATGTAGTAATTATCTTATTAATGAAATATTGACATAATTGATGTTATAAACACCAAAATAAATGTAATTTGAGATTTTTTATGAATTCCAATAATTTTCTAGGTTACTATGATATATTAATGTTGATTTAATCAACTTGGTTCGAACATTTAATTCTGTTATGACTTTCACAAAAATCATATATCAAATAGTGTCAAAATTGACACAAAATAGTTTTTAAATCAAATATTATATTATTAATTTTTATTGTATTCCTAAAAATCTAAGGTTCGGCCAAATGACTTAGATAAGGATATATATATTAATAATAAACAATTTGGGGTTCGTTTGGCATGTTATAGTAAGTTTATTAACCATATAGTGAAAGAAAAAAAAAAGACATGGTAAAAGTTAAATTATTTAACTTAGAGTTAAATCTAATTGATAAGGTTAAAATAATATCCTAAACTTGTCTAACTTCTATTGGTTGATAGGATTTCGACCCATCCCCACTTTAGCTTCGAAATAAGACCCTTTGGAACCATTATAAACCGATTTTGACTTTAATATAAAATAATATTTTGAGATATTCCTAAGGTGCCCCTCTCCTCCCCTATAAAAGGACACCTCCTCCCCCTCCTCCTCACACCAATTTTGAGCACTCAAGCTCGGCCAACCCCTGCCATTTTCTCCTCTCCACTTTCCTAGAATAATCCTAGAGGTTCTGGTATTCTCCAAAGACCAATCTTAGTTCCTTAAGTGGAGGATTCAAAGAGGCGTTCCAAAGAAGAGGTAATATCCATTACCGATCTTTTCAATTTCTTTCTTCTTCAACTTCTTCTTCTTTAGTTGTTTCATGATAAAGTAATAACATCAGTATTACTTACATACTGATATGTTATTATAAATATGAAACAACCCTAATTCACCTTCTATCCATCCTACGGAAAAATGAAATCACCGTGCGTGCGTACGTACGGAATACCGTCTCCACGCCGTGGTGTAATCTATTTTCCACCATCACCTTACAAGGATGGGTATAATGGTGTAATGAGTAACTACATATGATTATTATGAAGTAATATTGATACTGAAATAATATATATATACTCCAATACAATTCCACGATCATAGGAACGATATCATCACTCGTGCGTACGTACGGAATACCGTCTCCACGATGTGATGCGACTCGTTCTACATGATCTTCATTTCATAATGATTATATAAATGAATTGAATGAATGAATATGGTATATACTACACTAATACCATTCTGGAAATGAATTATCTATAACCTAAAGATAAGAATAAGAATTTATTCGACAAAACACGCATAAGAACAAAAAGTTATAAAGACCCGAGTAACAAGTAACAATGAAATATTACTAACAAGAAGCTAATAATATGACCATATATGATATCATATCAATATGTATGATTCTGTAATAAGTCAATAACATTATATAAACCATTATACAGGAGCTTCGGACACGTACAAAGCTAATCGTACCTAAGGTAAGGGAAATATCACAATCTCATTTTTATCCGAGATTGTTTATTCGTAAGTATTTACTGGGGTGTATTTTATCATCCACATCCATGTTTACTCAATATGTAATATTATTTCCATCCACCTAAAATTGTTTAAATCCATTTTTACCCTTCGGTGAGTTTTTAGTAATACGTATGAAAGGAATCTTTTGTCGTTTTTCGTACGAGGTACTTTTTGACTTTTCCGACAAAAGTACGAAGAATGTTTTTTTAACTTATACGGAACGAACGGATTTATACTGTTTTATAAAGCCTTATTTTCATGAAGATTCCTCTAAAAGATTTCATGACTATTTTCAATAAAATCTCTTTCTTTTAAAATTGCATGATGTTTTGTGAAAAGAAATTGATTTTGAAGAAGAAAGGATATTTTCCTCAAGAATTCAATTCAAGTGTTTTATCAAAATTATTTTCCATATAAGATAATAAAGGGTTCTGTTTCTATCCATATTTTTACATTGATTTGACTATGTTGTGATTAAATTATGTTTATGAATTCCTTTATCTTATATGAATGGTTTTATGATGTCATGTTGTTTAAGAATCCCATTTTTATTACATGGGTTATGCAATGATGTATGATTTATGATTTTGTGGCACACATATGAAAGGATTAATTAAGAGATGGGTGGGACCTATATCTCCCTCCAATGCATTGGGTAAAGATTTTATATCTCATGAGATAGACATGGCTGGAACGGAAGGTTATTTCGGTTCAGTGATACAGGACTGAAACGAGGAGTGAACTCGGTTCAGAAAGGGACTTTTTCCACTAAGATAGTCTTGGCAATGAGTCATGACTAACAAGAAATGATTTTCCATGATTATGTGTGCATGACACAAAGTTTCAAGTTTCATGTTATGATTATGGGGATCTCATTTTCACTTCTATGATTTGTTCCATGTTAAGATATTATGATCTCTTTTGCAGGTTGTGATTTTCAAAAAGATATGATATGATTTTTATTTCTTTTGTATACCCTTACTGAGCATTTGAGCTCACCCTTTTATGTTTTCTTTTCCCCAGGATATAAATAAAGGTTTTAGGTAAAAAAAATGGAAGATCTTTACGGGAGATATTGAAGATCTTTCACCAGGATTAGAAGATTATGTTCCGAGTTTCCAAAGACACTAAACTATTACGATCCTTTAGTGTGTGTTTTTGTTATGTACTAAGTATTCCGCAAATGTAATGTAATGTCCATGTACGTCAGGATACGGGTCTCTACAATCATTGAGTTAAATGGGACCGCTAAAGTGGTTAAGATAATGTGTTATACATTTTTTGATGGAAGGATCCAGTCTCAGGTGATGGAAATAGTGGTTCAGGTAGAGGAAAAATATAATATGGGATAGAATTACTTAAAAACCATCTCCAACAAGTAGTACATCCCTGATACTTTGGTCGTTTAGTAGAACCATTATTTCATTAACCTTCATAAGGGAGAGACTTTAGTGATGATGTATGACATCCACTTCTCATAGTTGGTTTTATTTTCTTCCAAGTTAGTTACCAATGAGAATATTAACTCCTAATGGAATGAAATTGGGCTTTGGATGGAAATTCAACATCTAGTATTTATTATTAAATTGATGTATTATAATGAGGTTTCTGAGGGATGCTATGCAGTGAATATTGATGATATGATATTGTTAGTATTTTTGTGGTTGCACCATATTCATTGGTAGAGTCGGAGATTGTCTATAAAGATGATAAATCAAGAGGTGTAAGGGATGAAGGGTGGTATTATCTCTTGATATACACCCTGAATTCCTTCTTTAGAAGATGTTAGTGGTGGAAAAATCATTTTTCATCGATGTTGGAAGTCTAGTAATATGTGGTCTATGTGCATGGTTCATCCAATTATGTTCCACATTTATATTTTTATGGGCCCTGAGAAAATTTTCTAAAAGTGTGTCCCTCCTTTATAGAGTGTTGAGTGATATATGATTTATAGGGGAACAAAAATTAATTTTTATTCATCAAAATTTATGGAAATCTCATTTTGGAAGATGTTTTAGAAATGATGGATATTATATTGGTTATAGATAGCTTAAGGTGGAGCAACAGTTCAGTAGCCAACCATATGCATAAATAGAGACAAAGCACCTATAATTTATTGAAAAGTATGTAGTGTAATCTGACATTGTTTCTATTATAGTTTTATGTATCATTATTATTTCATCATCTATATTAATATACTTTTTTGATAAAAATTCTCCCCAATTGTTCAATTTAACTCACAAGGAGGAGTTTTTGAAACACCCAAACATGATTATATTGTATTCCATTTAGATGGAAATGTATACTGACGTAAGGAATTAGTGGGGATACTGATTCACATATTTTATTATCTCCATGGGATAGGATGATCTATAATGGTATTTTTTTATCCTACAGATTGACCTATTTGACATGATCATATGGATGGTTTGGATAGTTCTATTCATTCCTAAATATAATTTCATCATTAGTGGATGAATTTCCCATCCATGATGGGGCCACTGATTTTTTTAGGGAGAATGGGATCTAAGACCACTATGGGAATGCCCTCCACATTAGGATATATGATTAATTTCTTTTAAGGCATCATTCCTCTCACTGGTTGATGATAATGAATGCATAGAGAGTGAATTTACTCCCATGAATATTGAGTTTCCTAAGGAATTCCCAAAGTATTTTTCAGGTCTAACTCATAAATGGGATGTGGTATATACCTTCAATTCCTCATGTAGTTCATAGATGATATATCCTTACTCGTATCATATTTCAACCAATATGTTATGGAGTTTAAATATATAGTTGGATTTTTTTTGTAAAATAATATTCAATTCACCCAAGGGTCTCTCCTTCAGTATCTATAGTGTTTTTTCTGTGAAATCTGATTGATATATATAGCTCTATATTAGCTATCGGATACTAAAATTGATTGAACAAAAATATATATAATTTCTCATATTTATGATCTATTTAACCAGGTAGAATGTGTAAGGTGGTTAAAAATGATCAAACTCCATTAATGGTGTCACAAGGGTAGGGTGATAATAGGGGATATTCCTAAAACTAATTTCAAAATATGGTAAAACAAATTCATGTATTTAGTAATTCTATTCAGACTAAAAAACTATCCGATATTTTTCATGGTTTTTATGAAAAACGTGTTTTAAAGATAACTTGAAAACATAATTGTGATGATTTTGGATGATATTGTAGACTATTGGATATCTGAAGAGGAGAACAACTAACATTTGATTGTTATTTTGGTAATATTTAAATACACCATCGTTAATCCAAATTGTTGAAGTTTAGATTCAAGATCTAGGATAATATGTTTATGGGTCACAGAATCTCAGAAAATGGGGTTTTAATTTAACCAAAAAAAGAACAATATGGTGATTTATTGACAAGATATTTTTACTTTTCTCAATGTAATATGACATCGAGTCTTATCATTATAGTACATGAGGTTTTTTAGTCATTTCTCTCAGAAATCCTTGCATATGGATATTCGATCTCAGAAAATTGTGAAGAAATATTGGATTCCAAAATGATAAGTATCATTAAAGGATATTAAATATTGGTTAGCCACTTCCCCAATCATGATCATACCTAAGGATTTATATTGTTACATAGACTTTTTTATGATTCAGTTACATGTTAGGATTGTGTTGTTACGTAGAGTGACCATATGGTGGTGTATGGATCTCTAAAACTCTAAAAACATAAAAATAATTACGAAAACCACAACCTTGAACATGTATTGGTGATGCATTTCCATAAATCCTGACATCATTATCCATTCAAGGAGAATTCTAATGTGTACACTGACTATGAATGTGTGATCTATATGTTCTCATATATAGATTTGAAAATGATGTTGTGATGATATATCATTTTACATTTGTGGTTGGACATAAATCTAAACTAAACCCTACATGAGTTAAATGTTGTTACTTATTTCACAATTAAACATTTACCAACACGAGATAAAAAATAATCTAGTGACGAGTAGGAAGTAAAGTGTATTTTCATGCATATTTAGCAAGAGACAAAGGAACAATGTTAATGTATATTCTTTGATATTTGAATATTGAAAAATTATCTCCATGATATGAATGAAGATGAGATTCCAAGTGATGAGTCATGTCCTAACAATAGTTTATTTATTAATAATTTGGAAGTTCAAAATGAATCACCATTGCCTCCCGAAGGGATTCTCTAGTTTAAAGGCATTGTGGTTATGTAGTTGTCCCTGTGAAATTTTTTTATATATGGTTGTCATTTGAGTCAATGGTCTATCCATCTTAGTGAAAGAGAAGTGTTTTATGATGTTCATCACCCATTCTGTTGGGAAGGTATGTGATGCGATATTTTTAAAATTGAGACTTTACTCATATATTCATTTTCTATTAAACAATATTTTGATTCTTTCAAGAAGAAATGTAGCCATTTTGTGTTGTTCAATTATTTGATTATTCAAATGTTCTTTACTCCACTCTTAATTGCATTAAAATTTGTGTTGTGTGTTTAAATAATATATTTCAAAGGTTTTCGTTTGTATATAGTTCTTGAGATGGTTCTTATCCATTAAATCTGGTTTATAATGATGTGATGCGGTATGTGATGAGTTGGTTTGGGAAAAAAGGATTTTTAATGGTTTGATCAAAGCGTGAAGCACATGGAAATCCTGAGTACATATGTATGATGACATGGATTTGTATTATAGGCATGAAATTACCTACCTAGAAGTATTAAATTATAATGATAAATAAACCGTGCAGATGTGGATTGGATGGCTTGAGTACAAGTACATACCATCATATACAATGTTGATAATAGAGATTACATGGTTCTAGTTCCTTATTATTCCTATCTAATTATGGATTTCCTATGGAGTGCATGATATGTTTTTACATGTTTATTATCATTGAAACTATTATATTTATTTCATATTTATTGAATGTTATAGATTTAAACTAATTAATTCCATTTAAAACTATAATATTTATACACCTCATTAGGTCTATGCATGAAAAACTACTTTGGGTTCTACTAAGTCTTTTAACTTACACCCTACATACTCTTAATATGTGTGTATAGACGTTGTATTGTATGACTTGGGTAATGGAAATGAATTCCATGGTGATGGTGGAAGGAACCAATATTAGTGATGTCTCTATTATAATGTTTTTATTATGGTGACATGGTGGTTGTGGCCACCTATGCAAAGAGGAGGACTATCGTTCAATTTTCAGTCAAATCTACTTTTGTATATTTGTTTTGTTTAAAAATGAATACATGAAAATGGATTTGTTATTCTACGTGGTATAATATATTATAGATAATGTGTGTGATATTCTATATAAAATTTGTATTGTTTTGGATCATTATTTATATGTAAATAACATTCCCAAAGGAATTCTTGGATTCCCATGCATAGTTTTCTGGCATGTGGGATGAGGAATTCCCTTAAATCCATGCCACTTGTCTTGTTGGGGGTTTGGATGGCTGGATTTTATGGTTTGTTTGTGACATTTAAGGGGAAAAGAATGAGATAACCCAGGTAATACTAGAAATAAATAATTTTTGTGATTTATAAGCAGTCATTATAGAGACTCATATTCATCGTAGTTTTCTGAATAATTTTATATAATTATTAATTATAAAATACTTTAATTTAATTTTACTACATGTTTTCTTATATATTACAAGGTTATATTTAAACGGAATATTTTTTAATATTATAAAATTAAATTGACAAAATAGACATAATTTTTTCAATATATTGAAATATTATGATTTAAATAACTTTTATGTATTTGTCTACAAGAGTCTTCTTTATTGAATAGTGAACCAAAATGATTTTATAAATACTGTCATTCTAATGAAATTGTCATAATATAATAATGACATGAAATATAAAAAATAATATATATAATTAATATATATTTAATAAAAAATATATTTTATTTATAAATTTATTTTTGAACTTATAAATCTAAATATTAAATTTTGTAAATCTATATAACATATGAATTAAAATATAAACTGATTTTTGATTATATTATTTAATCATGTATTCACAAGGTAATAATTAATTTTATTTTTGTCTAAATGTCTACAAATATCTGTTCATTTAAAATAATCGAGTTAATTCCATTATATTCATTTTTATAAATTAATTTGGGAAAAAATATTTTTTGAGTAAAAAAGAATTTATCTAATAATGGTTTTTCATTGTATATTATGAACATATTGTAAAACTTATTTTTTCTGATTTCTAAAAATAAAAACATTGAAAATCGATTCCGTATTTCTAATTAAAATTTTTGAATTAATTAATGTTGAAAACTATATTTTTATTCATGGTTAATTGTTTCCATCATAATTGTTTTTCACACTAGTAAGGGTTAAAAGGTTACAAGTCTGTGGGTTAAAATATGAGATACTGTTTCAAATAACAATAACAAAGATATAAATTTGAATAGATGAGGATATATTGATACAAAATTATCAATTATTATGAATATTACTATATTGGATCCACATTCCCAGAGAATGATATTTTTTTATATTTTAATGTTTTAAATTATTATAATCATTCCCATCATGTAACTTATATAATTATACTTTCCCTTATCTTAAATTGAAAAAAATGAAGTTCTCCATCATGATTAAAATATCCCTAAATCTATCCCAAACTCTCCTTAAAAGTAATAAAGGCATTTTTTTCAAAAATAGAAATCCAAGATGTCATATAGTGTAATCCAAAGAATGATATCCAATGAATAATTCTGTCTCCTGACCAAAAATTTCTAATATCTTTCTTCTTTTACCAAATATATTAAAATAATCATAAATGAAAATTTATATGTATCTTTATGAAATACCAATGTTACTATCTTGGTGGTAAAACTACTTTCTATATTATTTCCATTTTATATAAAAGGAAAGAAAATTTCATTCATATATTCTCACTACCGCCTCCAGAAAGTGACATGATTCATTTACCATTACCACATTATATTTATATTTACAAAGATATATTTAATAGATATATATGATTTTTTATATAATAATGATTCTATAATGGTAAAAAATTATAATCAATCCTTTTATCCTAATTTTTGATAAATTATTAAATCACATGTCCTTAAGTGTGGATTACCACCTAGGTGAAGAAATATAATTTGTGTTTCATTTCCAAATTAAATATAATCTCATAAGGATAGATTTAATGATGATAAATTATTTTCATAATTTAATTATGTCTCTAAAAATAATACTTATCTACTATGATTCATTCTTCATCAATTTTATAAATGAAAATGTCTCTCATGCATACGTGTCAAATACTGCGGGCATGGAAAATATATCTAATTTGTTATTATTTCCTTACTGGATGGTTTTAAAGTATATCTAATGTAAAAAAAATATTTTTATAACCTATTTTGTATTATGGAAAAGATTAAACCACGCAATGTTTTACCATGGGAATCACACCAAAGGTATTTCAAACCACAGGAACTAAAAACATCCCAAATAAACATAACTAAATAAGAAACAAAATAAAACATTATAATAATTGAAATTAAATTAATAATGAAAATTTAATGAAAAGTAAAAATGATATTAAGAAAGATTGTAATTTATATACCTTTATTATTTATTAATGTAAAATTTATAAGTATTTCAACGAGACATGTGGTATTGGATTTTTCTTTAAAATATTATTTTATTGTTTTCCTTCGAACAGTTTTTTATAAAAATTCGTGCACTCTGGAATTTTTTAATAATTTACTTTTTTATAATCTAATTAAATATTAATGTAATTTTTTTTCATTAACATTTGATAATGTTTTTTAAATGATGTAATTGTATTTTTTTCATAAAATAAATTTTTTGAAACATTTTAAAATTTTACAAAATATTTTTTTTTCTAAATTTCACAACATTTTCTCATTTTAAAACCATCACCACTATTATTCAATATCAATAAAATTCTACGTGATCGCATGTTTTTTCCAAGATGATCATTTTCTCTTTGATTTTTTATTTTTTTATAATTTCTAAAATAAATCGTTACTTAATTTTTTTTATGATTTCTTTGATATTTCTTCTTATTATAGGTTCAAATGATTGTTATGAAGGAAATAATGAAAGTTCATATAATTTTATTCTATCTTATATAATATAAAATTTAGATGATATTGTAATTTTTGTGGATATATCAATCCATTTCATTAAGTAATTAATTATTCAATATATAATTAATGATTTGAAATAACTGCTAATGAATTATTCCATAAAAGTGATGAATAGTTGAAAAAATGTGTTTCATATAAGATCATGGGATTCCACATTGTTTTTATAATCTTGAAAATATTTTTAATGAAAATACATTGAGTTAATGAAAAAATTATATGAACATACAAAATGAATATTTTTTTACAAGGGAAATAATTTAAATGGGTAATCATGTTTTCTAAAGGTACCATCATAATATTTTTATTATTAACATTTTTTATACAACTCTTAATTTTAGGAAGATTTATTTCCACATGTGATTGTGAATAATATGTATTCTTATTGTTTACGGGGTAAAAATTTATCATTTATGAAGGTTTCATTGTTTATCACTAGACTAAATGTTTTCAGTTATTTTTACATAACTAAGTGAGGTTTTTGTGATCCACTAGTGGTTTCAATAGTTTCTTATAAGATATATGGATTTGTATTTACAATCTTATTATTAATATTATAATTATTATCAGTCATCGCAATAGAATGAAATATGTATTGATTGAAAATGGGGTATAAATTTAAGAAAACATTTTTATTGGAAAATTTATATTGTTAAATTATGTCCACATTTTCATGTTATGGTTTTATAATTTCTCTAAAATGAGAGACCTAATAGATCATGGGAATGTAAAAATGCGAAATCCATGATATAAATCTCTTAAGCATGGGTTATTTATGTTGTGGGGTATTATACAATGTATCAGAGAATGTTTTAAAATAAATTATAAATCAGAATATTGTTAATAGAAACTTTTGAGAGATTTTAATATATATATATTTTATTATTAGATATATTTTCAATATTTCGATGTTAGTTTTTATAATACATTTTGATTTAGAATGGTTATCAGTATAGAAAACTAGGCCGGTGAGGATGAAAGGAATCACGAAGATAATATCCTTCTAAATCAGAAACTTGGAATGTTTGAATTCATTGTTGAGTATATTATATCTATGTTAACTCCATCGATATGAAAAATAAATTTTTATACCCAAATATTAAAGGAATTTAATTCTCCATTGAGATAGATATCTATAGTAACGTGTTTCAAGAAGTAAAACCCCATATGTTTTTGTGGATACTCAAACCCAATGAATGTGGAAGGATTTAAAAATGAATTTTAAAAGATATTAAATGTTTAATTTTATTCAGATCATTAGTAATAAACTATTTTGGAAAAAAAATTTGGAGGTGAAACCAAATAATAGTGATCTTAATTTATTAATACAATGAAAAAAATAAAATTCATATCATTGACTCGATGTCATTACATATATTTTTTATAAGAATTATTTCTATATTATTGATAAAAATAAAATATAGATGAATGTTCTATAATTGAAGAAATTTTTAGAGGACTTAGTTCTAGAATATGAATAATATTTTACTCACCTAGACAGGGATGAACCAATTTTTATTTCAGACCAAAAATAGTAAAATTCATAGAATCTATATATGTATGAAACTATTTTTGTGAATAATCTTAGACTATTTTTTATTTAAAATCTTTGATAGAGTTTCTATACTTGTTTAAAATGTTTACATGGGGTTTTCTATAATATACATTCCTCGTTAAAACAATAATAAGTAATGATAATGCTAGTAAGATATCAAGAAGCCGTCGATAAGGATATCTTGAGGTAAGCCTCCAAAATTACCCCACATCTTGATATTTTTGACCAAATATAGGTTGATCAGTAATTTTTAATGATTTAACTTAGATCTTTATAACATCTTCCAAATTTGATCAACGAAAAAATTTCTCGAATTGGACTTCATACTTGGTTTATAAAATATATGTTTTTAGTTATGTATTTAGGATAAAAAATATCCCATGATATTATTGGATTTTAAAGATATTATTTTGGATTATTTTTTGAATAAATTCATAGTGGTATTATTTGATGTCATTATATTATATTATAATAAAATTGAACATGAGAATTATATAATGATAGTTTTCTGGACCATAAAATAAAATATTTTTTTTTCATTATTTTTCAGGTGTGAAATTTGGCCATAATAGATTTCATTCCTTTAAATTTATTATTTCTAAATATCAAATATAACATAATCATTTAAAAAAAATGCGGTGGATGATTGACCATGAATGAAAAATGAATATATAGATTTTCTTGTTTTTATTGATCAGTGGGTTGCTGACAATGGTTTACTGAAAACATTTCTTTTTTTATTATGAAATTTAAACTAGTTAACATGTAAATGAGATTAAATATTTTGGGAAAATTATTATGAAGAATATTTTTTAGAATAAAAAATGATATTGTTCAATATTATATTATATATATCTATATCATGAAATGGGAATGGTTTCATTTATTATGATGTTTCATTGAAGAGTCACTATTGATTTTTTATATGTATTGATTGTGTAATTGTTTTTGAATCACATCATTTGAATCCAAATAAGAAACATTATCCTATACATGAACTTGGGAAGTGTGTAGTTTGGTTTTCTTAATAAATCTAGAGGCATAAAATATTAGGGGTAAATTTGAATGATATGACGATCATTTAAATTTATAGTATATATTAAATAAAAAATAGTTAATTTTTATGTAGATAAGATGGATGGAATTAATAAATGATTATGATATTAGGGGTCACTATCATATAGGTAAATACAATAGGGTATATAATTATTTATTTAAAAATCATAATACATCATTATTTGTGTTAATTTTAATATGATCCATTAGTAAATTATATACTGAATGTTTTTATGGAACATATAAATGTATAAAATCCTATATTTTGGAACAGGTTCCACTGAAATTATCATTATTAGAAAGAATTATACATTTCCAAGGTAGGAATACCTTGGTATGAAATAAAACATATAATTTCATAATAATGGTATGTTTCTTAAATGTAATTCTGACATAGAATGTATTATTTGGTTTGGAAATAGGTTGTCTATTTGAAATTATTTTCAGTAGAATAATGAATTATTGAGTGAGTGTCATTACAGTTTTTATTATATTCATCATGGTAGTATTGTGATATAAAAATACATTTTGGAAGATTATTGGTGGTATACAATGAAGAAATACATTGATGAGTTTACTGTTATATGATTCACTTATAAACACCGTAACACTAAGTGATAATTACATATTATTATGCTTCATTCATCATCAATATTTGAAAGGAAATGAAATAATACATAAATGGATTTACTAGTCGGATTATTAAATACATCATCAGTTAATAATGTCATTTATGTTATTATAGTTCATTTCACTAAATCTTCAATTTTTATAAACATCAATCCGTACTGTACTATTCAATCCTTATTGTACTATTCATGGATTTACTTATTGTATTATAAAGTATTTTTAGATAAACATCAATCCTTAATGTACTATTCAAGTAATGTTTTTTTCATTCCATTACTAATATGACTCCATTCGATGAATTATATGATAATAGGAGTTGAAATTGAACTTTTTTTAATGTTATAAGTTAAAGAAAGGTATTGGGACCAGATTTTTGATAAAGGAAACTTAAGAAATTAAATATTATTCAGTATATAATGAAAGAATATTAGAGTATGAATTAAATTTATACACATATGTAGAGGAGTCATCCTTCAATTGATATATTAGAAAATGTTATTCTTAAATTATCTCATGGGAAAGGATTTATGTGTTTTCATAGGAAATAAAATTTATGTTTATGTGTTTTTGACAATATGGGATTTTGAAAATAGTGGGATCAGTTATGTATGAAGTTTCCATTTCTCTATGTATATCATAGGTCCATGATGTATTGCATGTTTCATTGTTATAAAAATATGCACATGACACATCTAATGTTTTGAGCCTTGATGGAGTATAGTTAAGATATAATCATTTATTTGAGTGCAAGACAATATTGAGTATAGACCACATAGATAATGTATTAAAGAGTAAGTTGACTCTCTTAGTTATGAGTTCCATGTAATAATAATATGATCTTAAATGCACAATGGGAATCCAAAAAATGAATAAGGGGAAATATATTCACTTGTTTAACTAATTAATAAAATTGATGGATAAAATCTATTTATTTGGGGTGAATGTGAAAACCCAATTTTTTATTTAAATAAATAATATTATGATTTAGAATTATTTATTTTATGGATACTTATTCATCATTATTTTAGAAAGTATGCTACATAATTATTCAATGAGAAAAGAAAAATTTTTAATTAATTAAATGGATTTTCCATATATTACATATATTTCTTCTAAAAATGAAATAATAATTTTCGAAACTAAAATTTATAAAATAAAATACATTTTTTACATCATCGTGTCAAACTAATATTATGATAATTGTTTGGAACTTTTACAAAATAGTTCATTTTTGGGAGAAAACCAAAACACATTGATTTTACAAGAACTGTCATTTTAATGTTATTAACATGATAATTCAATTACTTTAATGTTTATAAATCCTTTTTCTAATATAAATAAATAATAAATATGTGATATAATTAATTAAAAAATATTAATTTTTAACTATGAAAACTATGTTTCGTATTTTTGGAAGCATATGTATTGTTTTTATTCCGTGAAAAAATATTTTTTATTACATTATATTAATGAAGTTTTTTAAAGGTTCCTTTTAATTTTTTTATTATTTTAAATTAAATTTAGTATCCTTTTATAAAATATAAAAAATATAGTTCAATGATTATTATAATTATAATTTATTTTTGGGAAGATTCATTTTAATGTGGTGAAATGGATTGGCCTAAAAATGGTTTTTTTGTTGCATTTTGTTAACATATATTGTAATTTATCATTACCACATCTATATATTAAATCATATATAATTATATAAATATTTTTAATAATAATGTAAAACTTATATATTAGAGAAATTTATTTTTTAGTCATAATGAATTTTTAGTGCAGTAGACCTGGTCCCCATTGTGATGATTAAAAGGGTTAAAGAAATTGTCACACCTGGATTTCTAAAACAAATTTTCTTTATTATTTTTATTATGTTTATTCACTTTTTCAAATCTTTGTCGAAGTGAGGGCTGAGACCGATTAAATTTTTTAATTTCAGCTGATAAATGAATATTTTAGGAGTGGCGGTGTCCCACGCACAGGTGGGGCACGGTCGAAGCTGCGCGACTTTGCCAAGTTCACCGCACGACATCACTTGGTTCACCGCACACCCTGACCGATGGTCAACTAATGAAATAAGATGAATTAGGAATGGTTCTAATATTATTAATAATTTTAATGTCATTTCAGAATATTATTATTATTATTACTGTTAATAATATAGAGTTTATTATGTTATCTTTATTAATATTGTTAACACTTTATTAAGTCATTTTTTTATAATTATTATTACCAAATTATCAATTTCATTAATGGTGTTAATATTATAACCATAAAATATTATTATTATCATCATTAATTATTATTATTAGAATTTTTAAAATTTTAGTTAATAATATTATCATTATAATTATCAATGAGGGTATAATTTTATTGAGCTATTATTATTATTCTGATTTTAGATTATTATTACTATTATTGTTATTGTTAATTTTATTATTATTATTATTATTATTAATTTCCATTTGTTTTATTTGTTTTTTATTTTATATTTTTCATGTTTTATTTATTTTTATTTACTATTATTTTATATTTTTTTCTTTCTTTGTTTAGGGTTTCACCCTTTTGTTCGGCGCCCTCCTACCAAGCCCGTTGAGCCCCTTCTTCCCGATTTTTTTCTCTTTCCCATGAACCACCGCACCCCCGGGTTTACCTCTTCCTCGTGTCGCCCATAACCCCTTCAGACTCCCCAGCTCGCCACCCTCCCCTCCCATGTCTGGCACCACACCCCTGTTCTCAGCTCGCACCACTGCACGGACCTCTCTGGCGACTCCCCTTGGCCAGCCTTTGGACCAGCCGGCCGACCATCCCCTCACGCAGCACCCCTACCCTCCTCACCCGCACCGTCTCCTGATCAACGGCCTCTCGACCATCCTACTTGCCTCGCACCGCCGCAAAGACTCTCACTGAAGACTCTCCTCAGGTAACTACAAGAAACTCGGACCCAACGACCTCCTCCCTTTGGTGCGATGCGCCGACCACCTCCCTCTGGCCTCTCCATGTACGAACCTGTCGGATCTCTTATGACCAAAACCCCCCAGGTGGAGTCTCCATCCTTGGTATTATTTTCATTTTTTATTCTTTAATTTTTGGTTGTCCATTGGGTATGGGGTTATTTAGGGTTTAACATTAAATTTTATTGGTTCGAATTCTTGTTTAGGGTATTCATTTGGCTAACTTGCGGTGAAAATTAAGTTTGATTGGTGATTCAAAAATGTTTTTGGTAAATTCATCACCCAGTTGGTGATTTTATGCCTTACCATCTATTGATAATTTAATTTCGTTGTTAAATTAATTTTTGCATGTTCCACACTCTGATTGCGTGATGCGAATTGTGTTTTTATGTGGTTAGTATGCCTATGCGTTCAAAATGGATTTTAGTAAATAAATTGGTTATATTTTATGTGTGTTCTATTGAGTTTCTTTTTGGATTGAGTTTTATGCCTTGTTTAGGGGGTGAAAATTGTGTTTCGGAAGATATTTAAAAGTCTTCTTGTATTGAAAAGTGATTTTTATAGGAAAATAGGTTATGTCCCATGTTATCTAAAAATGTGACATTTTGTTTCATGTCGTAAATGTGTTGATAGAACGTGTATAAGATATGAAACATATTTATTAATTTGTGAAAGCAGTGCGAGTCATGTTTTCAAAAACACATAAGATGTGAATGTGTTAGTAATAAGGTCACTTTTTAAAAGTGTGTTTTTCTACATGTTGAGAGTGTTTTACACCCATTAAACTGAATTGAAATTGTTTGAACAATGGAATGAATTTTTTTGATAATCATATTATGTACTTTTGTTTTTGAAGTGGCAGTCTTATATAAAATCTGGTGTGTCTTTCTTATGTAAACCTTTTCTTGGTAATTTTATGTGTTTTATAAAATGTTAACTGAATTTATTTAATTATATGTGAGGTGCGAGAGTTGTATTTGATACTATTTCCTGTGCATTATGTTTTTAAAGGAACTCTTATCTGTGGAACTGGAATTTTTTTTAATGTGCAAACCCTTGTTGTGCTATTTAGAAATGTTCTTTAAATTGTTTAAAAAGTTTATCAAGTCATGAAAGTGATGCGAATTATGTTGTGAAATGGTTTTGGTCTGTGTCTGTGTTTTATAATGGTGTTTGGGTATGAATGTGGTGGCTTTTCTGTGTAATGTCTTGCTGGTCGGTGATATGAGAAAGAAATATATTATTGGGATGTGAAACTTGATCGAGCACAACGAAAATCCCTAGGTATCTTGGTGGGAGGACTAGAACTAGTGCGCTAGTGATTTGGAGTGGTATTGTCCCTGTTTCACTTAGCTAGATTGATGATTGAAAAAATAATTAAACATATGAATTACTAAGTGTCGTGGTCTTCTAAGACACATTTTCTAAGGTTCGTGGTCTTATATGCCATGTTTTCTGAGGGTCGTGGTTTCTAAGCCATGTTTCACTAAGACACAAGGTTATAGGTTCCCACTCGATCTAGATAAACCTTAGGAGATTTACCCATGGTGCTCTACAATTCATGAAGTGGTTCCCTCTATCGGCATACAGAGGACCACTTGAGTATGTTAATGTTCTATATGAATTTCATATTCCATTTTAAAGTAGTAATTGTGAAATGTTTTTCATCCGGTTCTCTTTTCTTTTTACTTTTATCCTTTAAATGTTTTCCTCAAAAGTGTTTTAAAAGTACTGTTTTAAATAATATTGTTAAATTATCTTTATGATGTTGTGTAATGGAACCATTTTATCATGTGTTATCCTACTAGGAATTTGGATCACAGCCAACATACACCTTTCAGTGTATGTAGATCTTGTACTTTGTGTATTCCAGGTTTTGGCATCGTGCTTTGTGATGGTGGTTCTGGATGTTGTCAGTCTCCACATGTAGGTTTGTGTTGGTAGTTTGGGGATGTGGTTTCTCGTGTCACTTGTAGATTAGTAGTGGAGTTCTAGTTATTTATCTTTGTTGTTGTGCTCTTCGGATTTTTAGATGAATTGTAGACTTTGACCTTGTTTATGGTTTAAAGGCGTGTTTGGTTGTTTGTTTCCAGTTTCAGCTTGTTTATCCTATTATTTTTTTTTCTATCATTTATTTAGATTAAATTGTTCCCATGTAATGTTTTAGTACCCATGCACTTGTTCCAACCCGTGGGGATCGGGAACGCCCCTCGGTCCATGACGTGGATCGGGTCGGGCGCTGAGTCGGATGGCGACCCAGCCTGGTTCATGAAAAAATGGTATCAGAGGAGGTTTCCTCTTTTGTGTCATGTTTCTTTGGGATAGAATCATGATTGATCAAAGATAAGGGTGTCAGATCTCGGCATTCTATTTATGAGCAAGGTTCCTCGACAGCACACCTCGTGGCGAGACTCGAGTTACCAGAGTATGTTGATGTTTGTCTGAGTCGTTGATCCTTGTGATTAATCTTCTTTAGGGGAAATAAAAAGGGAGTATGGCCAGTGGACTCAGTGATATCGCAGGGTCTGGAAATCCATGTGGAGCCAAGGACGCTGTCCAAGAATACTCTCTATGGAGGTAGCATGATTGGAATATGGTCAGCAACCATATGTCTCAGTCACCCACCGACACCAGTCTCCTCTTGCTTCATTCCTTGCCCCTTTGTTTTGAATTCATAGAAATCTTGTTTTTATGTAAAAATGATTTATCTTTGGAAAATGTTTTGAAATGAAGATCTTTAAAAATAAAATGATGTGTAAGGGTTTAAAAGTGTGGGTTGAATCTTCTGGTTTTGAAAAAAATAGAATGTTATGGTTTTGATCTGCAGTGCTTTCATGGGGAACCACATGCATGAGTATATATGGAATGAGAAATGGTTGATGGCACAAGTAGATGAGTGCTGGGATGGACATGAGGTGGGTGCCTATGTGGCATGGGAACATACATGTGTGGGGCCCATGGGACACCATTTGTGTTTGCGCAACCCACCAGCTTCGTTCTTTTCCATAATGTTTTGCTAAATGAAAATGTGGTGTTTTAGTAACTCGTGATTGCGTGGTGTGTCCTTGTGTTTTTGAAATGTTGGATGTGAGGCGTTTTGAGCTGAGAATCCTTTTTGACTGATTTCTGTCTTGAGTTTGAATATTTATTTTTAAGTTGGTGTGAAATCATGTGGTTAGTGAATTGTTTTGAAAAGTGCTTTGGGAAGCCCTTGATGTGGTTACCCCTACATGTTTATTGTTTTCTTTTGTTATGTCTTGACCATTGGACCAGTTTGGTTGGGTCGATGGTTTTTTTCCCGACTAGTGTGTGCATCCATAAAGCGTTATGATGTGATTGAGGTTTGGCCATGGGAAATTCACCATTGGCCGGCCCTCTAGTTGATCTGAGGACTCTCTTATTGAATTCTATAATTGAACCCACCTATCCTTTTTACAAATAAAAGGATCCTCTCGCAGTAGGATGATAGTTGAAAGGGGAGGTGAATGGAGTTTTGGTCTCTTTGAGTTTTCCGAGTCGTCGGGTATGAAGTTTGAAACAGTTTTGTTTGAAGGACCCCCTGGAAATGGTGGAGGGAATTCTAGTGGGGAAGGGTGAAGGCGGTTCGGAGTTATTGGTGCTGACCGATGGTTTGAAAGGCTCTTAGTGATTTCATTGGCCCCAAGGGTCATGTTTGGTGACGTCTTGCAGCGTTAGTTCTCTTGAAGAGAAAAGGTGGATTTTTTAGAACCCTCTAAGAATCCCTGTTTTCATAAGAGTGTGTCCTCCTCATAGGGAGTTCTAAATTTTCTATTTGGAGTGGAGTGTTCATCGTGCACCTTTCCATCATATGTTTCCTGGTTAAGGTGAAGAGGTTATGATTGTGCATCGTCTAATCCCCTGTTTTGGTGGATGGTGTCCTGAGGGAGTATTTGATTGTCGGGGTATGTGGTGGTTGTTGGAGTTGTCTCGATTGTGGTGTGGTTGCATGCAACACCAAAGGGTGAAGCTCTATTCAGGAGTCGTTAATTTCTTAATGCGAGGAAAGAGATGCTTCCAACATCAGGGCTCCAGCCATAGGCCTCAGAGTGAAGCTAGCACGTGGTCAAGAACCCCGAGAGTGTATGGGACCCCGATCTTCTTTCATTCATTGATGTTTGAAGTGAAAGAAGTTTAAATTGTTTCATGTAGCTCTTATGTTCTGAATGACCCATTTGGGTCCATGGGATTTTCTTGTGGCTAGGAGAAGGCATGGTTTTCTTGTTACCTTAAAGTCCTAGGGGTTGCGTCCCACCAGATGTAATCACTTTTAGCGGTCTGTATGGGGTATTTTTGGGTGAATTAGTCTCAAGTTTGAATGGTGTACATCCATGGATGTTGTGATGTTGATTTATCTTTGGCTATTGTTTTGACGGCTGATGGTTGGGCCCCGCCCTCCCCGCCCTTTTGGTGGGGTGTTGGGTCAGTGCTGGAAAGCCTCTAAGTTCTTGTATTTTTTTTGGTGCCAACGGTTGTGAGACCCATTGGGGTTCTCGCTAAATCTCCACAGAAATAAATTGATATTACCCTATTATTATGGCGGGGAGTCTGCCAGGGCCTCCTCGTGTTGGTTTTACAATCTTGTATTGGGCGTTAGTAGGATTCTAATGGTGGGGAGCCCCTCAGTCTTCCCCAGGTTGACCTTTTGGTTCAGTTTTTAATGATGGATTGGTGATAACTGATAGGAGTATTCTATGGATGTGGTTTGAACTTTATTGTTCATTCTAGCGAAATGGTGTAGTTTTCGTTTAATAGAGATTGACATGTCACATCTTGCCAAGTTTGTTTCCCTGGGTGCAAGAGTTCCTTTCCATGATCAGTCAATTGGAGGCATTCTAGCTCTTTGGGGTGGGTGACACATAGCAAAAAAATTTTTTACGCGTTTCATGATGTTTTTTTTGACTCACTTTCTCTGGGCATGATGATTTTTCCTCTCTTCACTTTCTTTTTGGTGGGGATACTCTTTTAACATTAAGGGGGTGTTGTTTTCTACTTTGGGATTTAATATTTGTTGTGGATTTCTAAGGATGGAAAGTGATATGGTCGGATGAATTGTCACACCCGGTCTTCTAAAACAATTTGTATTTATTATTTTTATTATTTTTATTATTTTTATTCCATTTTTAAAATCTTGGTCAAAGTGCGGGCTGAGCCTGAATAAAATTTTTTACTTTATACTGATAAATGAATATTTTAGGCATGGCGGTGTCTGACGCATGGGTGGGGCACGGTCCAAGCTGCACGTCTTTACCTGGGTCACCGTGCGACCTCGCCCGTTTCACCGCACGCCCTGCCCAAAGGTCATCTAATGAAATAATATGAATTAAGAATGGTTCTAATAATAATAATAATTTTAATATCATTTGAAAATATTATTATTATAATTAGTGTTAATAGTATAGACTTTATTTAGTTATCATTATTAATATTGTTAACAAATTATTAAGTCATTATTTTTATAATTTTTATTAAAAAACTACCAATGTCATTAATGGTATTAATATTATCACCATAAATTATTATTATGAACATCATTAATTATTATCATTAGAATTGTTAAAATTTTAATTAATAATATTATCATTATAATTATCCTTGAGGGTATAATTTTATTGATCTATTATTATTATTCCTATTTTAGTTTACTATTATAATTATTATTATTTTTACTTTTATTATTATTAATTTTATTATTATTATTTTTAATTTACATTTATTTTTATTTTTCTTTCATTTTTAATTTTTAATTTTTTTATCTTTATTTTTTTTATTTTATCTTTTTTTTCATTCTTTGTTTGGGGTTTCACCCTTTTTTGTTTTCGGTTCCATCCTACCCAGCCTGTTGAGCCCCTTCTTCCACATTTTTTTCTCCTTTCCACTAATCGCCACACCCCCTGGTTAACCTCTTCCTCGCGTCGCCCGCAATACCTCCCGACTGCCTAGCTCGCCGCCCTCCCCTCCCATGTCTAGCACTGCACCCCTGCTCCCGGCTCGCGCCGTCGCATGGACCCCACCGGCGACTCCCCTCGGCCAGCCTTCAGACGATCCAGTTAACCTTACCCTCATGCCGCACCCCTACCCTCCTTGCATGCACTGTCCACCAAACCAACCGCCTCCCGACTGGCTTACTCAGCTCGCGCTGCCGCATGGACCCCTACCGACGACTCTCCTTGGCCAGCTACCAGAAACACGGACCCGACGGCCTCCTCCCTCTGGTGCGACACACTGACCACCTACCATCGGCCTCTCTTTGGGTGAACTAGTCAGCTCTACAGCGACTGCAACCCCCCCCCCCTCATCTTGGTGGATTCTCTATCCTCAGTTTTATTTTCTTTTTTTTATTCTTTAATTTTTGGTTTTCCATTGGGTATGGGGTTATTTTTTGGCTTGACCTTAAAATTTATTGGTTTGAATTCTTGTTTAGGGATTGAATTTGGCTCATTTTTTTGTGTGCATTAAGAGTAATTGGTGATTCACACATGTTTTTGGGAATAGTATTCACCCTTTATTTTATTTTAACCCTTAACATCTAATGATAATTTAATTTGGTTGTTAAATTAATCTTTTGATGTTCCATACATTGATTTCTTCATGTGAATTCTGTTTTGGAAGTGGTTAGTATCCCTATGCACTCAAAATGGATTTTATTAATGAAATTTGTTATATTTTGTGTGTGTGTTATTGAGTTTCTTTTTGGAAGGAGTTTTAGGCCTTGTTGGGGGGGGGGGGGTGAAAATTGTGTTTCGTAAAATATTCAAAAGTGTTCTTTTATTGAAAAGTGTATTTTTTTTATGAAAATAGGTTTTGTCCCATGTGTGCTTCACATATGACATTTTGTTTCATGACTTAAATGTGTTAATAGAACATGTAGAAGAAATGAAAGATATTTATTAATTTGTTCAAGCAGTGCGAGTCATGTTTTCAAAAACACATAAGATGAGAATGTGATCGTAATAAGGAATCTTTTTAAAATTGTGTTTCCTTGGCATGTTGAGCATGTTTTACAACCTCAAAATTGAATTGAAAATTGTTTGAACAAAGGAAATCATGTTTTGATATTCATATTCTCTACTTTTGGTTTTAAAGTGGTGTTCTTATATGAAATCAGGTTTGTATTTCTTGTTTAAACCTTTTCATGGTAATTTTATGTGGTTTATAAATTGTTAACTGGATTTATTTAATTACATGTGAGTTGCGGGAGTTTTATCTGATATGATTTTATGTGAATTATGTTTTTAAAGGTACTCTTATATGTGGAACTAGACATTTTTTTCAATGTGCAAACCCTTTTTGTGCTATTTAGAAATGTTCTTTAAATTGTATAAATAGTTTATCAAGTCTTGCAAGTGATGTGAATTGTGTTATTAAATGGTTTTGGTGTGCGGGTGTGTTTTTTTAATGGTGTTTGTGTATGCAAGTGGTGTCTTATGCGTGTCATGTCTTGTTGGTCGGTGATATGAGACTTCAATAAATTATGTGGATGTGAATCTTGATCGAGCACAAAGGAAAACCCTATGTATCTAGGTGGGAGGACTAGAACTAGTGTGCTAGTGATCTAGAGTGGTATCGTGGTCGTGGTCTTCTAAGCCACATTTTTTGAGGTTCGTGGTTTCTATGCCACGTTTCACCGAGTCACAAGGTTCTAGTGTCCACTCGAGCTAGATAAACCTTAGGGGATTTACCCATGGTGCTATACTATTCATGACATGGTGCCTTCTATCTGCATACACTGGACCACTTGATTATGTGCATGTTCTTTATAAATTTCCTATTCCATTTTAATGTAGTATTTGTGAAATGGTTTTTCTTCTAGTGCTCTTTTCTTTCTACTTTAGACATTAAATGTTTTCTTCAAAAGTGTTTTAAAAGTGTGGTTTTAAATAATCATGTTAAATTATCTTTCTGATTTTGTGCCATGGAACCATTTTATCAGGTGTTATCCTACTGGGCATTTGGCTGACACCCTACATACACCATTGGGTGTATGTAGATCTTGCCCTTTGTGTATTCTAGGTTGGGGTATCGTGGTTTGTGATGGTTGTTCTGGATGTTTTCGGTCTTCGTGTGCAGGTCGGTGTTTGTAGCTTTGGGATGTGGCTTCTCGTATCGCTTGGAGGTTATTAGTGGAGTTCTAGTTCCCTATATTTGTTGTTGTGGACATTGGGTTTTTATTTTAATTTTTGACTTTGAACATGTTTTTGGTTTAAAGGCATGTTTGGTTGTTTGTTTTTAGTTTAATCTTGTTTACCTTGTTAATTTTTTTTCTATCTTTTATATCAGTTAAATCATTCCCATGTAATGTTTTGGTACCTAGGCACTTGTGACAACCTATGGGGATTGGGAACGCCCCTAGGGCCAAGTCGTGGATCGGGTCGGACACCGGGTCGGATGGCGACCCAGCCTGGTTCGTGACAAAATAAGGGGATTAAAGTATGATATAAAATATAACATATCTATAAAACATATGTAAAATTTAATAGTTGGGTATTTTTTGGAATAATATTCTAATAGGTTTAACATTTTTCTAAATTGGTTCGAAATTCCATTAGAAATTCATTTATTCATTTTAATGTTATTTATATTCACCGGTGTGAATCTCCTCTCACTTATACAGGGGACCCCCTTCACATATCCTAATAGTTTGGTTACTCCATATTGACCATGATATTCCAATATAATACCCTTAATACTCTTCCGTTGCCGATTTCCCCCCAATACAACAATATCAGAAGTCATAATGTGTAATCTAGTGGAAGATATCATTAGTGGAGGTATAAGTCTTAATCTAGTTATTTGATGTTTATTTATTCTTGTATATTCATAAAATCAATTCATTACATCCTAATTTAATTAAATATGTATCGATAATATAGTCAAATTTAATTTTTTTGATGGAAATATTTTTTCTTCATTCATTCTATTGTGTGGAAAATGAAAATGTAACTCATGTGTAATTGTAGACTGCAGCCTCCATGAATGGATGTTTGTTTTTTCAATATCCACATCATGTGGATCATTATACTGATATATTTAATTGATATATGTTATTATCATGATATAATTGAAATTATTTAACGGTAAAATATTATCATTCTTCTTAATTTCCCATCTGTTGAAAATTGATAACTCCTCTTTTCTGTATGTGCGGACTACCACTTATAAAATACAGTGTGAATTGCCTTGTGATTTTACAATATATCATTCAAATATATAAATATAATTTTTTAACATATTGATTAACAAAAAACTCAAAACTAAAATATGTTACAACATATTATATTTATACTATCCAAATAATTATATGAATAATAAATTCACCAATAAATAGAATGATAATAACCCATTATTTTTCATATTTTCAGGATATATAATTAAATGGATTTAATATTTTAAAGAATTTTATTTTCTCATATAATGTTTTAAAATATTATTAAATAAAAAAAATGATTTTAAATTATTATAACAAAATAAATTATATTTAAATATTGATATTATTTAAATTAGAAACTCATATAAAATAATATTGAGAACACATAATGATTAAGAAGGTTATTTTTCTATAAAATTATTTTTTTTATATTTTTATTACTTATTTAAAAAAAATTATATAATTTTAATTTTTAAAAATTAACATTACTTTTAAATCTCACATATTAATTTTATAATAATTTAATTTTTTATATTTCCATTGAAATAATTTTGTTATGGTACTAGGGAATTTTTTCCCTTAAGTCATAATGTGTATGGATATAAGAAGACGCAATGATAACATAAATATATTAAAAAAAAATTGATGATAAAAAATTTATTGATTACATAAAAAGGTACATTTAAAAACAATTTGATGAATTTGAAAATAATATTCTTAACACAATAATTTTAATTTTATAATAAATGTTGTTTTGGACTTTTAAATTAAATAAATATTATTTTTAGTAAAATTCATATTTTCTGTTCATTAATATCCATAAGAATATTTTTTTAATGAAATTATTATATCATTAAAAATAAACATTTATAATTCAATCATATATATATTTAATTCATAAAAACACAGTATTTATAAAAATTGTTTTTTATGCAATATAAATTTTATTTGATAAAATTATTTTATAATTTTAATTCAAATAATGTAAACTATGGTAACATCTATATTATTATTATGGTCGGAAAAATTAATTATTATGGTTAAAAAATAATTCCCCATTAAAAGTAACAACGGGGAAATTTAATCAACTCTGATGAAATAATCCAAATCACATTATAAACATCTTTCAACTTTGATGGTTGATGTGTGTATCAACCAAACCTCACCTCTCATACCTAATTTTTTCATTTTGTGCATTTTACACTTGATTAATAACTTTATATTATTGAAAATCTAATGTGTGCCGATAAAATAACCTTCAATTTTGTTTATAAATCTGTATCCTTCCACCAACTAATGTTACAAAATAACCATTATATAATCATCTTAAAACGCTATGACTATTTTACTCCATGAACCCTACTCCAATTATATAATACACTGATTTCCATTAGTTAACTTATATCTACAATTCCAAGGAATATTCTATGTGAAAATTCAATCACTCATCATAATAATTACCTCCTTCATAATCATTTACTATTCATCATCCCACTCCAATCCATTTATCACAACCTCAATAATATTAAATAAATATAATTTATATATTAATTTGTTATTATATAAATGTATCAACCCATATATATTAATTTCCATCCATTAAAAACACAACAGAATGTTGATGGTGCAAATGTGAGGACATCAGCTTCCACAAATTGATGTCTTATATTTTCTAAAACTACCTCACATGATTGGATATAATGATTTACTTTTGTAAAAAATTAATATATTTTTAATATCATAAAATTAAAATTTAATATTCATATTTATCATTTTTAATTCATTGAAAAATAAAAATTTCAACCATTATATTATTTAACTACAGATTCCAAGATATATGTTTCTAAATATTAATAAACACCATACATTTAATGACCTAAAATTGAAATTAATGAAATAATATTATATTTATAACATTATTAATGTTTTTAAATTATATGAAAACCAACCTTCATCATGCCAAAATTTCAGACAAACGACAATGCTTATCACATGTTTCGTGCATTGCGTCCTCCAAAATATAACATATCAGATGTTTTGACGATTTTATTTATTAATTATAAAAATAATATAAAATATTTTTCACTGAAATAAATATATAAAAATAATATCCTTATTCTTTTCATAATTATATTAGTCCAATTGAAACTACATTCATAATGTTAATCATCTGTGAAAAGTATTATGCTTATTTTTGGGATGATTGAACAACCTACATGAAATAATATATAATATAATACCATGAATGACTATGAACACTCAAATAATGTTTATATATTAATTTAATTAGTAAATAATGAGGTTATTTTTTTCTTATTCACAATTCATACTCTATGATACGTGATTTATTTTTTCGATTTATTTTTTCTTTTCTATGGTGTTATTCTGATTTACATCCCATGAAATTATGTTAGTATATGTTTATTCTAATTCATAGATAATATAATTCCAAAAAATGTTATATTATTAATTATAAATTCAATTCATGTTTTATACAAGATGTAATGGATAATTTTATGAAATTTTTACCCGTTCAGATTTCATAATACAAATCATGTTTTTTGTGTAATGGTGAATCTATTTCCACATTAATAATTTGTGTCATGATCATTTCATCATTCATAGTACTATAAATTAAATTTTATTCATTATATCTATAATCATATTTTTATTGAAATTTTACTCAACCAATAAGGATTATTTTCCAATAATCATTTGAAAATTAAGATCTCTCATGTATAATAACCTATTTTCAAGGAATTTATATAGTAATTATTTTCAATATCATAATTATTTTTATTCCCCTATAGATATCCATGATAAAATTTACCTTCTTTTTATCCTTTTATAAAAATTATGTCCTATAAATATTTTAATGGATGTTGTTTTAAATAATGTTGTTAAAATAGGTTTTCTACCCATTCAAAATAAAAAAATTTATCTTCTACTCAAAATTTTATTTATAAAACCATTATTCTCTTTTTTAAGACTCTTTAATTGGATATTTATAACAATTTAATTTTTATATATATCATAAATTTTTTATTACAATAGTTATTGATATATTACTTCATAAATGAACCTAGAAACATTTTCTTCATCGAAATTCTGTATAAAATTGGAAATAATAAATTTATATTCCAAAAGTATAAAAAATAATTAATTTTCTGTAATTTTAAATCTTATTTGAATTTTTTTTAAGTGGTATGTTATTTTTATATTATCTGATGGGTTTTATTTAAACATATTTTATTGATAAAATTTCCCTTTTACACATGATTTTAAATTAAAAATCTTTTATTATTATTATTATTATTAATGTATTCCCTATCTACCACTTGCTTCTTTATACCTTTTTTTGATAAATGAGAAATGTTAAAACCCTATAAGAAAACTGATCCATCACTTTATTTTCCTATCCTGGTCGTCGTGTGTGTATATCCTAAATTTTCCAATCAAATGAATATTCTATGTGAATATTCTATTTTTCATACTTTAATTATATTCTGGCGACTTAGATACCTATAAATATATTTATTTGGGATACTATTATCTTCAATGTAAACCCATTATCTATACATTGTAAATAAAATATTATCCATTATACTTATTTTATGGTATTTACACGTTAAATTATTTTATAACATTGGATAACTATTTATCTTCCTTATTTATTTCATGTGATGATTATTGAAGGAATTTATAATTATTTCCTAGAGTGATTATATTTTAGATGGATTTGAATCCCATTTTCATTCTATAGGTTCTTCAATATATGATGATGAATTATATTATATGGAAAACATATATATAAATGATTATGGGTGGGTCTATATCTTCACCTATTATTTTGGTTTATGACTATGTCTCATGAGGTCAAAAGGAAACAAGAGAGGATTTATCCAATTGAAATGGATACACATGAGGAATTATCCCAAGAGAGTGGATAATAGGAGGATTTATTTCAATATAATGTGTACATAATTGGATTGATTGTAATTAAAATTGTCCAACAGAGGATTTAAACCCATGATATAGGGGTACATTGGGGGATTTATCCATTGGAGCAGTGGGTATGGGAGGATTATCCCAATCCCAATAAATTACATGGTTGGTAATCCCACACGCACAGTGTAATGAATGTATTTATGGGCAATCTTGTTATAATTGTTAATAAAAGACATTATTATAGACTATTATGACATAATATTATTCATATGATGATTCTCATTGACTCATTATTATTGCCTTAGGATTCCAAACGTGATTCCTTGGTATATTTGTTTTATTTGATATTACATGTCTTAAATTCATAACTTATGGAATATTCTTATTATTCCATGTTCTTTTTAATAATAAACTTCTCCCTTACCCATGTTTTCTCATATTTAAATTATCTAACCCTTGATGTCATGCTAAAACTATTTACCGCACAGATACTTTAATCTCACCCATTCATTATGATTTTCTTTTCCATAGGTTTTAAAAATAATAATTTCATATCGATTGTATAGAAAGTATTCTAGAGGAGTTTGATTATAGAGAAATGATATTACATTGTTTTGGTCCTATGCTTAATCTCCAGGTAATAAAATACTTTTTTTCTCACCTTCTAAAACTATGTTGTGAAATATTATCTAAATCATGAAATTAATATATAATTTAATACATATTTAGCATGTGCCAATATAGTTGATATTAAAGGAGGATTCAGTTATTTCTGAGAGTAGATCAGTTATTTTAGAGATTTTTTATCAATCATGGATATTAATATAGTTAAATTGGGTTGTAGTTTATATAAATTTTGTGATGTCTTTAGGAATATATCTAATAGTAAATTCAATGTATTGGTAACATATTAATTATTTTAATAATTTATATATTATGTGGTTCTCTTAGAAATTTTTTTCATGTATGGATAATACAAGTGTATCTAGGCTCTAACATAGATACACATTAGGGTGAAAAACCTGAAGTTGATGTGTTGGGTATCATCTAAAAAATCACCTTAGGCATGAAAAATTAGCATAATTATATAGTTTGTTTGACACTATCTTTGGATATTATTTGGTTAATACATATTATCTTTAATAACCATAATAGATTATTTTTCTACCTTAATAGTCCATTCAGATAACAATGTTGGGTGATGGCCAATGATAATATTGATTTAAACCTAGATATTCATCTTTATGGTTTTATATTCTATATATGTGTGATTTTTTCAAGTATAATATTTTTCATTAAATTCAATTCATAAATTATCATTTCTATATTTTCTTAATCTAAGGTAATGGTTGGATCCTAAAAAACAAAGTGAACAATGGTATTAAGGAAACATTATGATATTTTCCAAAAATAATAACAATTGGATGAAAATTTTAGTAAAAACGTTAGTAAAATTATATCATAGTATTTGACCAATATCATAATCCATGTGGAGGTCTTAAATGCACCATGAAAGGATAATATTTCTATAATGGTTTTTAAGATCTAATTACTTATAACATTTAGTGGGGTCTAAATACACTAATTACTGAGAAAGGGAATAATATAGTAGAGTATATAATTTTCATTAAACATAGATCATAACATGAAAAACATATTTTAGTTGTATATTGTTTCGAAAGTGAATATGTTCAATTATTGACTCTAATAAAGAACATAAGGTCAATGAAAGAAATATATTCCATGATATGATCTGAGATTACATTGGTATTATTCATTAAATATATTTTTTAAAATATTAACAAAAAAGAATGATACTTTATTGATTTGATTCAAAAAGAACATGAATCTAACAATATCTATAATTTTAATTTCATATGAAAAATATGACATCTCTTTAGTTTTATCATTGACCATTAATATAATGATGACCATTTTTTAGTGGATTGAATCTAAATAATGAGAAAATATTTTGATATATGATATTTCTAGAGTTATTAAGATATTTTTTGGCTGTAATAATAAGGTGCAAATATAATCTAGAGACACTAATTATTCTCATAATTTATGGGGAAATAAGAGATAAATGGATTTATATGGAAATTCATTTGAAAATTTAAGGACCCGAAAAATAATAATACATATTCTAGTTATTATATATCTATAAATCATTTGATATTTCCAAAGATCATTTATTTTTGGAGTTTTATAGAATTACATCATATATCATACATAAAAAACCCAAACATTGCATGTTAATACTTTTACTTCGTAATCATTTTTTCCACCAAAAAAACATGATTAAAATAAAACATGTTCTCTTTTCATTGACACATATTCATAATTTTGATAATGAAAAAATCATTTTACCTATACATTATTAAAAGTGTGTGAAAAAAATTAAAAATATAGGATTATAACAATGCATTGGGGAGCTATCTATGCACACCCTTAAGTATAATGGTCTCACCCAGAGTTAGCTGGGTGCACAAGACATGTAACATATAATGGGCTCATCCATGACATAAAATGGGGTTAATCCCTTCATATAATCTGTGTCAAGATCAACCATTTATCATATAATTTTAATTTAAAATATTTTAGTGACTCAGTATTTGACTTATAAGACATTGGAATATTTCAAAGAATATTTCTGAATCCAGATGCTAACCTTGTGTGGGAATACGGGGCCCATAGATCCATGATGTAGTGATTTTAAGAAATGTTAAATATAAATTTCTATGCATCCATATTTCCTGTTAAAAAATATAATAACTTCTGATTGGAGTCTCAGATCAAAAATCAGATGTTGTAGTTGAGTTCAGAACATCATGTTTTCTTTAGGCATGACAAAATATTGTTTGCACCAAGATTTTTGGTCAGAGGCGAGTTGGGAGGGTGTTCTATGTTTGAATTAATTAATTAATTTAAATTTATATAATTATATAAACCTAATTCATTTCCCCCTCATGTTTTTTCACATGAAAACATTGAATAGGATAAAATTATCCTCTCCCATTTGGTGATGATTAATTGATGTTGAATCAATGTAATGTAGTGCTGTGGATCTTAGTTTTGGTTACTGATCATCATTATCTCAAGGAGAATCATAATCCAGGAATCATTCCACACCATAATCATTAGAGTTTGCAATCAATTTATGTAGTTTTTGTTTTTTCTTGATCTCATTTTTATTCATTTTTTAATTTTTTTATGGCCCAAATATAATTTCTATAGATCATTCCTAGATTAATTTCCTTGTTTTTGGGTAAAATTTGGTGAATTAGTAGTTATAAAAGGTAATTAAAAACAAGAATATCTATGTACCCAGTGTGTAGTCCATAGAGACATATTGTGTTTCCCTTTCTATTCATGTAATATGAATTGTGGGGTCTACACATCATGTATAAGGGTTACACGACATGTAGTACCACAAACCGTGTGAACACTGGACATGGCTTGCGTTAGCCTTGTAAAACAAAATGGTTATGTAAAAGTACATGGAATAATTACATGGACACATGGTATATTAGATGTGTATTGAAAAACTACATGGACATGTGGACATTTTCTAGAGTACACCTTGTAAAATGGGATACATGGAGTGTTAGAGACACTGTTGGTCGATCCTTATAGAGGAAGGACATGGTCAGGGACTTGGGGATGATAGAAACAACATGTACTAATTCTACACTCGATGTAACCCAATATGGATTGTAAAACAATATATATAGGATGCACATCCATGTTCCTGGACAGTTTCACACACCGTGTGGACCCTATTGCACATTGTGTACTCCTTGAGGATCTTCTTGAGATCATCTTCCTTCTGTATATACTCCACTAGAACTTGGATTCAGGCTTCTAAGTAGCTAATCCTAAGTATTATTCTACATATAACATGATGGAGGACTCCATTTCATCTGAAAATATATAAGGTTTTGTTTTTGGAGCATGAATCTTGAGTTTCAACACATGAATGATGTCGCTGATCAGTGTGGTTTGTAATGAAAGACATTGGGACATCTACACCCATGTGTAATCAGGGTGTGGGTTTCCCTTATATTTATACATTTTTAGAGATGGTACACCCCACATTATAGGTGAGTGTTCATTAATTTTGGATCATTTTACCATGGTTGTTAATCCCCTGATAGATTAGGGAAATGGATTCCCATATTGTTCTTAATGTTGTACAACGATACCATGTCATATCAATGTGCAGGACCTTCATATACATTAGCCTAACAAAGTAAGAACTACCCTTTTAGACTAGGGTGCATGTCTTCTATCTTTGGATTCATCAATACCCTACCATGTTAGGGAGTGGTATCTCTAGATATTATGTATAGATATAGTGGGTACTACCCTATAGAGTTAGGGTACGAGTCCTCTACCCATAGAGTCTGAACACCCTTAGTTTTTTAGTTTGTGGGTCCTCCATAAATGTTTTTATGGTATAATTGGTACTCCCCTTTCATACCAGGGAGTGGTTCATCTAGCTTGGGATCAATATTCCTCTATAATTTCAGGGTGTGGGTACACCATAGTAAATAAGTTGGCAGAGTGGTACTCCGCTATCATACTAGGGTGTAGGTCCTCCATCCATGAAGTGGTACAGTCTTGTCATACCGGGGTATGGATCATCGCCTTTAGAGTACTACTAAACCACTATAACAAGAATTACGGAGTGGGTCCTCCATTAGAGTAATCCCTCCTGGGACTATTAAGTATAGTTAAGAGGAGTGAGCCTCTCCACTAGTTACATGTGATACGTGGTTAGGATTTAGTGATCCCTTGATTTATTAAGGTGTGGAATACTCCATACATGAGTGAAAATGTTTTCATGTGTTATATAGGATCTAGTACTCCATCAACTGCATTGTGGTGGTGAGTTGTAGGTCCCTACAGTCTCTCTCATTTGAGAGGTGGCACGTGGTTCATTGTTTAGAGTTATACTCCCTCAACTATATGTAGTGGTGATGGGTGGGCCTCTCAACATGGGGATTCTTATATCCTTGATTCAGAGAAGGATAGAAATGGAAGAACCACTAGTTATGGGAACCAAAGATACACCTAGTGAGTTGTTCCCAATGTAGCATTTCTCTTGGATAGGTTATGTCTAAGATGGATGAGCTCATGGAGTGTATTATCTTGGTTATGTGTAACCATTAGAGCCTCGAGTAGAATCATGTTGATGGGTATGATGTTGGAGAATCATGATACTTGAATTTTGAGATGAGTATGTCATGGTGAGTTCTTGGAGTCCATGTGGTGTTGTCACGTGTATGGGTTGAAACTCATTGTTGATTGTTCTCTCTAGACATGTATAGCTGAGGAGAGTTTGAGACATAGTTTTTCAATGGTTTGGGTTTCCTATGGAAAGGCCAAGTGTAATATTTTCTTGAATTTACTCTCATTTCCATTGTGTTTTAGGGACCCTACTAATTATTTTTATACTCACCCCTGAAAAGGATTTTCTTACATGTGTTGAGTCTTGTGTAGACCACATTCTTTTAAATGGAATCCCTGGAGGACTCGAGGAAGGAAAATCATAGTGGGATAAACTAATCGAGGTGTTTACTGGAGGTGCCCCTAAGAGCTTTCTAGATGTTTCATTTGATATTGATCCCCTCCTTCTGAGAAGGATGGACTCTTTTACAGTTTTATTTTTGTGGGAGTGTGTTCATCCATTTTACTCTTTCTGTAATTCTATAGTATTATAGATTGGGATAGTTGTATCGATGAATTTTATATTCCAGCTTTTTTATTTCAATAATGTTGCATCAAAGTGTTTGTGGGTGTGTTCATATGGGGACCATAGTCAGTAGTCTCCCATCTGTGTTATATTTCTTCTCATTGAAAGCTACCAGCCCCTGGACTATTACAGGAAGTCTTGTAGAGTTGCATCATGGGCCCCATCAGGCCGGGTCATTATAAATTTGTTTTAGAGAGGGTTCCAATTTGGTACCGCAGTGTTGTGATTTTTGTTTGGGATTCATAAATACCATTATAGAATATTTCAAGTTCATATCTTCTAACGTAGGTTCTAGTTTTTGTGTGGTTGTTAATGTGTTCATTCACCAAGACTATGAAATCCACATTTCAAATGATTAGATTAAGACACTGGTCACTAGAAAATAATGTTACATTCATTATATAGGATAGGGTTTTGGGTTTTCCATTTACTTATTGAGCCTTATACCCATATATAGTCATTGATCGTGGTGAGGATTTAATGTATTTTGGGATTCCTCTATGATGACAGCCGGATAGGGTTCTATAGTGTGATTGTTGGGAAGATCCACCCCATGATGGTGAATTAGTACAGGGAACTGGTTCTAAGGCATTACCTCTAGGTGGTTAGTTGGTTTCACACCACCATTTGAGAAGATGTTTGTTCTGATATTTCAGGATGTAGATGTGTATATCTTGAGTGTGTTATATGAGTTATAGTGGTAGCAACCTCTGAGGTGTCAGACTGATCCATACCCCTAGAAAGCATATGACCAGTTGGATGTAGTCACGCATTTTTCCTCCAAGTGAGGACACCTATCGATCAGATTGTGATCCTAGCAGCGAGCCTTCTTTTGGGATTGCCTAGTAGATGGTGGAGTTTAGTTATGAAATTGTATAATGAGGTAACACTCACTTGTTAGTACTTTTATTAACTCTTCAGGGAAGAGTTTTACCTAGCCATGATAAGATCAGTGCATATACATGATCGTTTTCAACTTTGGTTGTGTAGCATGACTATGGAGGATTACTTTTTGAGGTTTACATAACTATCATGTTACTCCCTAGATATAGTTGATACCTATTCATTAGAGAATGGAACATTGATTGGGGCCTCCATAGAGAATTCAGAGTTGGTGTAGTCTCTATGTGCCTTCCCTCTTATGCGGTGGTACTAGAGAGAGCTTTGGATGTAGAGAAACTCTTAGAGGAGGGACAATTGGGTGTGGCCACAGTGGCGGTCATGCGGTTGGGGTTTCTTCAACATCTAGTATATTTCATATGATAGGATCACAACATATGAGGCATACCCATGACCATGATCATGAACATGGTTATGTGGAATAGGAGCCGCGTTAGGGATCGGGTGAGTAGTAGGAGAGTAACTATTATTATTTATGATGGATAGAGAATTATTCATAGATATTTTTAGACCTATCATTCTATGGAAGGGGATATGGTCTATGTGATAGTGTTATAAATAATGGTGAGGTGGTGGAGCTAGGATAGTAGCAGTAGCTAGATTATTGTTTGATGTGTTTCCAAAAACATCACCAAGTGGTCCACGCTAGGATTATAGAGCTGGAGGATGTGGGTGAGGAATGTTACAGGCTTTATATGCCTTTGAACTAGAAGCTTCATGTGTGAATAGAGGTACACACTATTATTTTTCAAAATTTTGTAATAAAAATGGTAAGATGCAGTTTTGAGGTTCTCCTTTCAGTCTCATTCATTCTTGGGGTTTAAATGGGTATGTTGTGGGGCATTGGTAGGACCATGTGCTCGTGTTTTTCTATGTATCATCCAATGCATGAGGCGGAGAGATCGTTCCCCCACCAAGATTCTTTTTTTGACATGAGATAAACCATGAGGTCGTGTTAGTTCTTCGAAAAGAGGAGAGTATCAAGGTACGATGGACGAGTCTCTATAACCTATGTGATCGAGGTCTACTGACATATTGGTTGTTTTCAAACAGAGGGCCTAGTATAACCTTGTGTTGGCATGTGTGTATCCATTTTTTGTTTATTATAATCCATGTGTGCTCAGTGATAACATTGAATGCCAAACACTCAAGGAGGTTAAGGAACAATATGATGTAGCATTGGACTCACGAGGAAAAGGGATGGTTTCTCCACAAAAACATGTTTTTAGGAAGTGAACAAAAAGCTAGTGGGTGATTCAATACCTCCAAATGAGGATAGTGTTAATTTGTGGTGGATGAGTTCCTTATACTTATGAGTTCTTTGAACGGTTGTGAAATCTAGTGTTGGAAAAATTCATTGCCTAGCTAGTGGAATTTTTCTACTTTACCCTTATAGACAGCTTCCCTTTTGGAGGAAGAGCCTTTCCTAGAGCCTTTTTGCAATGAAAGAATTGTATCCTATGATTATTTTATAGTGTGGATTGGATTCATACCATCTATACTGAGATAGGATTCTACTAGTGTATGTGGATGTGGAGTTGTTTTTTGTTTTGGTTTCTCTCTTCCCAGGATAAGGGAAGAGGTTCAGGGTATGCCACATGCTTTTTGTGTCTAGTTTCTGATGTTTGGATGAGTCTTTTATCTGATCTATTTCATTGGTTCCAACGTGTGCTTAGATTCAACATTGAATTCAATAAAAATGAGTAGTTTGAAGTGCAATTCATCTAGTGGTTGAAGTGAACTATGATGTTACGTAGATATATATGTCAAGGTAGTGAGGTGGTGTACAAATATGCCCTATGAATGAAAACATGCAATGATTCATAGTGATTTTTTCTAGAATCACATCTGAGGAAAAATGTGCTACTCAGTTTCACAATGTTATCCTCATGGTAGCAAGATTTGAGAGTTGGTTATCCTAGGTGGTTCCCTTAACTCTCCATGCAAGTAGCATGATAACCCCTAGTGAGCTTACTAGGGTGGAAGTTCTAGTGGAGAGCACAATTTCTTCCCTCATACCCTATAATTCACTTGTTTAGATGAATATACATGAATCTAGGGAGAATTTAGTAACAAGGTTATTGAAATGAATGAATTTGGAATATTCCTAAAGAATTTTTGAAGCCAAACGTTGATTTGGTGTTCTAATATAGGGCCTAGAGCACCTTAACATGATGATTTTAAAATTATTAAACATATATTTTTTCACTCCAATGTAGTTTCTCTTGAAATATGGAAAAAAACTATGAGAATTATCATATCAGAAATTTGAGGTTGAGGTTGAGTTCATGACATCATGTTTTCACTAGGGCAACATAAAGTCATCTGCTCCATGAGCATTTATTGGAGGTGAGTTAGTAGGGTGTTATGAGGTAGAGGTATTTAATTATATTTAAACAATGTTATAAATATATTTCCACTCACCCAAAAATTTAGGTTCATCACACCCTAATGAGTAGAAACCTATCTTCTCCTCTCCCTTTTGTTGATGATGAACTGACACTGAATCAATGTAATGAGGTGATGTTGATCTTAGTTTCGGATGCTGATCATCATCAGATTGAAAAGTAACATGATCTTGGAGTCTTTATAGACTTGAATCATTAGTATTTTTCACATAGGGTAGGTGGTTTTAGTTCTGGTCTTGATCCCCTTTATAAAGAATTATTTTAATGTTGTAGATCCCAAATACAATTTCTACACACCCCTCATAGGATAATCTGCATGATTCGGAGAAAATTAGGTGAATACGGTGTTTTCAAAGGTAATTCCAATCTTTAATTACCATATACATGGTATGTAGTATAGATAGAAAGGATCTGTAGCCCTTTCTATTCGATGAAGATGAATTTTGGGGCCTACACTCCATTTATCGGGGTTACATATAGTTTAGTACCCCAAACCGCGTGAACATGGGACATATCTTCGGTTGATAGTGTGAAATAAAATGTCCATTTAAAATTAAATGGAAAAATTACACAGATAGAGGTAATGATACATGTGTATGGAAAAAATACACAAGTATGTGGCCAGTTACCCTAAACACACAATATTGGATGGGATACACTGTTTGTTAGGGACATGGTTGGCTGGTCCTTGTTGAGGAAGGACCCAATCAGGGGCTGAGAGATGTGGGACACAATGTATACTGACTCTAAACATCATGTACAATTAAAAGTGTTGAAAACCCATATAGATATGATACAAGACTAGGTACTCAGGCAGGTTCACACAATGTGTGGACCCTAATACACACTTTTTATTCCTTGAGGATCTTAGGAGATATTCCTTCTTTCGCATTTCCTCCTCTAGAACTCATATTTTGGATTGTGAATTTCATGTCCTAGGAATTTTAGCACCTAGGGAATGATGGTGGCCTTTGTTTCAGCCAAATAGAAACTAGGTTGTGTGTTTTAAACATGAAACTTGAGTAGTTATGCTTGAATGATATAGTATATTGGTGTGGTTTATAAAGAGATAAAGTAATACATGTACTCCCCTTTGGAAACATGGAGTGGGTTTCTCTATCCTCTTTGATTTTAAAGATACAAAACTCCCAATTTTGTGTCCACGGGTTCATTACTATTGCGTAGTTCTACCAGGGTTGTTACTCCACAGATAAATTAGGGTTAGGGTTCCCCATTTTTTCATATAGTTGGACAATTCTACCATATCCTGTCAGGTTGTGGTCCCTTCAAACTCATAGACAAGATAGAGGAGGTACTCTCCTATTGGACCAGGGTGTCGGTCCACTATATATGGAGTCATTACTCCCTATTGTTTTAGGGAGTGGGTCCTCCAGATACGATGTATAGATATGTTGGGTACTCCAATATCAGGTTAGGGTGTGGGTCCTCTATCCATGGAGTCCGAAATCCTCATATATTACATGGTGTGCGTTCTCCATACCTTTTTATCGAAATAGTTGGTACTCCCTTGTCGTATCAGGCAGGAGGTCCTCTATCCTAGGTTTCGTACTCCCCCATCAAGTCTGGTTTTGGATACCCCAAACTAAATAATTTGTTAGAGTGGTACTCTCATTCCACACTAGGGTTCATTTCCTCTAACAAAGGAGTGGCACTCCCCTTTCATACTAGGGTGCAGGTCCTCACATTTATAGCAGTACTCCCCCATATCTGAGTAGTAGCAGGGTGCAGGTCATCAATTGAAGATAGTGATTCCTCAATTATTGAGTAATATTATGAGTAGAGGTCTGCTGAACTAGTTACATTTGATACATTTTTAGGATTTAGGGCTCCCTAAATACATTAAGGTGGGGTCACTCTATATAGGAGAGAAAGAAGTTTGGTGTGTTCGATATGAGCTAGTAATCACTTTAATTTAGGGTAGTGGTGAGGCATGGGTCCCACTATTATCTCTTATTTTAGAGGATTTCTATTAGGACCAACATGTATGGAATAGGATGTAAGAAGTGTTTTTTATGGGTGTTTTCTTTTTTTTCAAAAATGATAAATCAATTCACTTTGTAAAGGACATGTAAAATATGATGATGCTTTGATGTTTTTTATTTTAAAAATATCATATGTTGTTTGGATAACATGTAATGAAAGAATCATAAATGAAAGGGGGAGTGAAGGTATTCCCATTCATATTTAGGTTTTATTAGAAATAAACATGTTTCTAGAAGAAAGGGATTTTTCAATACATTCCACAAACAATCTCAGGATGCTAAAGAAGTTCGATAAAATACTATATAACATAGAATGATAAGGATCGTGATTAAAGCAGTTTTTTAAGACATATAACAACAATGGATTGTGGGTGTTTTTGTCATAGAAGATTTTAATGTGGTGTCATTTCCTTGTGTTTTCCAAATTTTTGGGCCTCAAAATTAAGAGTTTGTTATTTTGGAAAAGGAAGAGTTTTTGAAAATTGGTTTACATTGTTCATTTCACGGACCATGATGGATAGTTCATGGAATTCATTGGTGGTATTTGGATTGGAAAAGGAAATTTTGAAAAGGAATGATTCCATATATCATAGCTATGCATACCCCAAAACATGATACAAAAACTGTATGAAAACTGTGTATAAAAAATGGTTCGCAGGATGATCATATTTTTTTGGATGCTTGCAGTTCACATGAGGTAAATGGTTTGTGATAGAGGGTTTCATTCGTGGAATGGAGGTGGTGAATTTGTCCACTATGAAGGAATAAAGGCATTACATGAACCATGTGTGTAAAAGGTTCAATGATGAAAATTGTTTGTGGAACAATTACGGTTCTCGGGAGAAGCTCAGTACGTGATAAAGAATGTACCACATTGAAAATTGTGGTAAAATAGATTAGAAAATTTTTTGGAGTTATTTACAATATTATGGAGCCTAATCCCTTCATTTTAAAAAGATAATTTTCTAATTATGATTATCGCAGCGAAAGAATTTTGGAGATGTCAAAAGTAGTTCACAAAGGAGGATTCTACGAGGGAGAAGGGTTTGTAGAGGATAGTTTACGTGATCAAGGAAGTATTCTATGGGGAATAATTTTTCTGAATAGAAATTTTTTTTGGGGACCGTACATGGATGAATCTTATGGGGTACTATATTTTGTAATGGAAAGGGGACAATGTAAGAGAGGTGGTAAATGGATTATTAGCGGTACATGAGGCATTTTCCTTCTACAGAGTAGATATGGTTCGCTGGAGAATAAGTCTATCTATTAAGCCATCATGATATGCATTGGAATTTTGTTTTTGGAGGATTATGCAATCCACAGTGGAATTAGGACAGTTCACAAAGGAATCAATGAGGTTCCTACCAGCTTCTGGGTAGGAAAGAGAAGAATCGTTTTAAAAGATAAAACTAGTGAAAACCTGATCAAGAATCATCAAAACATTATTTTACCCTATTTTTTTCTAAAAGGGAGAACACATATAGTTGGATTATTTTTAAATTACACATGAGTGTAAAAGAATATCCAACTTATTTTATTCTACACCAAATGATAATTTTCTAGTTTATTTGTGGTATTGGATTATTTCCTTACTATACTGAAGACATAGTAACTCTTGTAGAGTAGTAATCCTTATAAATTATTTTGTTCTTATGGATGTGTGATTGATTTTTGTTCAGTTGGGAAATAACTATTTAATAGGAGGCGATGGTTGTTTCTGATGTAAGGAAAAATAAAAGAAAAATATATCACTAATGCACCCCCTCAACCTATCAGTGATCCTTAGATCCTAACTATGTAAATTGAATTAGTATCATACCGAAAGGTTTAATTTTTTTATTTATTGCTAAATTTTTGAATATAAGTTGTGATGGAGAGTCTGAGTTATAAAATGGTAAGTGGATTCCAATATTTTATGGAAATAAATATCATAATCGGAAAGACAAAATGATGCCTTATCTTATTCCTCTTGGGTATGAAGTTCCCAAAGATACAATAGATAGATTTCCTCCAATATATGAGATTATTCCTCTTACACCTATTGATATGAAGAATCTTGAATATGATGGAAGTGATAAAAATTCATTTCTCTCATCTCTTTGTGAGATTTAGTTTTTAAGAGTGAACAGTTTTTCTACTGCTAATGGTATTTGGGATAAGCTGAAAATCATATATAAAGGAAATAAAAAATTGAATAAGGAAAAACATCAAATATAGAGGATGAATTATGAATATTTAAGAATGGGTGATCTTGAATCTGTTGGGGAATAATTGACAAGGGTAAATTATATTGTCAGTACAATAAGATGTCTTGGTGAAAAGTTTAAGGATTCTAAAGTTGACGAAAGTATCTTATAATTTCTTCCTGAAAATATTGATGATAATGTTTATTAATTAGAAGACAGATACCCTGAATTATTATATCTATATGATCTATATAGAACTCTCATAACATATTAAATGATAAGGGAGAAATCTATGAAGAGAAAAAAAGCTGATAGAGAAATGAATTTCAAAGCTACGAAGAATGAAATGTTTAGAAAGGCACTTGAGGAGATGATGCTGCTGACACTAAATCTGAAATGATGTAGGTAAAAATCCTGATTAATTTTTATCCTTATTTCCAATTAATATTAAAATTGGTATATATAAATACAAAGGTAAACTTCCCTGGAAATGTTTTGAATATGGATCCATTGGGAACTTTGTGGCTAATTTCCCTCAAATAAAGAAATAAGAAGATAGTGATGAAGATGGAGGAAGGAAATGAAGGTTCAAGAAGATGCATGGTGATAAAGATAGATATTTTTCCCGAGGGAATGGTAATATTTTCTTCAAATCAAAAATAAGAATATTTTTTTCTAAAGATTAAGAATAAGAATATAGTGAAGTTGAATATGAAAAATCTTTTTTTGAAAAAGCTGGATTGAATACCTTTATTTCAGTACTGAATAATGAAGATTTAGGTGGTAGTAGTTCTAAAGAAGAACAATTTGAACTTGAATATCATCTAAAATTAGAGATGAAATAATTCTTGAGAAATATCATAAGGCTTGATAAATAAAATAAGAAGTTGATAAATGAAATATCCTCATCAAAAAATCTGGAAGATTTTTCTGATGAGAAAGTAAAGCTGGTAAAATATGTTGATGATCTGAATAATTATATTGAGAATTAAAAGAATCACAATGAACATATTGAAGTAAAGGTGACAGACAAATAAGAAGGGTTGGAACTTTTCTGATAAAGTCATTCTAAATTCAAATAATGGAATATATATTTTAGAATCTCTTTCTCAGAAGTAGGAGAATGTTTTGGTAAGAATGAATCTACGAAGGATCGTCAAATGTGACCTTAAAAGTATGATAAGAAATTAGTAACTGATTATCAGAAGAATAAATATGGGAAATTTATGTATCTATCCAAAGCTAAAAATGTTGAAAAATCAGATGTTTCTAAAAATCCTGTGTCTGGAATTTTTTTACTACTCCTGCTTCCAATAATTCAGGATTTAAATTTAAGACAAAGAAGAATTTTTCGTTAGAAAAACAAATGGTTGAGGTTCAACAAAGTTCTATTGAGAATGATTCTAAGAAACATACTCATATCACCGGTCAATCCAAAAATTTTAGAGCCATGTACCCTTTCTATGGATACTTCTTGTATTGTGGTGGATTTGGACACACATCAAATATGTGATGTTTCAAACAACAACATTACGTCTATTACATAGGTTATGGAAGATAAGGTCTGAGGGGAAGTTAATCCTCTCAAAAGAAGAAATATGATAATGATTTTCCGAAGCAATATGAGGAGGCTAGTGTAAAAGTCAATAATAGGATCCAACTATTGGAAACTATTTGTGAAAGATGTGAAAAACCTGGACATCTTTCCAAGGGATGTCTTTTTTTATTATCAGCGCAACAACAGATTCATAACAATTCTCAGAAGCCGATGGTGAAGAATGAAATGGAATAAGAAAAATCTCTAATTTATTATAATTCATTGAAAGATATAAAAGGGAAAAAACCATGGTTTCATAATAGTGTGTGTTCTTATCATATGAAATGATACTTAATATTGTTGAATAATGTGAAGGAATTAAATGAAGGAACAGTGAAATTTGGAAATGATGAATCTCTAAGGATTATAGGTGTTAAATAATCCATCATTTGGAAAGTAAAGATAAAATCCAAGAAAACCTTATATGTTGATGGTTTGAAATAGAAACTTATGAGTGCTTCTCAACTTTTTGATGAGGGAAACAATTTTATCTTCAGAAAATATGGGTTTGTTGTGAAAAATGAGGACAATGGAAAGATAGTTACAGGAGGCCAACATACAAAAGAAACATGTTCCATGTTGATGAAATTGAAAACTCTTATTACTTGGTTAAGGTGGAATATAATAAATTTTGGTATAAAATTCTAGGAAAAATGTATCAATGAAACATGAGAAAGTTATCAATGTGAAACTATGTCTACGATATTCCAGATATTTCGAGAAGAGGATATTGATGTTGTACTATTTTTCAAAAATGTATGATTACAAATTTGGTTCATAAAAAAGTTTACATTTGTTCAAAACAACCCCTAGAACTTATTTATTCATCTATATGTGGGCCAATGAAAAAAATTACAAATAGAGATAATTACTTCATCAATTTCATTGATGATTTTACTCACAATAATTTTGTTGTGTAGATGAGACATAAGTCAGATGCTCTGAAAATGTTTATGAGTTTTAGGAGGATAATTGACAAGTGTGAGTATTCAGTGAAGAAGTTGAGAAATGATAATGGTGATGAATATAAGAATGAAGTATTTGAAAATTATTTTGAGAATCATGTAATTTTTAATGAGCCTATTTCACAATACACAAATCAAAAAAATGGGGTTGCTGAAAGAAAAAATAGATGTCTAGTTGAAATGGGGTGAACTATGTAACTTGAACATGGTCTCTCTCATTACAATTGGAGAAATTCCATGAGTACTATGGTGTATATTCAAAAATTATGTTTCCATAGGCCATGTTTAGATATGACTCTATATGAAATATTTAATGGAAATACTCTATGTTTGAAAAACATAATTATTTTTGAGAATCCATGCATCAAAAATAAGAAAGGTAGAAACCTTGGAATGTTTGATTAGAGATGTGATGATGGAATTTTTATTATATATGCTCAGTAAGGAAGAGTATATATATGATTCAACAAAGAAATAAGAATAATGAATGATTCTACTGATGTGAATGTTGATGAAAATGCTGAGAAAGAAAAGTAGATGTATCCGGATATGGACGTTGAGAAGGATAATGAAAATTTTATTAACAATTCGGATAATGATGTTGGCAGTGGTAATCATACTCATGAAGAATAATAAGACATAGATATCTCTATTCAAGATAAATATTCTAGAAAATCTCATCTGAGACTGAGGAAACAAGTAGAAGCTCATAACATTTTTGGTGATCAACATTATAAGGTTCAAATAAGAAGATAATAAATGCTATTAGACATACTTATTTTTATTCAAAACTAGAGAAAAATATTGTAAAAGAAGCCTTTGAGCATCTAGAATGGGTTCAAGCTATGAATGAAGAGCTTGATCAGATATAAAATAATGATACTAGGGATCTTGTTCCAAAGATGTATAACAAAAATATTATTGGAACAAAATTGGTTTTCTAGAAAAAACTAAATAAATAAGTTGAAGTGATAATTAATAAACAAAGATTGATCTGTAATGGGAATTTACAGATTGAGGATATTGATTTTAATGAAAACTTTTCTCTAGTTAAAAGGTGTGAAACATTTAGAACCGTTATTTCAATAGCTGCACAGTGAGGTTACAATATATTTCAAATGGATGTTAAATATTCAATCTTGAATAGTGATATTGAAGAGGAAATTTACATTGAACAACCTTGTGGATTTTTTGAGAAATATCAATGTTATGTGTGTATATTTAAGAATTATTTTTAGGGATAAAACAAACTATGAGGGCGTGGTATTCAAAATTTGATACTTTCTTAAGGAATATGAGTTTCAAGAAAGGAAGAGCTGACAACAATATTTACATAAAGGAATTTCAAGAGTTCTCTTGCATTGTAAATGTATATGTCGATGACATTATCTTTGTTGGAATGACTAAAGATCAAAGTATTGTTTTTGTGAATATATGTAAATGCTGTTTGAGATGTACATGAAAAAAAATGAAATACTTACATAGTTTACAAATTATTCAAAATAAGAACCACATTTTTCATTCCCAAGAAAAGTATTCTAAGGATTTTATCAATAATTTTGGCATTGAAAATTCGAAACTAGTTTCTATGCTGATTTTAGAGGGAAACAAGTTTTCTAATGATGGATAAGGAAAGTATGTTTATCTAAAAGGGTTTATAAATATGATTTGAATTTTTTTATATTTAAAGGCCTCAATACAAAAAAAAAATTATTTTTTTACCTTATGTGCACGATTTGAGAGTGATCCCGAAGAATCACATCAAATTAGTAGAAAAATAATTCTCAAATATATCAAAGGCACATAAAAATTTGGAATTAGGTATGATATCTCAGAAAATATTTACTTGTTTGAGTATTAAAATGCTAATTGGGCATGAAATGTTGATGATAGAAGTTCTACATCTGGTGGAGTTTTCTTTCTTGGAAAAAGTTGTATTAGTTGGCATAAAATGAAACAAAATTAAGTAACTCTTAGAAAAATTGAATCTGATTATTATTCTTCCACTCAAGATACTACCCAAATTTACTAGATCAAAACATAGCTGGAAGAATTTCTTTTTTAATTAATGTTACCCTTTCTCTTGGGATGTGATAATCATAGTGCAATTAATCTTACAGGAAACCTGGTACAACATTATAATACAAAAAATATTGAGATAAAGTTCCACTTCATCAAATAGAATTTATAGAACAATGAATTGAAGCTCAAATATGTTCCAACATCATAATAAGTTTCTAACATAATCAAAAATCCATTACAAAAGGATCCATTTTCTAAATTGAGGTTGAGCATGGGCATCCAACCTCATTCTCATTATAGTTGAGATATGTGTATATGTCCCCTCTCTCATATTAGCTTTGTATAGTGTTTTCATGGAATGAATTATTTCCTAAACCAGTCCCTATAGAATAATGTATATACATGGAGTTGTGGATAATCTATGAATCCATCATGTTTGTGTGTGGACCATTATAACTATTTTTTAGAGTGGTTATTGGAAAAAAAATCGTATTCCAAGAAACATGAAGGAATGGATAAATCTAAGGAATAATTTTAAGGAATATGAGGTTATTATTTAGAAGGTTGTTGAGAGAAACTATAGAGGTTTTATAGTCACTACTTTCTGAATGCATGGTTTTACTCTCAATAATTTTTATTTCCTTTAATGTGTTAGCTCACGTAGGCTTAGAATTGTTCATAATAATCCGTAGTTTGAGGTTATAAATTTAAGTGATTTATGAGTCTTGGTTGATAAAAAAATAAAATTGGGGATACTTTTGGAACCATGTTAGATATAAAAGGATGTAATAAGAGTTTTGTTTTAAGGATTTTTCATTTTTTTCAAAAAGGACAAATCAATCCACTTTATAAAATCCTTGTGAAATTTGACTATGCTTTGATGATTTTTATTTTATATATAACATAAGAAGTTTGGAAGCTTGTGAATCAATCCTTAGGAAGGAAATTGGGAGTAAAGGTGTTTCCAATTATATTTTGGTTTTATTGGATAGAAAGATGTTGTTTGAAGAAAAGGAAGTGTTGATACATTCTTCAGAAAATCGGATGATTATAATGACGATAGATCAATGACTATATATCACAAAAATATAAGTTTTGTAATGAATGAATATATTTGTTTAAGCTTGATAATAGTGAACCAGCAATGGCGATACACAGAGTGGTAAATGAAATTCAGCAAAGGAAGGATTCTATATAGCAGCTCTATGAAGACCTTGAAGAATGGTATGTGGATGGTACACAGACCATATAAGAGAAACGGTTTGTGGGAGGATCAGAGTTCACATTATGATTGCAATTCACAGGGAGGTAAAAAATTTGTGATGAAGGGTGTCATTTTCTGAATAAAAGTGCTTATTTTGGCCATCTTGAAGGAATAAAGGTCGTACTTGAACTATGTAGGGAAATGGTTTACAGACGAAAATGGTTCGTGGAACAGTTATGGTTCATAGAAGAAGCTTAGTACGTGGTGAAGATTGTACCATATTGAAAATTTTGGTAACATAAATTTGAAATATTTTCTATCTTATTTTCCTATATAATGGATCCTAATCCCTTCATTAAAAAAGGGAATTTTATATGTTGTATTATCTCTATGGATGAATTTTGGAAAATTCTGTAGTAGTTCACAAAGGAGAAGTATGTAGAGGATAATGGTTTGTGGGTGATAGTTTCTATGAAGAAGGGAGTAGTTAATGAGGAATCACTTCTGAGAATAGAAATGGTTCACAAGGATAGTACATGGATGAAGATTGCAGAGTAAATTAGCTCAAAATAGACAATCGACCGTGTATGATAGGTGGTATGAAAAGCATCAGCGGTACATGGGGAATTTTCCATTAGTAGAGAAGATACGGTTCGTGGGGGGGGGGGAATTCAGTCTGTGAAGCACTCACAGTACATGGTTCCATTCATTTCACGGAAGACATAGGTAGTAATTAGTGGAAGTAAGATGGTTCACTATGGATTCATGGAGGTTCCTACCAGCTTTTGGATAGGAAATATACGAATAGTTTTAAAAAATAAAATTAGTGAAAGATGAGCAAGAAGCACCAATATAATGTTTTTTCCTATTTTTTCTAAGTGGGAGAACACACATAATTAGATTATTTTCAAAGTGATACATTATTGTAAGGGTATATCCTAATCATTTTATTCCACATCAAAATAGTATTTTATAGTGGATTTTGTGGTACTGTATTATTTCCATACCATACTAAGGATGTAGATACTCATGTTGAGTAGTGAGCGTTGTAAATTCTTGAGTTTTGGTGGATGTTTGTTTTATTTTTTTTGTATGGAAAGAACTCCTTAATAAGATGTGAGGTATGTTTTAGAAGTAAGGAAACATAAAAGAAAAGTATATCACTAATTCACACCCTAACCCTCTCAATGGTACTTGAATCCTAACTGGTTGACATAAATTCCCACAGTGCATAGTTTGGAGAAGTGATCCCTAAACTATGGTTAGTGGAGAGGGGAGGGACTCTACACATGGGGATTCTTACATCATTCCACATAGTGCGGGTTAGCAATGGAAGTACCTCTAGTTATGGGAAGTAGATCTGGAGTTATTTTGTTAGTTTATATGGAGTGTATCTATTAGATGGGTGCCATATAAAAAGGATGATATTGTAAATTTTCTTCTCCTGGTTATGTTTTAACATTATATAATTGAATAGAATCCTCCTGATGGCAGTGAAGTTATAACCAATTGAGACTTTGAGGCTTATATGAGTATAAGTAGGTGATTCCAAGGAGTCCTTGTGGTGTTTCCATGTGTATGGGTTGGCACTCATTATGGACATAGTTGTATAGTCATGTATAGTCAATGGTTATTTGAGATGGAGTTTCTCCCTCGATTAGGTTCCCTCCTGCTAGGTTGACCGGACTACTAACTTTTAGTTGATACCTTTTCTTTTGGGTTTTTGGAGTGCCTACTAATTATATTTATACTCAAACTTACATGGTCTTTTCCCATATGTGTTGTGTATTGTGTAGACCATAGGCCTTTTGATGATATCCTCAGAGGACCCAAGGTAGGTAGAGCTTATTGAGCTAAACTAATCGAGGTGTTACTGTAGCTAGTCCAAGAAGCATTTGGGTAGTTTCATTTTCTAGTGATATCCCCATTATAAACAGGTTGTATGGTTTTAATGTTTTCTTCTGGTGTGCATGTTTTTTTCCTTTTATGATTTTAGTACATCTGTTTTACTTTGGTTTGGGATAGTTTTATCTATGTATTTTAGTTTCAAATTTCTATATCATCACACTATTAAATAGAGTAGGTTTTTGTGGTGCGCTTAAATGTAATTTAAAAAAAAGACCCCCCCCCCCATTTGTGTGATATTCTTTCTCAACGCTAGTTTGTCACCCCTATCCTATTGGAGTCGATCTTGGGTAGTTACGGCCTAAGCTTGTCCGGCCAAGTTAGGACGCATATTATTAATAAAAAAAAATTGTAATTATCTGGATAAAAAAATTGAAAAAATATTTTAATGTCAAAACCCAATATCTTTTGAATATAAAAATATAATTTTCATTTAAAAATGAATTTTAAAATTAAAAATTTGTCCACATAATAAAGATACATGTTTCATTATAATTATATTTTGAATCATATAAATTATTCATCAAATCATTGAGGCTTTATGAAAGAAGTAAAATCCTCTCAGACTGTATATGTAATAAAAACTAATTTTTACTTATTAAAAAGAGTTGTATGATTTTGTTTAAAAGAATTTTTATCAAGGAAAAACACTCACATAAAACCATAAAAATACCATTTCATGAAATATTTTTTGATAAATTATAAAAGTCTATTTTAAAAATCTTCATATCGATAAAAATAAATTCAAATAATTCATTTTACAAACATGAACAGGAAATAAAAAGATAAAGAAAATAATTATTTTAAACATTTAATAAGATGTATTGTTTGTTAAAGAGTCCCTCACCTTGATTATATCTCACTAAGTGAATTCTTGATCATCATGAATAATTAACATAGGTTAATTTATACTCATTTCAAAACCTTATTCTTGATTATTGTTACTTTTATATTACTCATTTTAATGTTATATAAAATTATTTAATCATCCAATTTCATATCAAACAGTTTTATAATATTCGTTACCTAAGTCCAAAATGAATTTTTTTACTCAAATATGGTCAAAGATGTCATCATTCCATCATATTCAGAATAATATTCAAGAAATAATTATTTTTTGTAGATAAATTTTAATTTTAATTATATCCATTCAATAGGTTTATGAAATATGAACATTTATAAATTCCTATATATGGTAGGTCATATGTATGCTTGATTACCTTTTTTATTATTCAACAATCATTTTGGGAAGAAGTTAAGTATGATTTAATATCTCTCTAGTGAATATAATATCTTAAATATCGTATTAATTTTTCACATTAACATATATATAACTCATGTGATGTGGTGATGAAAAAGGAATCACATATCTTCGTGGTTGAGGTAGTACACACGTTCACATGATTGACATTATCATTTTATTATGCATGTGTAAGAACTTGAAATTTATTAAGTCATCAAAAGATTGTTTTCAGATACTCATTAAACCTTTTTACGTACCTTGGTTGTTTTATGGGGTTGTTTCAGGTGAAATTTATGATTTTAATAAGCCCACGGGGTTCTACATGGTTGGTTCTTGGTTTGGAACAACCATGCAGTAAGACTCACAAACCATGCAATCCAAAAGAGTGGGGGGTTTTCACCATTGGAACCTCATTTTTCAAAATTTTTGACACATATGAGAAAATTAATTCCTACTTATAAGAGTCTCATAGTCATTTTTTAATTATCTCTAAACGATGAAAACCTACCCCAGAATCCATGCATGTGGGATTTAATTCCTCTAATTTTTTTTAAAAAAATCCCTACTACCTAGATATTTACGCTAAACACCACTTTTAAGACTAATTCATTTTCCAATGTTTATTGAGGCCATATATTGCATTCCAAAGATTATAGAACCCCATTCTTATAAAATTGATGATCCTTTTAAGGTACCATCTTCACTATGGTATGCGATTTCTTCCTCATTTGGCATTCACCCTCTCTCGTCTCTCTTTATAGATAAAGGGTAATGATTTTTAATCCATTATAAATGGGTGTAGATCTTGGTTTTGATTTTTTTTCACCTTTATCTTGATTATATGATTTGAACCATGATCATCCTTGTCATTTATATTTCTATCGTCCTTCTTCAATTTGGGATTTTTGGTCTAGAAAACATCTCTCAACGAACTTGAGGTATGTGTTCTAAATGTAAATTCCCATAATATTGGTTTAAATTTAATATATGTAACTATGAAATTACAATTTAAATGGTGGGAAATTAAATCTTACATTTAATTTATCAATTAATTCAACACATAATTATGAATTTGGTAAATTTTTGTGATAATGAAATTTTGTGGGAATTGTGATTATTCAATTGTTAAATAATGGAAATTATGAAATTGAATATTAATTAATTTTGAAACTTATATCGACCATTTGGGTGTGATAATAAGATAACAATGGTAATTTTTTTTATTATTTCTTAGTAAAAGAAAGTGTGTGATGAGAGGAAAATTAATTATGATATTTGGGGATCAATTTTTGGAAATATGAAACTATGATTTCCAAGACAGATTTTTTGGATAGGAACTGACACTACATATATCCATAGGGATCCAAAATACTACTCTACTCCCCCAATATGTATTTTTTGTATAAATTTGATCACTTAGTTTCTAGACAATGATTGTTTATCTGCATACCCATAGGGTGCAAGACTGCTACTCTAGGCCACTTTTGTTTGACTGTGAAATTAAAATGATTTAATTAAAGGAAAATCATAATGATATAAACTGTGATTCCCATTTTTGGATGGTTTATACTCTATAATGGGTCAAATAAGGTATTTTTCATTTAGGTTTAAATCATGAACCCAATATTTTATGTGGTCATTAAAGAAAAATATAAAGTGAATTTTTTTTACATTTTTTTTATTTTATTATTTATACATCTACATACACTATTATTAGATGGATATTATTTTAGATTATTTTGGTATTGGGATACATTGTTTTAATCACACCATATTAGGGATTCCTTATCAAAACTGAAAAATACTTCATGTTTATTTTGTATGATAATGGAAAATCCACATGTTAGATCGATATGTTAAGATGAAGAATGGATAAAGTAACACGACATGATTTCAGGAATAATTTAGGAGTGTCAGTGTGTATTTATTTGACGTTTTCATTTTAAATAGTACACATATATGAAATGACATGTACACTTAGTTTGATTATATATTGTTTCCATTTTTTTGTTTATCTTGTGCTACTTTTATGTTTTTGGTGATGGTATTATTCTCATTATTGTCTATTTTCATTTGGATATTGGTTTTATATTTATGATATTATATTGGTTGGATGAATATGGAATATTCACCCAATGATAAATATTAGACCGTCGATCCTAGAGGGAATCCTCTTCTATATTAGGAGTTTCCCCAAAGGTAATGTGACAAACCATCTTAGGGAACCAACATGTCGCACAAGGGTAGGGACATTACGATGTTGTTTCATCGGGGTTTTTTTTTAATTTTTTTTCCATACTATTTTGGAATGTTATATTAGGATACTAGGAGTCTTTTATCCTTCATTATGAGATCATTCATGGGATTGGATAAAACATATATGGGGGAAAACCCTAGTATAAAGTGTGGGTTGTTGTTGTTGATCTTATTGTTATATTTGGATCATATTTCACCTTGGATGATGCACATGTTCTTTGATGTTTTTATTATTCAAATATTTTCATCATTTCCTGGTATGGAACATGATTTGTCTATACATGAATAATTTTAGTAAATTGGTACTTTTTGTAATATTCATCGTTTTTGTCACACACAGAGAAGAAGGTTTAGGGTAAGTTTTTTAAATGAATGGTGTTTTCAATACTTTTTTAGTATAAATGAAAAGGTTCCTGATATAAAATTTGTAATTATAAATGATTCTAAATATGGTAAATTAAATGGATAAAAATTTGAGAAATGGGAAATGTTGAAATATGAAATTTTTTTAACCTAGGTTAACTATGACATAGATGTATAATGGTTTAAGGTAGTGATAGTTTCATGGTGTTGATTATGTGGCATGGTATGGGGGATTAAGGTATTTATATGAATCCCTGTTATATAAATTTTCTACTGTTGTGTTATGTTTCCTATGACGTGTGTATGGAATTGTAGATATTTACCTCCATGATGATGCTCGTTGATAGGAAAACTAGAGTATATTGATAGAAATTTTTCTCTAGTATAGAAACTAGAGGTTCTAATAGTGATGAGTGAGGAAGCTCGAGAGAATTTCACTGAGATATTTGATTTCATTGTCAAATTTATGGAAGGAAACCCTAGGAATGTTGTGAGTGATATGTATTAAAAATCATGGGTATTATAGTGGCTGCACCATCCAAATTTATCTATATAGTGTGTATATGAAGCAGTTATATTTTGAAAAAATCTATCAAGATAAAACAAAACCATATAGATACTTCTTCTAATAATTGGGTCAAACTAGCTACTTATATGTTATCCATTAATAAGAACCGTTTGTGTGTAATATAAACAATTAATGGATATCTTGATAGTATGGTATGGAAGGACATTCCTGAGAAGTTCTTGGATCACTTTTACCATAATATTCTATAAATGATAAGGAAGAAAATTTTATGATGTTTACCAAGGAGTGTATGTATGTTATTGAATATGTTGTTTGCCTTTCTGAATTTTAGAAATTTTTTCTAATGTTGGTAGTATATGATGCTATTGTATAAAAGAGTTCTCACAAAGTGATTAAATATGATATTATGTCCCAAGTAAATATTTTTAAGCTGAGAAATATTTCTGAATTAGTATACTGTAATTTGTATGGAGAACATAAATGAGGAATCCAATGAAATGTATGTGTTTTCTATTGGATGACCATAAGGTGTGTCTTCCTAATGTAGGTGGTGTCACTATGAGAATATATAGAACAACCCTGTTTTTATTACACACTTAAACATGATTTATTACAAAAAATCATCACATTATAGAACATAGAATATTGAGATGTCTACTGTCTTTGGGGATAAGAAACATTACATAACGACTTAAAACATGAAACACAACATCTTTATTGAAAACTTCCTTTACAATACCACTAAATTCCCTCATACATAGCATTGCATGGGATAACCTGAGGACATGAATAAGAAATGGGTGAGCTATAAAGCCCAGTGAGGGATTAAGCAATGTATAACATGAAGAATAATATTCATGTTAGGAAATAGGCATATCAATTTATCATAAAAGAAACATGAACATAAATAAATGATATAACATGATTATCATACCATGCAATTGTGGCGACAACACTTAACATGGTATTAGAATAATCCAAGGATCATTGCACATGGATCATGAGAAAACCCTCAATGCACATGAATTAGCTTCAGTAAACCCTCATTGAACTTGATGTATCATGATACTAATCATTAACCAATGCATTGGAGCACTATCAGGGTGCACCCTTCTTAAACATTTCATTTCATGCATACGTGTTCCACATGGATCATATAAAATGGATTCATTAAACATCATCATTTATTCCATGATAAAGTAATGTTTAATTCATACATTAAACTCCATAATCAATAAGTAAATGTGCTTAAAGGTTAATACCCTTGATAGAGAAATGGACATGGAATTCATTACAAAATGACTTTGGCTTGGGAAATCACGGTAAAATTTCAGCAGCATAACACCATGACCTAATAATTCATAAAAAAGGCTGATGAGAGAGAAAAGGGTGTCTTATAATATTTACATTAAATGGAAATTAATTGGGTCATATAGATACATGTCCCAAAATATGTAATGGAATTTATATTCATAATACAAAATAATTTCATGAATGTAAATTAGGAGAGTGAAATTCCTTACACAATTTTGGAATGGTAACATGTGTACATGGGAGGAATTAATTAGAGAGAAAGGGTTCTATCATCATAAAATGTTAATGAGGGAAGTATGGGGGAGGTGACTAATTGTACCCCAAATTTTATAACTTAAAATAATGGGAATAACAATATTAAGAAACTTGGATAAATTGAGAATGGAAGGAATCCCTTACCGGGAAGTGTGATCCCAATGGCTTGGGAGAGGCTTGAGGGAGGATTCTTGAGAGCTTGGGTAACCATGGGAGGATTATATAGATTTTAGGTCAGAGGTTGGTTGAGCTTCAAAGTCTCTTAGTGAAGTGGAAGTGGGAGCTTGGGTGGGTTTATATAAGAAAAGAGAGGGAATTCATTATTATTTAGGTTTGGGACACTACACATTAAACTAATCAAAACCAGAACCCAATGCATGGTTTTTGACCATGGATTTTTCCAAAGTCGAGTGGAAAACATTATTTTATAATTTCAATGCCCTAACCTTTTAAATAATAGGGTTTCTTATGTACAAGTGAGTAACACTCTCATGGAAATAGTTTTAAAAAGTTAAAATGGATTATAAGTCTTGGAGGGTCCACTAAGGCTTTGTAAAATAAATAAAATAAGAATAAAATAAAATTATGTTAATGGTAAAGAATATATTGGCTGAACATAATGTTTATAGTTTTTTATTACATCACTATTGGTTCATTATAATGTCATTAATATATTTTAGATTTAAACTTTATTTAATTTTTACTCAAAAATTTGACTGTCTCAGAAAATTATGAAAAACTCACTATTGGATAATTTTGACATCCTGAATAAATAATCAATACACATTTTATCTAAATAATTTTTTAAATATGTGAATTTTTACTTTTAAAATAAAAACCGATATTTATCGAAAATTCGTGAGTTTTGACATAAACTGCTTTCAAAACTTAATAAAAATTACAATTGTATTCAAAAAAATTATTCGATCATTAATATTTAATAAAAATTAATTTAGTACTAATGTTTTATTTATATATTATTTAATTTCAAAATCCATTAATTCATCAAAATAGAATTCTTAATTGAAAATTAACTAAAAAAATATTATTTGAGATTTAATAACTATTTAGAAAGTAACAATAATAAAATGAATATATATTCTATATAAAAAATAATATATATAATAATAGTGATAGGGTATTGTTACATAACCCCTTATAACACCTGCATAAGACTAAAGGATAATGTGTGTGATGGTTACAGACTCTTGGGGTGTCTCGGATAACATCGCTAGGGTGGTAATCTCTACCAACTTCCTCTTCTCCCATAGGTGGTTCTGTTCGATCTTAACGTATTGAAGCTCGTCTTGGGATTGGTAAATAGAGAACCCCAACAATTCGACCTCTTTTATGAGCTCCATCAAATGGGCTTCGTATGTATCAATTCTACTGGATGAGTCCATCGCTTACTTTGCCTGAGTAAATTGGATTTGTTAAAGCCGTGTATTGATACTAATCATATGATCACTACTAAAAATATATATTTGAAAAAGTCACAATTCAAAATGGTATTTTAAAATCCAAAATAATAAAACCAAAGAAGTGCATATGTTATACAACCATTTAACATAACAATACTTTTAATTATATTATGAGGAATTTTCATCGATAAAAGTTTGGGTCGTTACAATATTCCCCCTTAAAAAATTTCACCCAAAAAATTTTATTTTCTTGCACTAAAACAGATGTGGTTAACTCTACTTCATCACTTACTCTGATTCCCAAATTTCTTATTCAAACTTGTGTCTTCTTTACCACAGATTCACGAGGGGCATTGTCTTATTTTGTAGAAATTTTTTGCAATGATCTAAGATTATCACCATCTTCTCTTCATAGGAGAGGTCATTCTCCTATGGTACCACCTCTGGATTGAGTACATGAAATGGTTCGGGTATGTACTTCTTCAAGTGTGATACATAGAATAAATCATGTACTTGACATAGGTTCAGAGGGATTTCTAGTCAATAAGCCACTGATCCAATGCAATCAAGGATATCAAAATGGATGACGTACCCTACACTAAAATTTACCTTCTTCCCAAATCTCATAACCCTCTTCCATGGTGAAATGTGGAGGAATACAATGTCTCTAACATAAAACTATAGGTCTCATTGATTATTATCATCATATCTCTTCTGTCAAATTTGAGAATCATTAATGTGATGCTAGATGGTCTTAACCTTAACCATTTTTTCAACCATTTCCTGACCTAGGAGATCTCTCTCCCCAACATCATCCCAACATACTAGTGTTCTACACCTCTTCCCATACATGGATTCATAAGGAACCATTTGGATGCTAAAGTGGAAATTGTAATTGTAAGAGAACTCAACCAGAGGAATATGTTGATACCATCCTCCTATGAAGTCCATTGAGAACACTCTCATCATGTCCTCAAGTGTTTGGATTTTCTGCTGAGATTGGCCATCAGTTTTTGGATGATTAGCCGTACTGAGTTTCATGTTAGTATCCAAATCATGCAAAAGAATCTTCCAAAACATAGAGGTGAATTTTTGATCTCAATCAGATACAATCTATAATGGTGCTCAATGAATCCTTACCACTTCTCTGATTAATATCTGTTCAAGTTGATCCAGTGAGAAATCCTCACAAATTGCAATGAAGTGTGTAGTATTTGTAAGACTATCCACAAAAACCCAGATAGAATTGTTTCCTTTGGATGTCTTCAGAAGTCTAGTTACAAATTCCATGATGATGTTCTCCCATTTCCATGCTGGTATGGGTAATGGTTGCATCATCCCCTTACACTTCTACCTCTTAGCCTTGAATTACTGACATACCAGGCACTTTGATGTATACTCATCGCTATCTTTATTTATGTTATCCCACCTGTAATGGTCTCAGAGATCTCGATACATCTTTGTGTTTCCTAGGTGAATATAAAAATTTGAAAAATGTGCATCATCCAAATTTTCATTCTTTAACTACAGATTCGATGGAACACATAGTCTTGACCCAAATATCAAAATTTCTTCATCAATGAAATTGAACTCTGAGGATTTTCCTTATCTGATAGTTTCCACCTAAATTTGAATTCTCACATCATCCTTTTTAGAATCCTATAACCTTTCAAAAATAGATGGTTCATAAATCATTTTTGAAAGGGTTGATGATGTTTCTTTCTTTATGAGTCCCATGTCCATCTTCATCAAATCTAATAATATTCGATCCTTTTCAATTATCTTCAATTATAGAATCGCTAGGTCATTTTAACAATGATAATCTACCACCTTTTTCACTTTCTCATTGTGGTAATGGATTGAGAAGTCATAGTCTTTGATTATCTCTAACCATCTTCACTGTCAAATGTTCAACTCTTTCTATGTGAGTATATACTTGAGGGTTTTGTGGTCATTATATATTTCACACATCTCCCCAAAGAGGTAATGTTGCTAAATTTTTTAGGTTAAGATCACTGTAGCTAACTCCAGATCATGTGTTGGATAGTTTTTCTCATGAACATTCAATTTACTTAATGTAATTGCAATGAATTTTTCATTTTTCATCAACACACAACCCAAGCCCTTTTTTGAAGAATCACTAAGTACCACAAAAGGTTATCCACTTTTGGGTAGTGTGAGAACAGGTGTAGTGATAAGCCTCTTTTTCAACTCTTTTAAGCTCTCTTCACATTCATCATTCTATGAAAACTATAATCCCTTACGAGTTAGCTTAGTAAAGGGGTTGGACAATCATGATAAATTTCTCACAAATCAGTGATAATATCCAGCTAACCCCAGGATGTTACGGATACCTGTTACCAATGTTGGACTTATCCATCCCTCAATTGTAGCTGTCATTGAGGGATCCATAGATATCCCATTAGTTGCGATGATATAGCCTATAAATGATACATCCTTCAACCAGAACTCACACTTGTTGTCCTTTTCATAGAGATTCTCCTTTCTAAAGGTATCTAATATAGTTCTTAGATGCCTCTCATGATCCTCCTTGATTTAGGAGTATATTATAATATTATAAATAAATACTACCAAAAATTTGTAAAGGTAGTCTCTAAACACTCTATTCATCAATTCCATTGAGATTTTTGAATCATTAGTGAGTCCAAAAGGCATTACTAAGAATCCATAGTGCTCGTTTTTTATACGAAAAGCAATCTTTGGAATATCCTCCTTATTCACCCTTACTTGGTAATATCCCGACCGCAAATCCACCTTGGAGAAGTATTGTGCTCCACGTAGCTGATCGAACAATTCATCAATTCGTGGAAGAGAATAATTTTTCTATATCATGATTTTTTGAGCTCACGATAATCAATGCAAAGGTGCATTGACCCATCCTTCTTCTTGTCAAAGAGGATTGGTGCACCCCATGGTGAAGCAACTGGGTGTATAAATCCTTTATGTAGTTTCTCTTGTAGTTGTTCCTTATGATCCTCAACCTCCACAAGAGGAATTCTATATAGATTCTTGGTTTTTGGAAACGCTCCATGTATAAATTTAATTAAGAATTCAAAATTTCTTCTAGGAGGAAGAATAGGAAATTCCACAGGAAACACTTCAGTGAATTCCCATACAATAGTCATGTCTTCAAGGATGGTTTCTTCCTTAGACTCAATCATCTGAGCCAAAAATTCATGCTCATAGGGTCGTAATATCCACACATGAGATTATGGTGATAAAGAAGATTTATCTCCCTCCTTTCACTTGTATAGAATCGAGGTTCGATTCTCCATATAGAGAGTTATTTCCCTCTCACGATAGTTTGTGTTTCCTCTATATAAGTATAGCCAATACATGTCGATAATTACATCAAATTCCACTAGAGGGGGTATGTTGAGGTTATCCGAAATGTTAAATCCATAGATTGTGACTGGGGTGGAGGAATATTAATGGGATTCAATGATTTCCCCATTTTTCATACTCACCGACATCTTTACTTCCATGCTTTTTGGTGGTGTTCGGACTATTCTACTAATATTTTGGGATACAGAAGAATTTATAGAACCAGAATAAAAAATTATGTTCGCTATTCATGAATGAATAACTAGAATACCTATCACCACTTCATTGTAGGGGTTCACTTTAGCAGTAGTGATGGAAAAAGCTCTCCCTTTCTGCCATGGAGGTTGTTGGTTGCCTCCAGAAACCCTTGTCTTAGGGAAATGATTTAAAAGGTGCCCTGGTTGTTTTCAATTTAAGAAATGACCAATGAGTTGAGGTTTAAATGGAGTGTTCCTCTCCTCTGTCATAGCTAGAGGTTTTTCTAGTCGGTAGTGAATGGGTAAGTTTCCTTCTTTTCCACACCTAATGCATTTCCATGTCCCCTTCAGGCATTTTTTATGGTGTTTCTTTCTGCACCTTTGGAAAGTGGGGTGATGGATTTTCATAGCACCATTGGATATGTTCATTGGACTGCCAAAATTAAATTCCACATTATACTTCTTATTCCCATGACACCCCTGAGATTCTCTGATCTCCATTTCTACCCTGAGGGCATATCGGGAAATTTCCTCATAGATATCAAAGTCATGAATCGCTAGGGCATTCCATAGGCTATGTTTCATCCACCAAAAGAAGGGGTAAACCTTTCATTCAGGGGTAATGACAAAGATGACAACATATCATGCATGCCTTGTGATGTTTTCCTCGTACACTCTGATGGATTTGTCTACTTTCTTTTTGAGTGAATGGAAGTCCATTTCCATCTTAAGTTTAATGGTACATGGAAAAAATTTATTGAAAAACATTTTCCAGAAATACTTCCATTCTAATCCCTTAATCTCCTCCTCGGGATTCGTATTTTTTATCAATGTCTACCATTGATCGGATTCACCCTCCATACGATAAGAATCAAGAGGATCCTTCTCTTTTTTGGAACATTTAATTATGGAGAAGATCTATTCAATGGAGTTGATCCATTGTTCTGCGATTGAGGGATCATATGATCCATTAAAATTAGGACTCCATTTTTTACATGAAGCTGACAATTGTGACTCGTTATTTGTTAGGGGTGTTTGAATGTTTCTCTTGACCCATGTTTTTATTCAAATCTTCAGTTAAATGATAGAGTATCGTGACAGAGATCTTGATTCCCTCTCCCATTGGATTGGACATCTCATTAGAGTAGTTTTCACATTGATCTGTGCATTGGTTGTTAGCCCGAGACCTCCTATAACTATCCACTGGAGGGAATAAAAGGAAAGTTAGGGGTAATACATAAAGGTTAATCTAAGGACAAAAACAGATGACTTATAAATAACTTTTATTTCTTTAACATATAAATCTATAGTGTTAAATATATGTTATCCATGATCTACTTCCCAACATATATTCGTAGGGGAATTTTTTTATTCCCTTAACATTGGTTCATACTAAGCTTGTGAATTTACCAAAGCATATCCCATGAGAGTTTAGTAACCAAGATTGCATCAGGCCCTATTGTCATGTACCAGGATACCCCGGGTCAAGCCCGAAACTCATTGTTGGAGTTTTCAATCCTAGGTACATTTGTGCTAGATCCGCCTCTACCTGCTCATATCAAGATAGGGATGTATTTTCTTGATAATACACTTACTTGATACTCACTAAAATTTAGGGATGTTTTTATTATACTTAGTCTTATCCCTATGGATTTCACTAGGATTTTCTAATCTTAATCCCAAAAATAACTAAACATATCCTCTGATACCAACTATAACAACTCTTCTTTTTATTACACACATAAACATGATTTATTAAAAAAAATATCCACTTTATACAATATTGAAGATCGATAGTTCTATTGAATTGGGGATTAGGAACATTACAAAATGACTTAAAACAAGAAACACAATGTTTTTATTGAAAACATCCATTACATTACCACTACATTCCCTCATACTTAGTGTTTCATGGGATAACCTGAGGACATGCATAAGAGAAGGGTGAACTATAAAGTATAGTAAGGTTGTAAACAAGGCATAACATAAAGAATACAATACAAGTTAGGAAATTGTCATATCAATGGAGCATAAAAGAAACATGAACATAAAGGCATGCTATATCATGATTATCATAATGTTGAAATGTGGTGACAACACGTAACATGGTATTAGCATGAGACAGGGATCATTTCACATGGAGCATGAGTAACCCCTAATTTAACTTGAATTTTCATGAGTAAATCCTTATTTCACTTGACATATCATGAAACTAATATTTACCTAATGCATTAAAGCAATATCAGGGCATACCCTTCTTAAACATTTCATTTCATGCATAAGTGTGCCACATGGATCATATAACATGGATTCATTAAACATAATCATTTATTCTACAATAATAGAATGTGGAATTCATTGATTAAACTCCATAATAAATTAGTAAATGTTCAAAATGGTGAATACCGTTAATAGATAAATTGGCATTGTATTCACTGCATAATGACTTTATCTTGGAAAATCGCAGTGCAATTTCGGCAGCATAACAACGTGACATAAGAATTCATAAAATAGGATGACGAGAGAGAAAGGGGTGTCTCATAATATTTAAAAGAAATTTAATATAAGGGGGTCATATAGATATATGTCCCAACATATGTAATGGAATATAGATTCATAATACAAAAGAATTTCTCGAATGTAAATAAGGAGAGAGAAATTCCTTACGCAATTTCGGCATGGTAATGGGTGTACATGGCAGGAATTAATAAGAGATAAAGGGGTCTCTAATCATTAAAAAATAAGGATGTAATTATTGGGGAGGTGATAAATCATACCCATGAATTTATAATTTAAAATAAATGGGAAGAATAATATAAAGAAACTGGGATAAACTAAGAATGGAAATAATCCCTTACTTGGAAGTGGGATCCCAAAAGAGTGGGAGAGTATTTAAAGAGGCTTCTGGGGAACTTGGGGAACCTTGAAAGGATTCTAGAGATATGTGGGATGATTTGGATCGATTTACAAAGGCTTTTATTGAAGTGGAAGTGGGAGGTTGGGTGAGTTTATATAGGAAAAGAGAGGTAATTCTTTATTATTTAGGTTTGGGACACCACAAATTAAACTAATAAAAAACAAAAACTAACCCATGTTTTTTTCCAAATGGGAGTGTAAAACATTATTTTATATGTAAAATGGAAGAAATTATTAAAATAATAGGGTTTCGTATGTGGAGTTGAGTCACACTCCCAAGAAAATCAATTTAAAAGGTTAAAATTTTTTATATGTCTTGGAGGGTCCAATAAGGCCTTTTAAAATAAATAAAATAAACCAAAAATGAAATTATTTTAATGGTAAAACATATATTGGCCGAAAATAAATTTTTTAGTATTTTATTACACCACTATTTGGTCATTATGATGTCATAAAACACATTATATACTTAAACAGTATTTAATTTTACCCAAAAATTCGACTGTCTCAGAAAATTATGAAAAATTAACAATTGGATAATATCCACATCCTGATTCCAAAATTAATATTAATTTAATATAGAAAAATTTATAAATAATTTAATTTTTACTTTAAAAATTAAAACCGACATTTATCGAAAATTCATGTGTTTTGACATAAACGGATTTCAAACATTAATAAGAATTACAATTGTATTCATAAAAATTATTTGATAATTTATATTTAATAAAAAATAATTTAGTACTTATATTTTATTAAAATATTATTTAATTCAAAATCCATTAATTCATCAAAATAGAATTCTTAATTGAATATCCACTAAAAAAATACTATTTGTGCTTTAAAAACTATTTACAAAGTAAAAATAATAAAATGAATGTATATTCTCTATGAAATATAATGTACATAATCATAGTGCAACGGTGTTGTTACATAAACCCTTATGACACCCACAGAAGACTGATGGGTAAGGTGTGTGATGGTGATAGACTCTTGGGGTGGCTCGGATAACATCGCTTGGGTGGTAATCTCTACCAACTTCCACTTCTCCTATATGCGGTTCCGTTCGAGCTTAATGTGTTAAAGCTCAGCTTGGTCTTCGTCAAGAGCAAATCCCAATGATGAAAACTCCATTCAAAGCTCTGATAAATGGGATTCATACCGATAAATTCTACTAGAGGAGGCCATCACTTCCATTATCTGAGTAAATTGGATTTGTTAAAGCCTTATATTTAGGATAATCATGTGATAACTATTCAATGGCTATATTAGCAACAGTCAAAATTCATAATGGTATTTTAAAATACAAATTCATAGGACCAAATAAGTTAATATGTTATATAACCATTTTACATAATAAGATATTTAATTATATCAAGAGGAATTTTCATTGATAAAAGTTTGGGTCGTTACAATCTCAACCAAGGAGATGGAAATACATGTGGAAAAGTATACAGATCAATTACTTATGGACTCCAATGAATATACAACATCCAGTGTGGTAGGTCAGGACATATTCTCACCTAGTGTCCATGACCACCATTGGAGTGCTGAGCTTGTGGCAATATGAGTCACCTCCATATGTATTTCATAAAACCTTGACCTATGTGTAGTGGTGGAGGAAACAATAATATGGAGAAAAATGTGATAGGATCATCTAGAATATATTAGCCTAGAATTTGGAGTTCAAATTGTCATGGTGGTCGAGGAATTGGATGTGGTACTTCTAAGAAAGTGTTCTCATATAAATATAGCGGTGTAGCTGAGGGGAAATTGACTACAACACTGGGGAAAGGAGAAGGGTACTTTCATGTTGTTCAGAAAATGCTTTTAGATAGTGTAGTTGTAACATTGACAATTAGGGGTTATATTCATGTAAATTTACAACTACATAGTTCATTAGTTGATATAGGAGCCTCCCATTTTTTTATATCTACATAATTTGTGAATGGGTTGATTCCAGAGGTGGATTTTGTGTGTGAGGTGATAAAGACTGAAATAACTTTGGGTGTGTGTTTGAGATACATCTGTTTGTGGAAGGGATGTTCTCTCATGGTGTTGCAGTATCGATTTATATGGGATCTTTACATCCTTCACATATCCATCACTATGATGATTTTTTGAATGGAATGGTTATTAGCATACCAAGTCAACATTTATTGTTACTATAGGAGATTTAATTCTATATCTCCTAAGGCTAGAAGTTATGTTCTTCATAGAGAGTGTGATATTTAAGAATTCATATTGGGCTAGTACATTTCAACTGTGGGATCTCACCACTCATGTTTCTTGTCCATTAATGGATGATGGAGGATTGAATAAATATGTCTTCCCAACTATAGAGGAATTGTTCCATGACATGTTCTTTGAGGACATCTTTGGGCTTCAACCTGAAAAGGATGTTGAGTTTATGATTAAGATCACGTAAGGAGGGAAGCATATTTCTATTCCAAATATATAATCTCACCAATAATGCTCAGGATCTCAACACATATCAAGAATAATTGATGTATAGGGGATTTATACATATGAGTACGTCACAATTGGGATATCATGATTTTTTCTAATAAGTTCATTGGGACGTCGCTTTTATTTATTGATTATAGGAATTTGAATCAAATTATAGGGATGAACCGATATCTGCTTCAATATATTGAAAATATCATTGACCATTTTAGAGGATATTTTGTGTTCTTTAATATTGGATTATGATAGTGGTATCATCAGATGGGAGTTAGACCGTATGATATATTGTGGAATGATTTTTGGAAAATTATTTTTCTTATCTGAGTTCATCCTAATGTCATTATGGATGAGGAACACTCTGAAATTTTTAATGGAATTGATGAACCAAATATTCATTGTGTACCTAGTTTATTTTTTGGTTGTTTTTCTGGATGAAATCATGGTTCACTCCATGACTCATGATGATCGTGTCCAACATCATTACATCATCTTTATTACACTCTAGAGTCTAGTAACTATACTTCATGATATCAAAATGTAAATTATGGATCAATATCATATAATTCAGGAGTCGCATAATCATAGTGAAGGTTTATCGGTTGAGCCAAATAATGTATAGTAATTAGATTCATTGTAGTATCCAAAGAATGAATTTGATATCCGTAGTTTATTGGGTTTTTTGGTAATTATCAGACATTCAACCAAGAAATTTCCTTCCTAGAAGAAAATATTTCAAATATGACCAATAAGGGGATCATGTTTGAATGTTCTATAGCATGTGAGAATTTTTTCTAGGATTTGAAGATGTGGTAGACTACAGTGCTGATCTTGATCCTACCAGAGGAATGAGAGGAGTGAACCGTGTTTTGTGATGTGGTTGGGGATATAAGTCGGATAGATTTGAGAAAGGGGGTCGATTTGTGGTGTATTTTTCCATTGAAATTGAGTCCACATGGTTGAAATTACCCTATTCATGACCTTGATTTGGTTTTAGTGGATTATGAAGTGACGTGATGGTGGAATTACCTATTGGGTGAGAATTTTACTATATATAGTGACCAGAAACAATTAAAGTACATCTTTTTTCAATGATATGTGAATATATATTAGCATAGATGGGTCGAGTTTATGAAATTTATTAATTTTGAGTTTTAATATATAATCATGTAAAAAGATCATGTTTTTTTACTCTTTTAAAAGGAAAAAACAAACATTGGTAGTTCTAGAGTGCAGTTCGGAGTAGAAGATGAAGCCCATGTTAGCCAAGATGCATATTGTAGTTTGAGAGGTCCCAGAGAAGTTGAAAATTGTATCATTATTAGGGGATTCCAAATTTATAACTCAAATTAGGGAAATTCGGTATGATTATATGATATTTCTAGCATTGAGGAAAATACATGATGACCAGGGGTGACATTGTGATTTGAATATAGTTGAGGATGAGATCATCTAGGTATGTATATATTTAGTTATCCTTACATGTATACATCAAGAGATGTTGTGTGAGATTCTTGCCTCAAATTGGTTGGTGCATCTAGGATTGAGAAAAATGTACTGAGACCTATTCCCATAATATTGGTGGCTGATCATGAAAAAGGACATTGAAGGGTTGATGAAACATTTATAAACCTGTTAGTTGGCTAAGTCTAAGCATCAATGACATGGTGGTTTACTAATTCCTTATCAATATTTGTAATGGAAATTGGTAAACATTACTACGGAAAATGTGGTTGGTCTTCCGAAGAATCCTAAAAAGAAGGATTCGATTTTGGTTATTGTGGAATGATTGATGAAGGTATCTAGTTTCTTCCATATCTAGTATAATTTCTCTGTGCATCAGTTGGGGAACATATATGTTTAGGATATAGTCCATATGCATGGGGTTCTGTGGAGGATTGTTTCAGACTATGAATCATTTTTTACTTCATGAATCCTGAAAGGCTTGTAGAAGGAACTGGGTACACTGGAATGTCATAGCATTAAATTCCACCAATAGATAGACTGGTAGATGGAATTTAAAACACAGGTATTTGGGGATATGATATGGGAATTCATTCTTTACATTGGTGGGTCTTTTTATAAGAAAAAAATGATTGATTAGTTTCCTATAGAAATAGTTATCTAGATACTATTTATATTTCATCATATGAGGATTTTTATGGTAGTCCATGCAGATCACAAATATGGTCGATAAAGGCTTGTGAGTCAGAGTTTTTGGGAATGAGTCTTATACTGGAGAATTCAGAGTTTGTTTAGTAGAATATGAAATGTAAGGCTATAGATCAGAGTAGGAAAATTCTATTAGCTGATAGACATCGACAAAACCTAAAGCTTATAGAGGGTGATCGTGTATTCTATTAGGTGTATCCTATATTGGGTCCTCGTAAGATTCAGAATATGGTCTTGTTGGAATCCAGGTTTTTTGAAAAAAATTATTTTATGGGGTGAATTAGGATGGTGTCACAATGATTTTCTATTTATTAAGGTATATATCTATGCATGATGTTTTCTTTGTTCCATAACATTTATAGTATCACACTGAACCTCTTCATGAGATCCATGATGATGATTTTGATCTTGACAATGATGCATCCACTAAGGATCTTCTGATTCATTTTATGGATCAAATATAGTGTTGTAGGGAATGATTGTGTTGATATTTCAAGTATTATGGAAACATAGACGTATTCATGAGGAAACATGTGATATAGAAGAATATATGTAGTCTTAGAGTCCCTATATTTTTACCAAAGGAATCGTAGTGATTTATCGGAGTATATAATGAGGTCAATATATTTTTAGTTGGGGATATTTTAAGATCCAAAACTGTTATGCAGATTTATTGAGATTGTATTAATGAAATATTTGGCCATGTTATTGAGGTATCTTGTTTGGGTTTTTTATGGTCATTTCAGTGAAATTAAATATGTTTGGTTTTCCAAGGGTTGGTAAATGATTGGTGCATGGTTTGGCCAAGTGATGTAGCATGAAACAGTGGGGGTTACACAGTTATTGAATGAATTTTCAAAACATTCACTACATAGGAGTAGCTTTGCATCACTTCCCTAGAAACAATGCACACATGATTTAATTCCTCAGAAAATGTTTAACAAAAATTCCTGAACCTTCCATTTTATAACCATAAACACCAAATTTCAGCTTAATTAATTTTCTACTGTTTTTCGATGTCTCTTAAGGTTACCAAGGATCCCCAAACCCCTTTCATGATTACTAAAATGTATAATTGATGGAATGTATCCTCTAGGGTGTGTGATTATTTCCACATTTGGGTTTCCCTCCATCCCATCTCTCTTTCTAGATGAAGAGGAATGAGTTATCCTTCATTAGAAATGGGTGTATATCATTTTTTTGATATATTTTTCCCATATGATCATGATCAAATTTTTTTTACATAGATATTCTACCCCATTTGGATTTCAATAATTTCAGCTATATTTAGGAATTATTTTATGGAGAACATATTTCAAAAACCTTGATGCTGGTGCTCTAAAATTCAATTATCATACTATTGATTTATCTAGCTATGAAATTTTAATTTCCACCTTGGGTATTTTCATATTAAATTTATATTTTCAATCTATTGAACATGTAATTTTTAAATTGTTAAATGTTGTAATAATGAAATTTGTTGGAATTGTGATTATGTGATTGATTAATACTAGAAATTTTAACATTAGTGATTAATTATTTTTAAAAAATGTATCCACCATTGGGTTTTAATGATTGTATGAAAATGATAATTTTTATTTTTTGATTTCTTGGTATATGAGTTTCTGAGAAGGGTGGACAGTGAATTATGATAATTGATAATAAATTACTTGAAATTTGAACCCATGTTATGTGACATATATGAATGATTTTTGGGATATGTTTTCTACTATAAATACCCATGGGGTTCCATACTACTACTCTAGGCCCACAATATATATTTATTAACACATTTGATCAATGAATTGTAGGATATGGACTCCTTTAAATAACTACGAGGTTCCAGACTAATATTCTAGGATCCCATATATTGAATGAGAAATTGGAATGATTTTATTAATAGAAACCAATAATGAAATAATTTATGATACCCCTTTGGGGATGGTTCAGACTTTAGAATGGGTTTAAGTAGTTAGTGATGGATCAGTTATCATCGTGAACATGGGGAATTATGTGGTTATTTAAATAATAATTTAATGTGAAAATTGGTAAACTTATTTATTATATTTAATTCTCCACAAACCTAAATTTATTATTGTACATTGGATATTCTTTTAAAGGTTGTTAGTGGTGTCCTACAGTGTCGTACACACACACACTACACTAGATGCATGATCAGAACAAGAATAGACTTCATGTTTGTATGATATGTTAATGGAAAGAGACATATGTTATATGGATGAGTTTGTATGGGGCATGGATGAATTAAAAAATGAGGTTTGGCCTCATTTGGGATGTTTCATGGTTTCTCTATTTTGTGTTTTAATTTGACAAACATATTTGGAAATAAATGTCTACTAATTTGGTTTTTATATAGTTTTCCTTCTTAGGTTTATCATGTGATACTTGTGTATATTTGGTTATGGTATTATTCTAGTTATATTTATTAACATTTAGATAATGGTTGTTTCTTTATACTATAGTGGTTATTTTATAAAGAGGGTATAATCACTACTTGATAAATATAGACCATCCCTACAATTTGATAGCCTATGGCATAGGGGTAGGTGTACCTGAGGTCGTGTGACCAACTATCTCGGGGCACCCACATGTGGTACTCTTGTCCAGATGTTACAAAATGAAAGTTGTAAATTAAAATGTTATTTATATTACATGAATGATAAATATATAATTAATATATAATATACATATTTTTTCCATAATTATATTCAGTCTTTAGAGATGGTGAAGGAAAATGAATAAGATCTATTCATGAGGTGGTGGTCCTCTGTACACATGAAAGATAATTTTTTCCCCAATTTGATGTATTGGGAGACATATTTAGATCATTGAAGTAAAATAATACCATTTTATTTTATTAAAGATAATATATTTAATATTTAATCTTGCCTGAATAAGTTTTTAAGGATATTGAAGATAAATAATAAATAAACTCTTGATTAAAATGATACATCTGCTTCATACAACCTCCTTGGATCAACACCTTAAGAACACTGGGATTAGTGTTCTACCTAACATAATGCCTCTAGAATGAAGTGAGGTTTCCTAAGAAGGGATTTAATTAGGTAATTTCAATACCAATGGGGTTTGAGGTGTGAATAAAAATAGTAAAATATGTTTCCATTTATAAGAGAGGGGAGGGGATCTTTAAAAATTCTCAAAGAAATAAATTTATGTAAATTTATCTTTAATCCCAAATAGTTCCAAAAAGATTTATTTAGAAGATAGGATGATTATGGGTGTATATACACTCATCCAATAATATTTATATTTTTAGGTAACTTTCATACCTTTATCATTTAGTTTTTACATTAATCTAACCTATATAACTCTATTCATGACAGCATAGATTTATTAATCTTTGATTCTCAAAATTTTAACTATAAAATTTCATTAGAACCATAATAGTAACATGGTTGAAATTTTCACCATTATCCTAATAATTTCTCAAAATATAATATTTTTAGTAATTTTATATCATTTCATAGAATATTATTTATGTTAAAATGTCATTTATGTCAATTTTGATACTATTCATTATATTGAGTGCTAAAAATACAATTACAATAAGATGATGTTGAAAAAAAATATTTTAAAAATCCATAACATGTCATAATATTATAAAAAATTAATTTATAACATTTATTACCTAAAATTATAACTATTATAATATTTTTATATCATTCATTATATTATTCCATTAATTGAATAATTACTGTATCGGTGTTGTGAAAAAATTGAAGGTAAATCATTATTCTATAAAAAATACAAATAATTTAAATTTTTTTAGATAAATATATTTATTAAAATTGAATACTTCTATTCGAACATATCTACTTAAAGGAACAATTTAAAAAATGTTATATTTATTGAAAATATGATTATACATTAGTGAAATTTATTTAAATAAAATATTATAAATGTAATATACACATATAAATGGAAAGAAATGCACATATATTTGATCCTATAATTATTATGGATGAAAAATAATAATCCAATAAAATTAGGTCATGTTTTATTGTAATTTCTGAGTCCTTATCATTTTAGTTTTACCCTAAATTTTTTAATTTACCCTTTACCATTGTACAAAAAATTACTATGCTTACTATTGATATTTTCTAAAAAAATGTGAAATATTTACTAAATTATGTAAATGTAAATGAATAAATGAAATCTATTTTTTACAATTAATATAATATAATTTTTACCATTTTGTTTAAAAATTAACCTATCAAATGCAATGAAAAATATATTCTTGAAAAAAGTGACATTTTTAAACATAAAATCGTTTATAATGTACTATTCTATAAAAAAAATTCTACAAATATAATTGGAATATTTAAATTAAAATTATTGAATTATATTTTATAACTAATCTAATATTTAAATTTAATATGCCAAAACATGAAAAGGAAATAAAATTGAAATAAAATTTTTCATTTTCAATATTCACTGAAAAGTCAAATTATTCCAAAAATTATCAAAATACCACTATAAGTCAATATTGATATTATAATTTCAATAAATTTATTTTATTAATAATATAATATTTATAAATTTTCTTTAATTTAATTAATATAATTTACCACAAAAAAATATAAATCCTTCTTGAATAAAGTGTATTTGAAAAATAAAAATAAAATATGTAAATAATGTTTACAATTTTCTATTAATTAATTATATTTTTATTAATGAGTAGGAACATTTTTTTGTTTCATATTCCTATTAATACACTTGATTCCATTAAATTTAATTTTTATGTCATAATTATCGTATAATAATAATATTTACTTTTCCATTTAAACATTGTGTTGTGTATCTTGGATAACATCGAATATAGTCTTATTAAAATAATTGAGATGTTACATCCCCCCAAACATTGAAAATTTTTTATTTCAAATTTTTATCTTTGGATCAACAACCTGGTTTTATTTATCAAAATTCATTTTTTTAAATCCCATTCACGGAGAAGGATTTAATTAGACATCAACTTTTAATGGAAATATGTGAAGTATAAACATCATCATAAAAAAAATTACTTGGTTTTATTATAGTAATACATATAAATGTAAAAGAAAATAAGTTACCTAAGTACTCATAGAGAGTAATTGAAAACATGATCTCCTGATAGTGAAAAATCAAAAAATAATAAATCTTTGATGGGTTAAAATGTCATTGATTTCTTTGTACAAAAAATAATTTGATAAATTTTGTTTAAAAATATCCTCCCCAATGAGTTGAGGATTTTCATTTCCATATATACTAAGAACAAAGGTAAATATATTTACCTCACTACTATAATTTAATCCTTAATAAATTTATAGCACAAAATAATCTCTTTCTAAAAGTCATGAGTATGAATTATTTATGCTTCAAGCCCAAAAATCAACCCAAAATGATAAAACATTACAAAAAAATATAATGATCTCTTATTAATGTCAATAAACAATAAGAAAATCCAAAATGTTTAGAACAAGGCATGGTAATTTTAAAAATTAATAAAACATAAAATAAATAAAAAACTACATATAATCTCCCAAATTCAATAATAATGCATAAAATTAAACTTAGATCATTTAAAAAATTACTATTCTTACATTTTTTAAAATATTCAATAATATTCTTGAAACAAAAAAATAGAAGGATTTTATCAATTAATATTAGAACATAAATTTTTCAATTTTGTCCCAAAATAACACTAAGTTTTTCTTAATGTATCATATCAATAATATAATTTCCTCAATCACCTAATATAAATGTATGAAAATAAATTCCATAAATAACACGAATCCCCATAAATACACAATAAAATTATATATGATTGCAAAATATAAATTAATTTTTATTCTTAAAATAAAATATCATAGTAATATATTCACCATAATCATATACGGTTCCCAACATAGTGAACATATTTTGACATTAATATCATAATCAAGAAATTAGTTTCTAATCACATTCTTATTTATTCGATACAACATATGTTAGAAAAATTAAATTATTCTTAGTCGAACAAATAGTTTAACTTATAAGAAAACTCTATACTAATAGGGTCTTCTTGTAGGATAGAATATGTGATTTGGCCTTCTCATACAACAATTGTGGATTTAAACCCCACGACCTTGAAGAATTAAACATGTTGTAACACAACAAGGGGGTCTTCTATTTTTTATATTAATATAATATTTTTCACATTCCAAGAAATGTGAAAAACATCCCAAAAATTAAAATTAATATTCTCAACATGAAATAACATTTTTAACAAAAAATTTTATCTCATGCCTATAATTTTGAATCCCAACATGTAATAACACATAATTAGCTCGAAATAAATTTATCCAAAAGTATCATTATTCACATTAAAATTTAATAACATATATACCTAAAATGGGGTTCTAAGAGATTTATATAATTTTAAAAAATAAAATTATAATCCCGTGCTGATTTCCATAACAATTATGAATTCCAAACATGATTACATATAAATCAATATAGTTATCTAAATCCTGATCTCATTTAAAGTATATGGAACATTCCTAAAATAATACGTATTATTGAGATATTAAAACTATAAATCACTTTATTTTTTCAAATTTAATTCAATTTTTCAGTTTTATATAATTATATGAGAACACATAAATAACAAAAAAAATAATTACTTCTGAATACGTTTACACTATATCCATTTTCCCACAAAAAGACATTTTTTCAATAAAAAAATTTATTTTCATTTAAAAAAGATAAGAATTTTTTTAATGAAATCATAATTTTCTATATTCTTCCTTAAAATCATTTGAAAAAAAATTATAAAACATTGAATGAGCGCATTGAACTCATTAAGGGACATAAATAAATAGAACCATCAGTCTTATAAAAACCCTAAAAATCCATGTAATAATTACATTTATCTCAAGGTTCTTTGAGCTATTGAAATAAATAATTTTCACTTGAAAACACATGATCTTTTATTTGTAACATCCCATGATTTTATAAAATATATTCAATAATATTAAATTAAATTAATTAAAATATTTTTATATATAGAGTAAATTTTTTATCATGCATCACAGGTAACACTATGTTTATCTTGTGTTCCACGCAAGAATTAGTTATACCTTACAATACTATATTTTTTATATATTTAATATGGAATTTTTCTCATAGACATTATATTAGAGGGAATGAATAATACTAATTATGTTATCTTTAAACATTTTATAAATTTTTTTGACATTCATCAAATAAAATGTATAGTCTTATATAAGAATAAATGCAATTTTAAGCATAAAAAGATGTATATTTTTTAAATGTAGTGTTGCCACCTTTTAATGGTGGACCTATATTCAAACTAAATAATGACACATTTATAAATATTATATGATAAAATAAAATTAATTTTTAATGATAAATATCAAAATTTACATTTATTGAACTTTAGGTATTTTTCTGAGAACATTCATATTTTGATGAATAATAAATAATTCTGAATTGTAATTCAAAACATATTTTTCAAACAATTTAAATGTATTTACACGTTATTTCATTATTTCTTTTTAAATTATAATTAGATTAATTTTATATCAGATAAATCAATCTAGTTTATAGATAATAATTTCACATTAAATTTATACATAAAAAGATATCAACCTATTGAACATTTACATAAAAACCCCCACTTTCTCATCCAGTATACGAGATTAATTTTCATTTATTTTCTAAGACATCTATGATTGTAATTTGGAAAAATCAATTGATTATTTGGAAATAGAATAATTTACAATTTCAAATAAGTTAGAATTATTTTTTTATAAAAATTAATAGTGAATGTAATTAAAATTAGTCACAATTATTAATATAAAAATGTATTTACATAGTAGTTACACATTAATCCTAAATGATAAATGATCTAAAACATGTCCAATAGCCATTTTATAGATATATATCAACCTTAAAAATATTAATATAGATTTTATTATTATTTTGATACTATTCCAAGGATGTTTCCTATATAATAAACTTAGTAAAGAAAAATAAAAAAATAAACCATTATTACGTTTAACATTTATATAGCCTTAACATACGGAATAAAACCTAATTTGTTTAGTAGAAAGGATTATATTTAATGTAAAAGAATTTTTTTCTTCATATTAATTTATATTTAATTTTATATTAAATTCTTAATTAATTCTAAATGTGGTAATTATATAGTAAATAATTAACTAAAATAAAATATACTAAAAAACATTAAACATGAATTAAATTGATTGAATTATTTTATTTCGTTTTATATAGATTAATATATCAGTTTACACATATCTGAACTTAATAAATTCAACTTCCATAATTGTATTTACAATTTTGAATTTAAATTAAATTTATAATTTTAAAATTGACAAAAATGTTATTTTATGATAGATGATATTTTATTAAAAAGTTTTAAAATTTATTAAAATTGAAATAGACCAAAAAGAAATTAAAAATGTTGATAAATATAAAATATGTTCTATTCATGGACCAATTGGTATTTTATAATTAATATATTCACCAATAAATTAAAAACCATTATTAATACAGTTAGGGTTAATTTAGTGTTTTTTTCATGTTACATAAATTTTAGTTAAAACTAATATACAACAAATTTGGGATTTTTATTTAATAAACATTTTTTTGTTACACCCAAAATTCTATTATATTTTTTATATTATAATTTTTTCTGGAATTGAAATTATTTGTCAAGGTGCAAGCCAGGCCCGATTGAATTTATACTTCTTTTTCTGATAAATGATCATTTTTGGTTTGGTAGTGTCTTGTGCATGGGCAGGTGGCTTTGCCAAATCACTATGCAGCCTCCTAAGTTTATGGTTATCTGATTAATTAAAAAAATTAATTATAGAGTGAAAAATAAATAAAACTAGAAAAAAATGACATTATTTATCGTTCTAATGATAATATAAAAATGTTAATATTTATGAATAAAACTATTATTATATTGGATAATATTTTATTAAGTTATTATTATTATTATTGATTTTTGTTTTTTAAGGGTTTTTTTTCTATTGTTTCCTTTCCTCTCCTCCTCCCCCTCTCTTGGAATCGTGGGTTTACTACCCCCTAACCCTACATGCATCGCATTGCAACCCCTACCCACCCTACACACTGTGCGACCTCCTCATATTCACACTGGTGCTCTATACATCCCTTCGAGCAAGATCTCGGTTGGCGCACCTACTCCCTCTCCGGCGATGCCTCGCACCACCCGTGCACCACCTTGCCACCCCTGCAACCAATTCAAAGCAATGTGTCGCCCCTCACCCTTCTTGACCAGACCCTTTAGTGACCTCCCTTGGGTTATTCTTCACTCTGGAGACATTCACCTTGTGCAAACAGCTTCCCAGACCCATCCCCATAGGTGTGTTCTACTGCGGTAGCTTGTTTTATCCATTTAGTACGATTTCGGGTTATGCTTTCTTATTTCATAGGGTTATATTTTGAGATATTTAGTGACAATTCATGAAATAGGGTCTAATTGAGTTTGATTACGGTGTGATTGGCTTGAAGTGTCTATTTCAGGCTAAATTCTTTGAGTTTCTCTACACCAAGGTAGGTGGTTCCATGTATAAATATTATTCAATGAACTAAGTTGCTTGATCAATTAATTAAAAATATTATTCAATTAATTTTTTTGGTGTGAACTTTGTATTTTCTATGTCCAAAATTCCTTTGATTTATTAGAAGAGTTTTTATATGATATGGGTTTGTTTTTTTTAATACATTTATTTAGTCAATCCTTAGTGTTTCATTAAATTGTGCAGTTTTTTTCTTAATCTGTTCAAGTGGTGAGAATTGTGTTATTGATTTTGTGTTGTGAGTGTTTTGTCATATAAGAGGATTTGAGTGGGTTTTTGTGTAAAAATTCATGATTTTCCCCGTGATATTGTTTAATAAATGTTCTTAGTGGTTTATTTGATTTTGCAAGGGGTGATAATTAGGTTTTGAAAGGTTTTTGGTTTGCGTGTTATTTAAAATTGGAATTTGTGTGTGTGAATGTGGTGGTATTGGGTATAGGTTGTGACTTGATTATTTTTTTATCTTAATATGACATGTTATATGAACATGGAACCTGTTGAGCACAAATAAAAACCTCGGGTAGCTAGGAGGGCGGACTTGGACTAGTGTACTTGTGATTCAGAATTGGATTTTTCCTCGGTCCACTTTTCAAGTTTGATGACTACAACACTTGGTAAATATTTTGAATATGGTAGGAGACCACTAGTCCTTGGGATGTGATCTCCCCTAGTGCCTCGTACAAGAGAATACAGTTGTTTGTGGTTCATGTACCACTTTTCAATGAGACCTGATGTTCTAGGGTCCCTTCACTAGCCCATAACCATAGGTACTCTCGCATATTTTCTGCTCTTTGACAAATTTACACTCATTGTCGACATAGGGTGTGATTTTTTGGTTACTATAAAATAAAAGGTGCTTTTTTTAAAAAATTTCTTTTACATTAATGTTTATTTCACTAAAGATGATTTCCTTTAAAGTTGTTTTCATTAAAACTATTTTTATTAAAATTGTTTTATTTATAACCATTGAATCATTTATTTATTTTCATTTATTTAACATGCCAGTGTACCCATCATTTAATGGTTTTGTAGGGCATCTTTACTCTGTGTCATCCTAATGGGAATTAGCTCACACCCTACCTATAGCAATGGGATTATGTAGATTTGGTATTGACTGATATGATAATGTGTAAAGTTTTTTGAGACGATGGATCGGTTTTCTATTTGTCAATCCTGGTGAAATGTGGTGGAGATGGGTTGAGGGTGATGTCCTCTTTCCAAGTGGCGGTTTTTGAGATGGTTTTTGGTTACCATACTTTATAGTTGTTGTTTGGGTTTTAGGTTAACAATATAACTCAAATTTTGGTTTTTTAATGGATGTTTTGTTTATGACTTCTAGATTTGGATTATATTATATTGTTGGTTGTTTTGTATTTATATATCTATTAGGGTAAATCATTCAGAAACATTATTTTTGATACTCATGCACTTCTTCCAGACTGTGGGGATCATGAAAGCCCTTCGAGCCTTCTCGTGGACCGGGTCAGGCATTACTTAGATGGAGACCCGAAGTGGTTCTTGAAAGAATTGTATTATAGGTGTGCTTGTTCCGAAGAGTCATTTTATTTGGGATGAGTCTGGTTAGACAGGAGTTCGGACAATCGGGGCTCAGAGTTTCGGATGTGAGTAGGGTGTCTGTCCAACACGCCCTGTGATAGACCTCAAGTCACCATGCGATGTTGGGATACTGTTCGGATTCTCCTTGAGGTGGTACATGCATGCTACATACTTTTTGTGGACGCCGAGTGGGGGTGAAGAGGTTTCTTCATTGTGTTACTTTACCATGTTTAATTTATTGTTCATTATTTTTCTTTATGAAATTTTATTTTTCAGACCTTATTCATTAATGTTGTTTTTATACGACTGTAGCTCTTATAGAAGCATGCCTCCCCGAAGATCTCCCTCGTACCCACATGAGGAAACCATAAAGTGTTACCCATCACCTATTGAATAGAGGCTGATGGAAGATGTAGTCTGGTCTTTTGAGGATTTAGGATAGGGAGATACCCCTTCTTCTTCTCATGCTCCAGTTATAGAAGATGAATTTGTTCCTACGAAGGGAAAAGATTGGGATTTTCTCAATAACAAACCCCCTTTATTCTGAGGTATCACGGAGCCTTAATAAGTAGTGGAATGTCTTGAGAAGATAGGGTACATGTTTCACTTTCTGGATACTCCTGAACAAGTTAGGATGAAATGTGCCTCGTTCGTGCTATTGGGTCCCAGTAGAAGGTGGTGGGACTCAGTTCTTAAAGTTGTAAACCATGAGAATATGAGCTGGAAGGACTTCAAGGCAATCTTCAATGAATATTATTGTCTTGAGGTATTAGTGTATGCAAGATCCCAAAGGCTTATAGATCTTGTTCAGGGGGAACAGTCAGTTATGGATTATGCCAACTACTTTGTCGAGATAGTGCAATATGCACCTGAGATAGTATCCAATGAACATATGAAGGCTTGGAGGTTTGAAAATCGTTTGAAACCAGAGATCTATTCTCAGGTATTCCAATTTAATTTTAAGTCATATGATGAGGTATTTGATCGAGATTCTATGGTGGATATTGACCGAAAGGGTAGGACTGGCTCCTTTGGGGATATGTTACTGTTTGGCTGCAGGAGTTCATCTGAGAAGAAGAGGAAGTGTGATGATAAATGGAAGAATGGTGGTGGCAGATCAGGTCATCCTTCAAGGAAGACATCATCTATGGCATCTAGTTCAGGATCTACTTTGTGCCATCAGTGGGGATAGGTAGGGAATTTCCAACATATTTGGATATCTTCTCCATGTCCCTATCACTGATGTGGGATTATGGAACATCTGCAATGTTTTTTAAGGTGGCATGCTCATATCAGAGTGAGGAAGGATATATCTCTTCCCTGGGACTGCCAGTTCAGTTAGAGATGAATAAGATGGTGGTATCCTGGATTTTTGTTCATAGAGGAAGGGCCAGATCATCTACAGGATAGATCCAGAACATGGTATAGCCACATGAGAGTAGTCTTTCTTAGGCGGGGATTAGAAAACATCATGTTATGAATCAGGCACCAGTTGGATCTGATACAAGACCTTATATAGTTCGACGTACCATTTTGATTTCATTATATTTAGCTATGATTCCTTTTAATATTGGTGTGTTAGTGTCATTTATATCTGATTTTATTATGAATCTATTGAATTTTCGAACCAAGTTGTTGTCTTTCACGGTGGAGTTGGTGACATCATTGGGTAAGAAGAAGGAGCAAGGCCTCAGGTTCCCATCATGTGTGCCTTCTGTGTCATTAGTTGAGATATAACGAGATCTCCTGGTCTTAGATATGTACCTATTCAATGTAATATTCAGCAAGGATTAGATAGTGACCTTTGAAGTGAATATCGATTGCTATAGGCAGTGGGTATGTTTCATGGAGCCTGATGGGAGTCCTCAGGTTTTTCTTCGGGAATGGGATCCTCGATCGGGTCATGTAGGACCTCCACTCCTAGAATTCGGCAAAGTTATATCATATCTATCATTGACAATTCTAGAGTATTATGGTTATGATCCAAATAATGGATTACCTAATGTACTATATGAGTTCCCAAATGTATTTCCTGATGATTTTTCCGGATTTCCCTCGTTGATGGACATTGAGTTCTGGATTGATTTGGAATTCAGAAGACAACTGATATATCTTCCCTAATATTTTATGGACCACACTGATTTAAGGTAATTAAAGATACCATTGGAAAATTTGGAATCCAAATGATTCATTCTCTCGAGAGTCTCTCCTTGGGTCACTCCTATGCTATTTGCGAAGAAGGTTGACTGATCTCTCCTGTTGTGCATTGATTTCTGGAAATTTGAAAAAGGCAACCATAAAGAATATACACCCATTTACCTAGATTGAATATTTTTTTGACTATCTGAAGGGGGGAAAGTGGTTATCCAAAATTGAATCGTGTTCGGGTTACCCCCATGTTTGGGTGAGAGAGGTGGACATCCTAAATATGGCTTTATGATGTAGGTCTGACTAATTTGAGTATTTTTTATGCCTTTGGGATTGACACATTCCCCAGTAGTTTTATGGAACTCATGAATAGGGTGTTACAACAATATCTCAACTCCTTTTATGTGGTACTAATGGACGACATCCTAGTTTACTATGGATCTGAGGAAGAGCATGAGCATCATTTTCGGATCATGTTGGGCACTCTGTAGAATCATCGCCTTTATGTGATTCTTTCAAAGTTCACTCTCCAGATCAAGGAAGTGAAGTTATTAGATCATGTGATCTCAGAGTAAGATATTTTCATAGACCCTAAGAAGATTTAATGGGTAATGTGGTAGCTAACACCTTGAATAGAATGGTTCTAGTGTAGGCTTTGAGTAATTCTTGTGATGAGTGTACTTTGATGGGTCTCATTGACCAGATGAACTTAGTGAAAAAAGGAGAACAATGGAGGTTCATTCTGGGGGAGTGTGAAATTGGATACATCTCTTCTAGAGTTGGACTAATAAGAGATGTTGGGTGATGGGTTGTGTCAGTAGTTTATGCAGTTTCCTCATAGTGGGGAGATTGCCTCGGATTGGTTGTTGCCTCTCAAGGAAATTCTGTATTTCAAGGGATGTTTCATGGTACCATTAACACTAATGATGGTTGTGATGCAGGATAGTCATTTGGGGTTTCTCATATTTGGTTATAATAATAGTTTCCAATCTTCAATTCACTTGGCTCCGTTTGAGGCGTTCTATGGTCATCCATGTCGGTCTCTTTTATGTTGGGTTGAGTTAGGCGAGACCTCACTCTTGGGACTGAGCCTTGTGTAAGGAATGTTTGAGAAATTCAAGTTGATCAGGGATTAGTTATTGATATCATAGATTCTCCACCAATCTTATGCTGATCATAGATGTTGATATCTTGATTATTATGTGGTTGATAGGGTGTTCTTGAAGGTGGCCCATCGCTTAGGCCACAATCATTTGGGAAAGAAGGGAAATATTATGCGGAGGTATTTTGGGCCTTTTGAGATACCCAAGAAGATTAGAAAGGCAGAGTATAGGTTACCTTTACCTTCACAGTTGATGTTGATTCATGATGTATTTCATGTCTCATAATTAAATTATAACCTGAATCTGTCTCCTGTGTTGAGTTGGGAAGAGTATGAGATAGAACCCGATTTATCAGTATTTGAGCGACCAGTGTGGATAGTGGATTCCCAAGTGAAGGTGCATTGTGTGAAGTCTATTCCATTGGTCCATATCCTTTAACATCATTAGAATGATATGAATGAGACCTAGAAGGGGATGTTATGGGTTGAGCATGAGTACCCGTTTTTGTTCTCTGATCATTCTTTGAGTATAATTTCTGAGGACGTAAAGTTTTCATGGTTGGGAGAATTGTCAAACCATGACATATTTAATAAATTTTATTTTATATTTTTATCTGTCTTTGAAATTATTTGTTGTGGTGTGGTCTGGTCTCAGTTGAATTTCTATGTTATTGTTAATAACTGAGCATTTTTTGTTCAGCAATGTCCAGCGCATGGGCATGGCATGGTCGAAGGCATGTGGTTTCACCAAATCAGCATGTAGCGTGCCTAGTGCACTGTTAAGTAATTAATTAAATGTATTAATGATAGAGTGGAAACAAAATAAAATTAGAAAAAAATGAATTTTAGTATCATTCTAATGATAATGACAATAATATTATTATTTAAGAATATTACTATTATTATCTTCGTTAATATTTTATTAAGTAGTATTTATTTATTTTATTTATTTATTTAATTCTATTTTTTTGGTTTTAATATGTCTTCTATTTTTATTACTTTCCTCTCTCCCCCACCACGGTCTTGGCATCATAGTTTTTCTCCCCACTAACCCTACCCACATAATCCTATAACCCCTTCCCTACCCTACACACTATTCCACCTCCTCCTCATTACACCGGCACTCTGCACCTCCCTTCCAGCAAGATCATGACTGACACCCATGCTCCATATCCAGCAATGCCTCGCACCACCCGTACACCACCTTGCCACCCCTACTACCCACACATAGCCTTATGCTTCCCCTACACCTTCTCAACGGACCCTCTGATGACCTACTATGTGTGGGGTTCCACTCCCATGAGACTATCCTTTTTTGACTAGATTCTCAGACCCCTCTCTGTAGGTGCGTTCTACTTCAATAGTTGGTTTCTTCCATTTGGTAGGGTTTGGGGTTAGGATTTCTTGGTGTGTAGGGTATTATTTTGATACATTTGGTTTTAATTCTTGAATTAGGGTATAATAATGTTTGTTTTCATTACGATTTTCATGTCTAGGATGTTTCACGATGAATTGTTTTAGGTTTTCTACACTATGGTTGGTGGTTTCACGTATAAATTTTATTTGATGAATTAAGTTTCTTTTTTAATTAATTTAACATATTCTTTATTTAATTTTCATAGTAGGAATTTTTTTCAGTTTAATACGTGTTTGATATTTTTAGAATTGTGTTTATATGATATGGGTTCATTTTTAATGAAGACTTATATTTATTCAATTGTTAGTGTTTAATTAAGTTTTTCATTTCGTATCTTAATATGTGAAAGTGATGTGAATTGTGTTCTTGATGTGGTGTTGTGCATGTTATGTCATAGAATAGGATTTGAGTGGGTATTTCATGTGTAAATTCATTAGTTTCCCTTTGAAATTCATTAATAAATATACATAGTGGTTTATTCGATTGTGCAAGGGATGTGAATTATGTTTTGAATGGTTTTTGGTGTGCGTATTATTTCAAAATGGAATGTGTGTGTGTGTAAATGGTGGTATTGGGAATATGTAGCAATGTTTTTGGTTTGTTTATTCGAATATGACACGTGATATGAACTTAGAACCTGTTGATCACAAATGGGAATCTCGGGTAGCATGGAGGGAGGACTATGACTATTGTCCAAGTGATTCATAAGTTGATTCATCCGAGGTTAACTTTATAAGGAATCGGCCACAAACATTTCATAATATTGAATTAAATGAATAATTCACATTAAGGATCTTTTCAGGATTAGAGTTTTAGAGAATTTTGAAATAACTATTACATCTCAAAAGAATAAAAAGTAGACACTTCTACTTAGTTTCCATTTTCCCATTAAAAAAAACTCTTGAAAAAAAGTCATGTCCAGTTCCATGATTTAGACCGCATGACTTTCCCTTGATCCCATCCTTGACACTATTCACTTTCAGTATTGTGAAAAACATTTCAGAACTTGGTATGAGCATAAAAAGCTCAGTTAGGGTTATAAAACAAAGAAAGAAAACATTAGTTCATCAATAAATACATAACATAAGAAATTTAACAAACCCCATGAAATCATAAGATTTATGAATAACGCAGCTAAATCATAAATCTTAAAGGTAACTTGTGTCATCTATAACATATATACATTTTAGCTTTCACAGCTACTTCGGGAGTTACATTTAGAATACCCATCACAGTATATTCCCTAAATATATTAGGAAAAATATTCACGTTTACCTCCATCACGTTACCCAATGCATTGGAGAGCTATCTCGGGCTTACCCACCCTAGGTTTATCACAGAACCACCCATATATGTAAACAATGCCAAAAAACCATAACATAATCATAACACATAAGATAACCATAAAGGAAAGATAACATTCCCACATTGGAATCACAATATATCATTTCAAGATATCGAACAAGATATTGAAATAATAAATCGATTCTCAAAACCATTTTCAATACCAAATATGAAAAAAGTTATATGGTATTTATTTTCCCTTTAAAAACATTACGACTTGTTAAGGAAGAAAAATATTAAATAATACTTGCGGCGGTGGAAAATGTCGTTGTCACTACCTACGTTAAAAAAACATTCCTTTTTTCATTTAGTAAAATGATTCATAGGGAAAATATTCCTTTTTAATAAAATTAATATTCAAAGTGTTTTATACACCGTATAAAAGTAAGTTGTGTATAAAACAAAATATGCCTCAATGAATGGAGATTGAGACGAAGCCCCTTACGAAGATAATTTTATAAATAAAATATATTGATTATGTGTATACAATAAAATCACACATAAGGAAAGTATAAATACATGATAAGATATAAAATTAATTTCCCACATAATAAAAGAACGACATGATCAAGAAAGAGAAGATCAACCCAAAGAATTGAAATTGGGTTAAGAAGTTCCCTTACCTCGTGTCCGACTTGACCCGTTCATTCTTTATCTTCATGAATAATAAACTAAAGTTAATTTATACTTGCTTCAGAACCTTTTTCATGTTTATTATTTCTCTTATATCACTTATTACCATGTTACAAACATTATATAGTCATTTATGTTAATAACGGTCATTTTGTCGATATTTGGTACTTGAGTCAAAAATGAACACCTTATAATTACAAGTTGTTCATGTGGTAAGATATTAATTATCATCAAAATGATATTAATGATTTAGATATCAAATATATCAAATATATATATATATATAAATATATATTATATATATGAATTTATAATAGTACATAACATTTAGAGGTAAGAAATGAAATGCACCGTTAATGGAGACGGTAAGCCATACGTACGCATGAAAGCTACTTCCATTCCTATTTCATTTTATCATGAAATTAAAACATAATGATACATTGTTATATTATAATTACAGTATAATATCATATATAATATTAATAACTCCATCCTTTATACATCTCACATATGGTATTAACGAGTCACATCACTTTGAGGGGGCGGTAGTTCGCACTTCCTCATATGAGATTATTGCGTTTACCCACTACGGAAACCATAAAAGAATTATATAAATGGAAAATAAAGAAGCATAAATATATAATAGACATAATATATATCATATATAAATACAGTGACATAATAATGGCCACCATGAGAGGCGGTAGGAGATAATTGAATAATCATCGTTTCATGAGGCGTTTGTTTTCCATCCACAGAAACATTATGCTCTTCACCCATTAGATGGAGGTGTTTGTAAGTGTAGTCAGAATCCTTATCATAAAAAAATCCTAGTATATTGATGGTACTATTGTTAAATAATGAAATAAAAAGAGATTAGGGGATTGAGAAGTAAAATAAAAGAAAATAATTTCAGAGAAACGGTTACCTTTAATTCGGGTATCTCTTTTTGGTTTGAACCAAAAGGACTTCTTTAAGTGCCTTTTGCCTATGTTAAGTCTTGTAGGATGAGGAGAGGGATGTAGGGAGCTTAATTGGGTAGAGTTTGGATGATCCAAAAGTTTTGAGAGCTGTGATGAATTGGTTAGAAGTGGTCTCCTTTTATAAGGGAGAGGAGGGGCACTTTAGGAAAGTGTGAACACATTATTTTATTGTAAACATATATTTGGTTTGAAAATTTCCAAAAATAATTAAATTAGAAGATAATATGATTCATGGTCGAAATAAAATCATCCAATAAGAATTCGACAGGTTTAGGATATTATTTTAATCATTATAATCTTATTTATTTTAATCATTTATTAATGAGGTAAACACTACATCATTATTGTGTCAAAAATAATTTTATTTATATGACATCTAAAAATTATAAAAAATACCATGATATAGGAAATCTTTTTAGATTTCTAAAAAATATTTATAGTTGAAAATATAACTTATATATCTCTATGTAAAAATTAATTTACTAAAAGATATTTGTTTGTGTCATTTTTTCCTTTACATTAAATTATTTAATATAAAGTATCATTATCACTCCCAAGTGGATTCTTGGGGACCCAAAAATTGACTCAAGGATTACAATGGTCGACCATGAATTATCGAATAAGGTTAGGACAAGTGTGAAGGTAATTTTGAATAATTATAACATCCTTTTTACCTTGAATTACCCTATTTACCTTTAACTGCGGTAAATAAAAGTAAAAAGTTACTATTCCCCCAAAACTACTTTCATCTCATTGAACCACATTTTACATACTAATAATAACCGTGTGTGTTATATTTTCGAAATTAAATTCACAGAAGCGGTAAAATTTCATTTAAACGAAAAAGTCGGTTTTTTAACTACTACTTAGTGGTTTCACTATTCATAAAAAATTGACGTTTTTCAAAAAAAATACAAAAAATTGAGCCTAAGATATATTTGATATTAAAAATTAAAAAATGATGTCTATTTTACCAAATTCAAAACATAGTAGTTTCATTAATTAATTTAAAATTAATTCCCGTTGTCAAAACAAATAGCGTGTTTTTATGAAACAATAACTATCAAAAGATTGACAGTTGATTATGTCTAATTTCAATGTGAATTTTCTTCAAATGACCAAAATTAGATTAAATTATAAAAATTTATTCCAATTACACTTTAAAACCAATTAAAAAGATAACTTAACTATATAAATAAATTATATTAAAAGGCATATTCGAATTAAAATACAATATTTTTCACTATTTGTTAAAAAATGAATTTTATCAAAAAAATACCAAAATTTCACCCAAAGTAAATTTTGATATCCCGATTCTAAAGAAAAATTTCATTTATTCTAATATAATATATAAAAGTGACCAAAACTACATTTAAAGTGGGTTCGCCATCAAAATTAGATAAATCAACCTTTTAGTGAATATTAGAGTATTTAGGCTCAAAATCGAATTATTTTCTTATTTTGAGCCTCTAAATTTTATTGGATAAATGTAAAACATTTAAAAAACATGTATAATCATATTTTAGTTACTTATATTCATTCCTGCCAATACAACAGCTAGTCATTAACTACCTTTTAAAATAAAAATATTATATTATTAGTGTGCAACGTAAGATTTCAAAGAAACCCGTTGTTGCGTATCAAGTATGTTATAGAACATAGAAACCCCTTTAAAGTAAAATTAATATTTAATTCACAAATATTAATAAATATGAAATATGTCTTATTCTTTATTTACCTAGGATTTTACATCCTTTCCCCCTTTTTTAAAATGCGTCCCCTCAATTTTATTCACTCATCAAATAAGTGGGGGAATTTATCCCGCATAGCATTTTCAGATTCCCACGTTGCCTCTTAAACCATATAGTTTTTCTAAAAAAACTTTACCTGGTAAATTACCTTATTCTGCAACACTTTATCTCTTCATTCAAGAATCTGGATTGGTTGTTCCTCATAGGAGATATTCTCTTCCAACTGAACTACCTTTGGACTTAAAACATGAGATGGATATGGCATATACTTTCTCAACAACGAAACCTGAAAAACATTGTGTACCTAGGACAAGCTTGGAGGTAAAGAAACTCTGTAAGAAACTAATCCAACATTATACAGGATTTCATAAGGTCTAATGAACCTCACACTCAACTTTCCCTTCTTACAAAAAGGCATCACACTTTTCCATTAAGAAACATTGAGAAATACATGATCACCTACCTCAAAAGAGAGATCCTTCCTCTAGTTATCCACCTAAATTTTTTGTCTGCTCTGAGCTGTTCTCATGTGCTTCTGAATCAACTGAACCTTTTCTTCCATCTCTTCTACCAGTTCTGGTCCCATCACTTTCCTTTCACCTACTTCATCTCAAAAAGCTGTAGTTTGACAACGCATTCCATGTAATACCTAAAACTGAGCCATCTATATACTGGAATGAAAACTGTTATTGTAAGAAAATTTTACCGAAGAAATATGTTGGCCCCAACTTCCCTGGTAATCCATCGAACAAGCACGTTACATATCTTCCAATGTTGGAATTTTTCATTCTGGCTGCCCATCTGATTGTGGATGGAAAGATGTACTAAAATTTAATTCTGTACCAAATGACTTCTGAAGACCTTTACTAAAGTTAGAAGTAAACTTGGGATCATGATCAGATAAAATGGAAAGGGGAGCACCATGAAACCTAACTATCTCTTTAACATACAACCGAGATAGTTGATCTAGGGACAAAGTATATCAAATAGAAATGAAATGATAAAATTTAGTCAACCGATCAACAATAAGTCAGATTTCATTGTAACCTCGATATGTCTTCAGTAATCCCACAACGAAGTCCATGGATATATTTTCGAGTTTCCCCTCTGGAACTAGTAAAGGTTGAAACATCCCTTTTGGTAACTGCCGCTCTGCTTTAACCTATTTACAAGTAAAACACTTCACCGTAAAATCCGCAATATCTCTTTTCATTCCATCCCATCAGTAATACTCTGGAAGATCTTTGTACGTCTTAGTACTACTAGGATGAACTGAAAATGGAGAACTATGAGTTTTAAATAACAACTCATTCTTTAACTTTTAATCACAAGGCACACATAACCTTTTCCCAAACCTCAAAACCCAATCGTTATCAATGTTAAAATCAGGAAAATTACCCTTCTGAACAAATTCTACCTTTTTCTGAAACTCACCGTCTTCCTTCTATGCTTTCTCAATTCAGCCTGAGAGAGATGATTTCACTGACACCTGAATGAAAACAGAAGAACTTCTTGCACGAAGAATTTCTATTCCAAAGTTCATCAAATCAAAAACCAAAGGATCTCATTCCAAATGTAGCATGGTTAATGATGAATTACTTTTTCGACTCAAAGCATTAGCCACATTATTTTCTTTTCCCAGATGGTAATGAATTGTACAATCATAATCCCGGATTAATTCCAGCCATCTCCTCTGTCTCATTGTCAATTATTTCTGAGTGAATATATACTTTAAAATTTTTTATCAGTATATATTTCACACTTTACTCCATACAAATGATGCGTCCAATTTTTTAAATAAAAAACAACATCAACTAATTTCAAATCATGTGTAGGATAATTTAACTCATGAGGTTTCAACTGACTTAAAGCATAAAAAATTACCTGATCATTCTACATAAGGACAAAACCAAGCCCTTTCAATGAAGACTCACTAAAGATGAAAAATTCACCATCTCTGGAAGGCAGCGCCAAAACTAGAGAATTCACAAATCTTCTTTTCAATTCCTAAAAAAAATCATCACATTCGTTTTTCCAGATAAACATAACACCTTTTTGAGTTAACATAGTCATTGGACTAGATAACTGTGAATTTTTTTTGAAAAACCTCTGGTAATAACCTTCCAAACCAAGAAAACTATGGATCTTGGTTATATTTGTGGTTCTAGGCCATTCTTGAACAACTAATGTTTTAGCAGGATGAATAGTTATTCCATTTTTTGAAACAATGTGACCAAGGAATGAAATTTGTTATAACCAAAATTCACACTTGATAAATTTCCCAAATAGTTTATTTTTTTATGGTCTTCAAGGCAACCCTTAATTTACTTTCATGCTCCTATTTAATTTTTGAATAAACAAAAATATCATTAATGAAAAAAACTACAAACATATCCAAGAACTCATGGAAAATTCTATTCATAAGATCCATGAATACAGAATGTGCATTGATTAACCCAAAAGGCATTACTAAAAAATCATAATGGCCATATCTAGTACGAAACGTGGTCTTCAGAACATTTTCTTCCTTTACATTCAACTGATGTTACCCCAACTTTAAATCAATCTTCAATAATACTGAGCTCTCTGGAGCTGATCAAACAAATCATCGATATGAGGAAAAGGATACTTGTTCTTAACAGTGATGTTATTAAATGCTCTATAATCAATGAAAAGTCTCATTGAACCATATTTCTTTTTTACAAAAAATCCAGGAGCACACCATGGTGATGTGCTAGGTCGAATGAAACCATTATCTAATAACTCCTACAATTTCTTCTTTAACTCTAAAAGTTCAATTTGAGTCATTCGATAAGGGGGTTTTGAAATTGTATTAGCATCAGGAACTAAGTCGACAGTAAATTCAACTTCTCGATCAGGTATAATACCACACAACTCATCAGAAAAAACATCATGAAACTCATTTACCACTAGAACATCATTAATCTGAACAGTTCCTTTATTTTCAACAATATGTGCAAGGTAACATTCATTTCCATCTTTTACTAGTTTCTCATTTTCCTGATCTGTTACCAAAAACAAGGGTTAATTCTTCTTCACAAACTCTAAATCTTTCTAAAATGAAACCTATTTAGCTCTACAGTCAATTTTATCATGATAAACAGACAGCCAATCCATGCCCAAAATAACATCAAACTCTACTAGAGGAAAAACAGTAAGGTTTGCTGGTAGATTCTTTCCACACACAAGGACAGTAAGGTTCTTATAATTTCTTTTTGTCTCAACGCTTCCCCGCTGTTTTTACCATAATTCCAGTGTTCATATCATGACATATAATTCCAAAATTAATAGAAATTTTCATAGAAATGAACGAATGTGTGGAACCTGAATCAAACAACACATTGGCATAATCTGAACAAAAAAATAGTGTACCTGATACTACTTCATTCGATTGGCCAACATCTGCTGAAGTTATTGAAAAGGATTTCACCACCCCTTTCTGCTTGTAGTTTGGCTGCTTTACTTCAGTTGAGCTCTTTGTTGGACACTCATTTTCATAATGACCCATTTCATTGCACTTAAAACATTTTACTGACTGTAAATCGTATTTTTTCTTACCATTACCCAGAACATTTTCCACCCAATTACGAGCCTTATGTCCCATTTTACCACATAGGTATTACTTACCATAATTCAAAATAAATTCCCCAGAATTCCTTTTACCATAATTTTCACAAATTGTAAACTTAATTTTCTTACAATCAGACTTTTTTAAAGAGTTCTTCCCTTCCGCCTACCACCTTGACCTCTTAATCCGTTGTTTGTCAAAGAACACCTAGTCCTTGGAAAACTCCATTTCCACCTTCTCTGCACATCGAATAGGTTTTTCATAACTTTTTAACTCAAGAGAAGCTAAATCACTTTGATAATTTGTCTTTAATCTTGAGTAAAAACAGTTTATTTTACTATCAATTTCTCGTATGAAATTTGGAGCATACCTTGGCAGTTGATTGAACTTTTCTTTATAAATAGCCACTATGTCATCCTTCTGCCTCAATTCCAGGAATTGGTTTTCCATCCTAAGATGAACCACCTTAGGAAAATATTTCTCAAGAAACATACTTTTTAATTCTTCCAAATCAAGGGCATCAATCTCATCAATATCCCTTATATATTTTACCATCCACCACCACTGATCAGCATCACCTTCAAAACAGTAAACAGCAAGATTAACCTTTTAATGTTATGAACACCCCATAACATCAATAATATTCTTCAGTGCTTTAATTCATCCTTCTGCTAGAACTTGGTCAGATGATCCTCTGAATGATGGGGGATGTTGCCTCATTAAATGATCAACTATAGACACGTTCCTATGTTGTTGATCTGGCTGATCACGGGCATCGATACCACCACCATTTATAGCCTACGTCAACTGTTCCATCACTACAAAAAACTGTTCATTTCCAATTCCAACCATCTTAGGTTAATGATTTGGAAGGTTTTCTTCGTCATGATGTCATCCCAACATAGATTCCATGTTTCCTCAGCGGAAAACCATTCTGAACATAGAAATATCTTAGGCGAAGCAACATGTTAATCTGTAAATGCTATATCATTAACATAAGTTAATTTATGAATATTAATTTAACAATACCCTAACTCCTAAAGTAATCTAAACTGTCCACTCATACCAGCTATAACGTCCCATCCTTAAACATTTCATAATATTGAATTAATTGAATAATTTCATCGAGGATCCTTTCAGGTTTAGAGTTTTAGAAAATTAGGACATAACTATTACATCTCAAAATATTAAAAAGTAGACACTTCTACGCAGTTTCCTTTTTTTCAATTAAATAAAAACTCATGAAAAAAAATTCATGTCCAATTCCATGTTATAGACAACATGACTTTCCCTTGATCCCATCCTTGACCCTATTCACTTTACGTCCTGTGAAAATCATTTCAAAACATGGGATGAGCATAAAAAGCTCAGTAAGGGTTATAAAACAAAGAAACAAAACATTAGTTCATCAATACATACATAACATAAGAAATTTAAAAACCCCAATGAAATCCTAATATTTATGAATAACGTAGAGGAATCATAAATCATAAAGGTAACTTGTGGTATCTATAACATACTTATGTTGTAGCTTTCACAGTTATGTAGGGAGTTACATTGGGAATAACCATCATAGTATATTCCCTAAATCTCTTAGGAGAATCATTCACATTTACCTCTGTCATACTACCCAATGCATTGGAGAGCTATCTCAGGCTCACCCACCCTATATTTATCATGGAACCACCCATATACATAAATAATTCCCACGAACCATAACATAATCATAACACATAACATAAGCATAAAGGAAAGATAACATTCCCACATTACAATCACAATATATCATTTCAAGATATCAAACAAGATATTGAAATAATAAATCCATTCGCATAAGCATTTTCAATACCAAATATGTAAAAGATTATATGGTATTTATTTTCCTTTTAAAAACATTACAACTTGTTAAGGAAGCAAAAGCTCAATTAACACTCATGGCGGTGGAAAATGTCATTGTCACTACTTAAGTTAAAAAACATTATTTTTTTGTTCAGTAAAACGCTTCATTGAGAAATGATTCCTTTTGAATAAAAGTAAAAGTCAAAGTGGTTTATACACCGTTCAAAAGTACGTTGTGTATAAAAATAAAATATTCCTCAATGAAAGCAGATTGAGACGTAATCCCTTACCAAGATTACTTTATAAATAAAATAGATAAATTATGTGTATTCAATATAATCACACATATAGAAAGTATAAATACATGATAACATATAAAAATTAATTTCTCAAATATTCAAATAATGACATAAACAATAAAGAGAAGATCAACCCAAATAACAGAAATTGGGTTAAGAAGTTCCCTTACCTCGTGTCTGACTTCATCCAATGGCCTGAAGGCCTTAATTTTTATCTTCCTAAATAATAAACTGAAGTAAATTTCTACTTGATTCAGAACCTTTTTCAAGTTTATTAATTCTATTATATCACTTATTACCATTTTATAATCATTATATAGTCATTTATGTTAATAACGGTCATTTTGTCGATATTTCGTACTTGAGTTAATAATGAACACCTTATAATTACAAGTTGTTCATGTGATAAGATATAAATTATCACCATAATGATATTAATGATTTAGATATCATATATATCACATATATCCAGTATATAAATGTATTTATAATAGTACATAACATTTAGAGGTTAGAAATGAAATGTACAGTTCATGGAGACGGTAAGTCGTACGTACGCATTAACGCTACTTCCATTTGAATTTCTAATTTTAATGGAATTAAAACATAATGATAGATATTTATATTATAATTACAGTATAATATCATTTATAATATTATTAAATCCATACTCTATATTTCTCATATAAGGAATTAATGAGTCAAGCCACTTTGAGGGGGCGGTAGTCTGCACTTCCTCAAATGAGAATATCGCGTTTACCCATTATGGAAACCATAAAATAATTCTATAAATGGAAACTACATAATCATAAAGAAAACCTAGACATAATATAAATCATATATGAATATGTTTCCATCATAATGGACACCATGAAAGGTGTTATGAGATAATTGAACAATCATTATTTCGTGAGGCGTTTGTTTTCCATCAACAATAACATTATGTTCTTCACTCATTAGATGGAGGTGTGTGTTAGTGTAGTTCTAGTACATATCATAACAAAAACCTAGTATATTAAGGATACTGTTTTGGTCAAAAAACAATGGAATAAAAATTTTTTTGGGGTTGAAAAGTAAAATAAAAGAAAATAATTTAAGAGAAACTGTTACCTTTAATTCGAATATCTCCCTTTGGTTTGAACCAAAAGGACTTCTTGAAGTTCCTTCTGCCTAAGGTAAGGATTCTAGGAGGAATATATGGATTTAGGGATCTTAATTTGGTAGATTTTTGACGTGCCAAAAGGCTTGAGAGGTGTGAGGATTTGGTTAGAAGTGGTCTCCTTTTATAAGTTAGAGGAGGGGCTCTTTAGGAATGTGTGAAAACAACATTTTATTATAAACATATCTTCTGTTTCAAAAAGTCCAAAAATCATTAAAGATGAAGATAAAATGATTCATGGTCGAAATAAAACCATCCAATAGGAAGTGGATAGGTTTTTTATATTATATTAATCATTATAATCTTATTTATTTAAATCATTTATTAATGAGGTAAACACTACACCATTATTGTGTCATAAATAATTTTATTTGCATGATGTCTAAAAATAATAAAAAAAAATACCATGATATAGAAAATCATTTTATATTTCCAAATAATATTTATAGTTGAAAATATAACTTATATAACCATATGTAAAATTAATTTACTAAAAGATAGGTTTTTGTGTCATTTTTGCCTTTACATTAAATTAATTAATCTAATGTATCATTATCTCTCCAAAGGGGCTCCATGGGGTCCCAAAATCGACAAAAGGATGGAAATGGTCGACCATAACTCATCCAATAATGTTAGGACATGTGTTAAGGTAATTTTGAATACTTATAATATCCTTTTTACCTTGAATTACCCTATTTAACTTTAATCACGGTAACTAAAAGTCAAAAGTTACTATTCACCAAAAATTATTTTCATCTCATTGAACTAAATTTTAATTAATTATAACAAACATGTATGTCTGATTTTTGAAATTCAATTCACAGAAGTGGTAAAATTTCATTGAAATGAAAGTTCAGTTTTTTAACTACTACTTAGTGGTTTCACTATTCATCAAAAATTGATGTTTTTTAGAAACAAATATATAACATTCTGCCTAAGCTATAATTGATATTCCAAATTAAAAAATGATATTTATTTTACCAAATTCAAAACATATAAGTTTCATTAATTAATTTAAATTTAATTGTCGTTGTCAAAACAAATAGCGTGTTTGTAAGAAACAAATACTATCAAAAGATTTATAGTTGATTACGTCCAATTTCAAAGTGAAATTGCTTCCAATGATGAACATTGGATTAAATGGTAAAAATATATTCCAATTAAACTTTATAAAACCAGTTAAAAATATAATCAAACCATATAATAAATTATATTAAAAGTCATATTTGAATTAAAATACAATATTTTTCACAATTCATTGAAAAATAAATTTTATTCGAAAAATACCAAAATTTTACCCAAAGTAAATTTTGACATCCCTATTATAAAGAAGAATTTAATTTGGTTAAATAAAACATATGAATGTGACCAAAACTAGATTTAAATAGGGTTCTATATCAAAAGACGATAAATCGACCTTTTAGTAAATATTAGTATATTTATGCTCAAAATCAAATTCATTTCTTATTTTAATCCTTTAACATTTATTGGGTAAATTTAAAACATTTAACACACATGTATAATCATATTTTAGTTAGTTCTATTCATTCCCACCAATACAACTGCTAGGCGTAACCTACCATTTAAAATAATAATATTATATTATTAGTGTGCAACGTAAGATTTCAAAGAAACCCATTGTTGGTATCGGGTATGATATCAAACATAGAAACCCCTTTAAATTAAAATTAATATTTAATTCAAAAATATTAATAAATATGAAATATGTCTTATTCTTTATTTACCTAGGATGTTACACACTTAACAAGTTTGAAGACTACAATTCTATTTAATCTTTTTGAGGAAGGTTGGAGGTCGCTGGGCCTTAGGAATTGATATCCCCCTTAGTGGGTCGTGTAATACAATGCAGTTGGTTTTGGTTCCTATACCACTTTTCACTAAGATGCGATGTTCTAGGGTCCCTTCAGTAGCTAGTACCCATAGGGCCTCTACCATATTTGGTGTTCTTTGACTACTTTAGACTGATCGTTGGCATACAATGTGATTTTTGGGTTACTATAAAAGTGAAGATATTTTATTTAAAAATTTCTTTTCTTTTAAATTTGTGTTTCAATAAAGTTTCTTTACTTTAATGTTGTTTTCCTTAAAACTATTTTCTTTAAAATTGTTTTCTTTTAAAATGTTCAATCATTTATTCCCATTCAATTATTTAACTTAAAAATTGTATTCATCATTTAATTTTTATGCATGGAATCTTTTATCTATGACATACTACTGGGAATCATCTCACACCATACATACACATTTGGGTGTAAGTAGATTTGGTAATGTTTGATACAGGTAATGGTAATGTTTTGAGAGATAGTGGATCAGGTTGCTAGTTGTCCTTCTTGGTATGGTGTTGTGGATATGGCCTTATGGTGGTGTTCACTTGCCAGGTGGTGGTTTTTGAGCTAATATTTTGTCACCATGTATTGTAGTTATTGTTAATGTTTTTGTTTAAGCATGTAACTCAAATTCTAGTTTTTGGTTAAAGTCATGTTTAGTTGTGAATTTCGACATTATTTTATTTTATATTGTTTGATGTTTTGTGTGTATATATATATATATATATTCGGGTAAATCATACCCAAAAATTAATTTTGATACCCAGGAACTTGTGCCATCCCGTGGGGATCGGGAACGCCCATCAAGACTTGCCGCGGACTGAGTTAGGTGTTGGTTAGATAGAGACCCGACATGGTTTGTAGCAGTTTTCATATTTTATATTCTTTTTTTTATAAATTTTAAAATATGTATCACTTTAGATTATTCTTAAGGAATTAATTTCATATGTTAGAAAACAATCTAGGTAGATGGAAAACCAAAATGAAAAAATAAATAATATTAAAAAATGAGGGTTAAATGATAAAAATTCTTTATTATTCATTGGTGTCAGTTTGGATCAACCATAAATCCACATTACTCTAGTATTTGTAATTTTTAATGCTTATTATGTGAGGGATACATCTCTATAGTGTCAAACTTCTTATATAAATAAGAATTCATGTCATCCTACTATATTAAATGGCATTTAATATCCACCACTATTCACAATTCTCAATCCATTGGGATCATCCAAAACTCACTTAAATAAGATCCTATCCTACATACCCTCTCCCTAGATTTATCACATTGTGGATATAGGCGACCAATTATACCCTTTTGTGACAACCAAAAGGATTTTCCCAAAAAAGAGTTTACATTATTAATTGTCCATTTATGTTTTATTTATTTATCCACCCAATATATAATTATTATTTAATTATTATATAATAACATAAGTATCCTAAATATATGGAGATGTTTTTTATTATAATGGTTAAATATAAAACTAATCCCACTCCTATCAAATGTGTATCAAATTTAATGTTTGTGTGTGGTGAACTATAGCCTCGTGAAATGATGTCATTTTTTTTCATTACCTCCCCTCATGGCTATGAATTTTGTTGGAAATTATATGTTTATATTATATATATGATATTTATTTTTTCAATATAATTTTTTAATTTTTATATAACATATACCTTCATGATTTCCTTTTGGTGGGAATATGATATCATCATTTGTGGACGTGTGGAATGCCACTTCCACAAAGTGATGTAATAATTTCAGACACTACCTAGAATTTATTAAGTATGATATTAATTAAAAATATGTGACCTACATAATTTCTATATGATATACATTAAATAAATACATTTTTAGAAATAAAATATAACATTTTCCTTATTACCTTTTTCACAAATTGAAAAAGTGATAACATTGTTCATGGATGTGTGGAATACCGCCTCCTCGATGTGATTTGATTTATTTCACATCACAATAGTTATTTATATAATTATATATGATCATATAAATTTTTATTTTTAATATAATTATAATTTTATAATGATAATTTGTTAAAACATCACAGGAAAATAAAGAATATGACATTTTCATATTTATTATTATTTTTCAATAAAATGTTAATATTACTTTAAAGGGAATTCTATGTTCGATGGCGTACCCAATACACAAAAACGAGTTTCTTTGAAATCTTACATTGCACACTAATAATATAATAATATTATTTTAAATGGTAGTTAACGCCTAGCCGTTGTAATGGAAGGAATGAGCATAACTAACTACAAAATGATTATATATGCCTGTTAAATATTTTTGAATTTATCCAATAAATTTTAGAGGCTTAAAATGAAAATGAATCCAATTTTAATAATAAATATTCTAATATTCTTTAAAAGGATGATTAACCGCTTTTTGATGGTGAACCCTTTTTAAATATAATTTTTGTCACATTTATATTTTATATTTGAAAAAATAAAATCCTTCTTTAGAATCAAGACATCAACATTTAATTTGTGAAATTTTTTGGTATTTTTCTGATAAAATTGATTTTTTTAAAATGTTGTATTTTAATTCAAAACCTTCTTTTTAATCTAATTTATTTCTATGGATAGATTATCTTTTTAATTGGTTTTAAATTGTAATTAGAATATATTTTTACCATTTAATCCAATGGTGGTCATTAGAATTAATTTCACTTTGAAAATGGACATAAACAAGTGTCAATCTTTTGATAGATATTGTTTCTTAAAAACACGCTATTTGTTTTGATAGCAGGAATTAACTATATAATTTATTAATGAAACTTATATGTTTTGATTTTTGTAAAATGGAAATAATTTTTGAATTTGGAATATTTTATATATCTTAGTGTGAATTTTTGGTATTTTTATGATGATGTTCATTTTTTTAACGAATATTGAAAAATACAGCATTTTAATTCAAAACTTCCTTTTCATCCAATTTATTTACATAGTTAGATTGTAATTATAATTGGTTTTAAGGTGTAATTTAATTATGTTTTTATCATTTAATACAATTTTGGTCATTTTATTTAATTTAACTTTTAAATTGTATGTAAAAACAAATCAATCTTTTGATAGATTTTACATCTCAAAAACCCGTCTTTGGTTTTGACAACGTGAATTATTTTTAAATTAATTACTGAAATTTCTGAATTTTGAATTTGGTAAATTGGAATCCATATTTTTAATAATAGGGTCCAAATTATTTAATTAATACTCTTTTGTTTTTGGACATTATTAATAGTAACGACGACAATTATCTTTATTTATCATGATTAATTAGTAATCAGGTAGTTAAGGGAAATAAAATAATATCATAATAATATAAAATTACCCATATATGTGTCCTAATTATATTTTTTGAGTCACAGACGACCATGGTAATCCTTTTTCCAACTTTGGGACCCCATGGAATCACTTTAGTGTGATAGTGACCTTTTATCATATTATTTTATAAAGAAAGGAAAGTATAACCAATGTATGTATCATCTAAGTAAAGAAATTTTAATTTAGTATGCAGAAGTGATATCTTATAATATAAATAGTCATTGGAAATCTAAAAAGATTTACTAAATCATGGTATTTTTTTATAATTTTTAGACATTAAATTAATAAATTTATTTATGACACCATGATGATGCAGTGATTACCTCATTAATGAAAAATTTAAATAAAATGAAACGATAAGGTAAAATCTAAGACATACACTTGTATAAAAACTATTGTATGGGTGTATTTAGAACCCTTATCACCTTATCCTAAAAATATTTCATTGTGGGTCATTTAAAATCCGAAAATAATTTTATAATAATGTAGCATTTCAAGACTTTCGAAAAGTGACCCTCCTCCCTCTTATAAAAGGCCACCGACTCTACCCCCTTAACCACATATCTCAACTCCTTGGCTCGCCCAACCTATGCTCATATTGTCTCTCCACATCCCTCTCTTACTTCTACAAGACTCACTTTCGGCAGAAGTCTTTCCAAGGAAGCCTTTGGCTCAAATCAAAAAAAGTTACCTGATTTAAAGGTAATGTCTTCTCTCGAGTTTCTTTCTTTTATTTTCCTTCTTCACACACCACTATCTTCTTATTATTTTATCACATAATAACACCAGTATCCTAAATATACTAGGATGTTTTTATGAGAAGTATTTTATTTAAACTTACACACAACCTCTGTCTAATGGTTAAAGAACATATTGTTTCTGTGGGTGGCAAATTACTGCCTGACGAAACGATGATTGTTCAATATTCTCCTAACACCTTTCATGGTGTCCAATAATTTGTAACTATATTTAAATATGATATATATGGTATTTATGTTTTCAATATGAGTCTTTATTTTATGTTTAAATCATGTCATTATACTTTTCATGTCGTGTAATTTCGATAATTTCATTTGAGGAACTGTGGACTACCGCCCCCTCAAGTGATGTGACTCGTTCATGCAATACATGGAATGTATAATTAATGAGACTAATGAACTTATGTAACCTATATAAAATATATATTATACTGGAATTATAATATATATATCTCTCCTTTAGTTTTAATTCCATTAATATGACAATGAGATGAAAGTAGCGTTAATGCGTACGTACGACCTACCGTCTCCATGAACGGTGCAATTAATTCTTATCTCCAAATGTTATGGAATAGTATAAAATGAATATATAATAGATATATATGATATTTAAATCATTAAAAATATTCTGCAGATGATTTAATTATAACTACATGGACAATTAATTTCAAACAATTCATTTTTTGACTCATGTACCGAACATCGAAACAACGTATGATGTGAACTCACAAAATTAAATAAATATTATAACATGATAATATGTGATATTAATTTAATAATAAACTGTAATGTAATTCCTTATGAAATTATAAATTCCCCAAGGTTTATTATTCTGGAATATAAAAAAATGAACGAGACAAGTCGGACTTGAGGTAAGGGATTCTACCTCTCTCTTTCTTTTTTATGTACTCTATTTTATGTCACTTATTTTAAGCTCCTATTTCTTATGGTGGGGGATGTTATTTTATATTCCTCTTAATGTACTTCTCATAAGATTAGAGGCCCTATTTTATCTCATCAATCCATTTTTGGAAGTTTCAAGTGGCGCTGTTAGGCTGTGAATTTTCGTAAGGGATTTCTTATCTCACTTTTAATTCTGAGAGATTTCCATTGTTCACCACTTATTTGTTGCATGTGGTGTATTTTATACTACCATTTAATATATATTATCATGATTATATTTATATTCATGGTATTCTACGATTCGTATTGTGTTTATTATCTTTTGGTCATATGAGTCGATTGATTACAATGAGGTAAGGGGTTTTTATCTCACTTTTTATTCCCCTAACATTCATGTTATATTTTTCACTATCTCTTTTTAGTGGTGTATGTAATAACCATGATTCTACTATTTGTGTAATATAATATCATTTATGTGTATTTACATCATCATTTTATGGTCCTTCTTCTATGGGGTGTACTTTTCGAAAGTTACCCAAATCGGCAAGGGAACCGTTCACCCTCCTATTTTTAAAATAATTGTTTTTGTTATGTCATTTGTTTTACATATTATTATGTTGGGATATGATCTTATATATCCATATTGATGTACATTCTATGTCCAAGAGATGAGATACCATTCTCTCTCTCATAAACTCATTTTTTGAATTTTAAATTTACGCTGTTAGGCTGTTGAATTTTTGCAAGGGAACTTCTTAACTCAATTTAAATTCTCTGGGTTAATCTTGAACTTCATGAATATGTCATCCTATGAATATGTATGAATTACCTCTTATTGTTTTTCACTTAATATACATTTATATTGGGTGTATTCGTATTTTTCACACATAATTATGTAATTGATTTATCATTAATCAAAGGATACCGTTTTATAAGGGATTTCGTCACAATTTTCATTCCATTGAGACTTCATTGTTGTTATGTGCCAATTCACATTGATATAGTGTATATACTGTCCTTTGATATATTATATCATGAATACATTATTTATCATGATATTATGAATTTTTGATTAAATTTAATTCCATTAAATGATTCAAAGTGGTAGGTGACACTTTGATTCAAAAATCACTTTATTAAATGGTTTTGAAAATAGTTTGATAAATCATTGATTCTGCCGATATCATGAAATGATATATTGTGATTTAAAATGAAATGTTAATAGTGAAATTTTTATATTTTCAATATTTTATGTGCTATAAATTTTTAATGGTACTTGGACATTTGACGGGTGGTTATGTGATTAATCAAATGATGGGTGGTGCCGTGAAAACTAGGACGAGTGGTTACGTTATAACCTCCAATGAATTGGGTACAGAAATCAGCCTTATGGCTATTCTATTTAGTGAAAAGTGCGGAATTAGACCGTATGGTTATTCCATTTAAGTATTTTTATGTCCCAAGTTATCTTTATATGTTATGTGTTCTTTATATGGGTTTTATGGTAATAGTTTTTGTTACGAAAGGGTAAGTAACTATATTTTATTCAGTGAAGAGTATTTACTACTTCAGAAAGGTGAAAAGTATTAATTATGATAAAGTATTCATGATTTACTTATTGTTTTGAAAAATTAACAATTTTCCTTCTTTGTGTATCTCTTACTGAGCTTTTTATGCTCATACCATGTTTTTGAAATGTTTTCCACAAGGCTTAAAGATGAATAGGGTCAAGGATGGGATCATGGAAAGACATGCTATCTAAAACATGAAAGTAGACATGTTTATTTTTAAGAGTTTTTATTTTATGATGAAAATGGAAAATGGGTAGAAGTGTCTACTTTGTATTCTTTTGAGATGTAATAGTTATGTCCTTATATTCTAAAACTCTAATCCTGAGAAGACCCTCAATGTGAATTATTAATTTAATTCAAAATTAAGTAATGTTTTAAGGTCGGGACCTTATAGTTTGTATCATAGGTCGGTTTAGATAACTTTAGAGGTTAGAGTGTTGTTTAATCATAAGTTACAAGTTGTATATAACCACAATGGTTAGTATATTAGATGGAGTCATTTTTATTTTTGAAAGTTGGAATGAATTTGAGATAACTTGGATAAGAATATATTAGTGTTTATATTCCTCATTAGTACATGATGATTTTGTTGTTATACTCACACTGGAATTTTTGGTTTTAGTAAATGGATGGATCTAGCAGGCACCAAAGTGAGAATGCATTTGAAGGAAACTATGGTGGTTCTCTGATTAAGAGGCTGGATGAAATGGGGTATTCAATTAGAAATCTCAAGGTTATTCTAAACCAACAATCATGAGTCATGATTAAGCACTTGAACCTTGGTGATCTCTCTAATGCATCATGTACGAGAGAACCAACTCGATGTGGAATTTCAAGCAATAATTATAAAGGTAACCATTAGGGTTTATATGATCCTTACTTCTGAGGCAATTATGGGTTACTATATGTTATAATGGAAAATGAAAGGCATGATATAAACTTGAGGTTAAATTATCTTATGGTTATTTTTGATGATTTTATCTCTTTTTGGGGAATTTTGTAAGAATTATATAGTTTCGGAAAAAGGACAACATACAGACCACGTAATAACCCGTCGCGTCGGACAATGCTGCAGGAATCGAACCCACAACCAAAGTACGACTGGTATTTATCGCCTACCACTAGACTACGTGAAGTCCCTCGTTAGTATAAAAAATTCTTTTTAGTTATATGATTTTAGGAATCAAGAATAAGTTGATTTTGGGTAATCTATGGAAATGATTGACCTATCATGAAGGATTTGTGATTAGGTTAACTACATTTCAATATGAGCCTTTAAGAGTAACGAGAGTTATTTGGAGATAAATGATAAGATTTACCTTGGAAAAAAATGTGATTATATCCTTCATAGATTTGGGTTTCAATCTTGGTTTGGATTACATTGATGAATTTTATGGATATCTGTGTATTTAATTGTCTTTATTGAACCTTGGGTTCTTATTGTTGAATTTTGGAGATTCAGAGTAGTTTTTCTTTTTGTAAAAGATTATCATTTTTTGGGATTATCTGATCTTGTACTATCCATTTTGGTTTTGGTTAATTTCTAAAGACATGGGAAATATATAGTTCTCTATTGTGGATTAGGTGATTCTATAGAAGTTGATTATAGCTCTCTTTATGTGAACAAGTCATCCTAAATTCACATCTTTTGTAGAAAATATGATTTTGTGTTAGAAACTAGTAAGAGATGAAAGTCTACATGAAGTGTATGTATGTTTACTTATATTTTACTTAAGCTCATAAATAAATTCCTCAATGAATTGTAAATTAAAACAAAAATGTTGTTTGTTAACTTTTCTTACTGGGGAATCAAATACCATTTAACCCATCACAAGTTTGTGATTTTCCTGTGGTTAACTTTCTCCTAAACATGTTTTCTATCACTCTCCATTAGGACATAATGGTTTGTTTTCTTCTCTATATCCATGTTTTCATGGAATCCTAGTATCTGTTGTCTCAGGTGACCATTTCACTTCTCTTTCTTTCTTTGAAAGTGATAGTTTTATTGACTCCTTTCCCGATGTGGGGCTTTCAATGAAGTTTCTGAGCCCAATTTTAAAATTGCGAGGACACAATTCCCAAATGGGGGGAAAGATGTAACATCTCAGGTAAATAAAGAATTTGAAATTTTCATATTTATTAATATTTTTTAATAAAATGTTAATATTACTTTAAAGGGAATTCTATGTTCGATGGTGTGCCCAATACTCAACAACGAGTTTTTTGAAATCATACGTTGCACACTAATAATACAATAATATTATTTTAAATGGTAGTTAATGCCTAGCCGTTGTAATGGAGGAAATTAGTAGAACTAACTAGAAAATTATTATATATTCTTGTTAAATATTTTTTTCATTTATCTAATAAATGTTAGAGGTTTAAAATGCAAATTAATCCAATTTTATGAATAAATATTCTAATATTCATTATAAGGTCGATTGACAACCTTTTGATGGAGAACCCTTTTTAAATCTACTTTTTTCACTTTTATATGTTATATTAGACAAAATAAAATCCTTCTTTAGAATCAAGACATCAAAATTTACTTTGTGTAAATTTTTGGTATTTTTCTGATAAAGTTCATTTTTTTAAAAATGTTGTATTTTAATTCAAAATCTACTTTTAAAATAATTTATTTCAATGGTTAGATTATCTTTTTAATTGGTTTTAAAGTTTAATTAGAATATATTTTTATCAATTAATCCAATTGTGGTAATTAAAATTAATTTCACTTTGAAAATGGACATAAAAAAGTGTCAATCTTTTGACAGATATTGTTTCTTAAGAACACGCTATTTGTTTTGACAACGGGAATTAACTATATAATTTATTAATGAAACCTCTATTTTTTTAATTGGGTAAAATGGACATAATTTTTGAATTTGGAATATCAAATATATCTTAGGGTAAATTTTCGGTATTTTTCCGATAATGTTCATTTTTTATTAGATAGTGAAAAATACAACATTTTAATTCAAAACTTCCTATTCATTCAATTTATTTATATAGTTAGATTTTAATTTTAATTTGTTTAAGGTGTTATTTAATTTTTTTTTTCATTTAATACAATGTTGGTCATTGGATGTATTTTCACTTTTAAATTAGATGTAAAAACAAATCAATCTTTTGATAGATTTTACTTCATAAAATCCCGTCTTTGGTTTTGATAAAGGAAATTATTTTTAAGTTAATTACTGCAATTTCTTAATTTGGAATTTGGTAAAATGGATTCCATATTTGGAATCATAAGGTGCAAATTATTTAATTAATACTCTTTTGTTTTTGAACATTATTAATAATAACGACGCCAATTATCTTGAATTATCATGATTAATTAATAATCTGGTAGTTAAGGGTAATAAAATAATATCATAATAATATAAAAGTATCCACCCATGTGTATTAATTCTATTTTTTGAGTCATTTCTGACCATGGGATGCCTTGTTCCATCTTTGGGACCCCATGGAATCACTTTACTGTGATAGTGACCTTTTATCATATTATTTTTTAATGAAAGGAAAATATAACCAAAGTATGTATCACCTAAGTAAAGAAATTTTAATTTTGTTTACATAAGTGATATATTAGACTATAAATTGTCATTGGAAATCTAAAAGGATTTACTACATCTTGGTATTTGTTTTATAATTTTTATACATTATATAAATAAATTTTTTTATAACACTATGATGATATAGTGATTACCTCATTAATGAAGGGTTTCAATAAAATGAAAAGGCAAGGTAAAATATAAGACTTAAAGTTGTCGAAAACCTATTGTATGGGTGGATTTAGAACCCTTATCACCTTATACTAAAAAATATTTTATTTTTGGATCTTTAAAATCCTAAAATCATTTTATAATAAAGTAACATTTCAAGATATTCCAAAAGTGACCCTCCACCCTCTTATAAAAGGCCCCCACATCTACCCCCTTACCCACACCTCTCAAGCCCTTGGCTCATCCAAGCTCATCTCATATTGTCGCTCCACATCCCTCTATTACACCTAGAATCCTCACAATTGTCAGAAGTCTTTCCAAGGAAGCCTTTAGCTCAAATCAAAAAGAGTTACCCGATTTAGAGTAAATATCTTCTCTCGAGTTTCTCTCATTTATTTTCCTTCTTCACTAAACACTATTTTATTATTATTTGATCGCATAATAACACTATTATCCTCAATATACTATGATTTTGTTATGATAAGGATTTGATTTACACTTACACAGACCTCCTTCTAAAGGTTAAAGAACATACTGTTTCTATGGGTGGCGAATTACTGCCTCACGGAACGATGATTGTTCAATCTTCTCCTAACACTTTTCATGGTGGACATTCAGATGTAAAAATTTTATATATTATATAATGGTATTTATGTTTTCTATATGCATATTTATTTTAATTTTAACTCACATCAATATGCTTTTCATGTCGTGTAATTGCTATAATTTCATTTGAGGAAGTGTGGACTACCGCCCCCTCAAGTGATGTGACTCGTTCATGCAATACATGAAATGTATGAAGAATGAAATTAATGAACTTATGTGACCTATATAACATATATATTATACTGTAATTATAATATATATATATCTTATTTATTTTTAATTCCATTAATATGAAAATTAAATGAAAGTAGCGTTCATGCATTCGTACGACCAACCATCTCCATGAATGGTGCATTTCATTTTTATCTCCAAATGTTACGGAATAGCATAAAATGAATATATAATGGATATATATGATATTTAAATCATTAATAATATTCTGGATATTATGTACTTATAACTACATGGACAATTCTTTTCAAACAAGTTCATTTTTTGACTCATGTACCGAAGATCAACAAAACAAGTGATATTAACTCCCATAATTAACTAATTATTATAATATGACAATATGTTATATGAATTGAATAATAAAATTTAAAGGAAGTCCTTGTGAAATTATAAATTGACATGGTTTATTATTCAGGAATATAGAGAAAATGAACAAGACAAGTCAGACTTGAGGTAAGGGATTCTACCTCTCTCATTCTTTTTAAGTACTCTCTTTTATGTCACTTACTTTAAGATCCTATTTCATATATAGGGGGTTGTTATTTTATATTCCTCTTACTTTACTTTTCATATGATGATAGACCCTATTTTATATCATCAATCCATTTTTGGAAGTTTTAAGTGGCGCCTTTAGGCTGCCGAATTTTCATAAGGGATTTCTTATCTCACTTTTAATTCTATGATATTTACATTGTTCTCCACTTATTTATTCCATGTGGTTTATTGTGTACTGCCATTTGATATATATTATCATAATTCTATTTATATTCATGGTATTCTGTGATTCATATTGTGTTTATTATCTTTTGGTCATACGACTCGATTGATTACAATGAGGTAAGTGGTTTTATCTCACTTTTTATTCCTGTGAGATTCATGCTATATTTGTCACCATCTCCATTGAGTGGTGTATGTACTGACCATGATTCTACTCTTTATGTAATATACTCTCATTTATGGATATTTTTATCATCATTTTATTTTCCTTCTTTCCTGGGGTGTACGTTTCAGAAGTTACCCAAATCGGCAAAGAAACCTTTCACCCTACTCTTTTTAAAAGACTTCTTTTTGTTATGTCTTTTATATAACATCTTATTATGTTGGGATATGTTATTATATATCCTTATTGATGTAAATTTTATGTCCAAGTAATGAGATACCATTTTATCTCTTATCGAATGATTTTCTGAATTTTAAAGTGACGTCGTTAGGCTGTCAAATTTTTGCAAAGGGACTTCTTAACTCAATTTCAATTCCTTGGGTTAATCTTGCAGTTCTTGAATATGTCGTCCTATGAATATGTGTTAATGACCTCTGGTTGTTTTTCACTTAATATCCATTTATATTGGTTGTATTCGTATTTTTTATGCATAATTTTTTAATTGATTTATCCTTATTCAAAGGATACCGTCTTTATAATGGATTTCATCTCAATTTACATTCCATTGAGACTTCATTGTTGTTATGTGACAATTCACTTTGATATGGTGTATATACTGTCCTTCGGTATATTATATCATGAATACCTAATTTCTCATTATATTATGAATTTTTGATTAAACGTTATTCCTTTAAAAGCTTCAAATTTTTATGGGACACTTTGATTCAAAAATATCCTTGTTAAATGGTTTTGAAAATTGTTTGATAAATCATTGATTTTGTCGATATCTTGAAATGATATATTGTGATTTAAAATGAAATTTTAATAGAGAAATTTTTATATTATCAATATTTTACATGCTTTGATTTTTTAATGGTACTTTGACATTTGACGGGTGGTTACGTGATTAACAAAATGACGGGTGGTGCCGTGAAAACCAGGACGGGTGGTTATGTTGTAACCTCTAATGAATTGGGTATTGAATTCGGCTATATGGTTATTCCATTTAGTGACATGTGCGGAAGTTGACCGTATGGTTATTCCATTTATGTATGTTTATGTCCCATGTTACCTTTATATGTTATGTGTTCCTTATATGGGTTTTATGGTAATATTTTTGGTTATGAAAAGGTAAGTAACGATATTTTATTCAGTGACGAGTATTTACTACTTCATAAAGGTGAAAATTAATAATTATGATAAAGTATTCATGATTTACTTATTGTTTTGAAAATATAACATTTGTTCTTCTTTTTCTATTTGTTACTAAGATTTTTATGCTCATCCCACATTTTTTAAATGTTTTCCACAGGACTTAAAGAGGAATAGGGTCAAGGATGGGATCAAGGAAAGACATTCTATCTAAAATATGGAACTAGACATGTTTCTTTTTAGGGGTTTTTATTTTATGAAAAAATGGAAACTGAGTATAAGTGTTTACTTTGTAATCTTTTGAGATGTAATAGTTATGTCCTAATTCTATAAAACTATAAACCTGAAAATATCCTCAATGTAAATTATTCATTTAATTCAAGATTATATAATGTTTTAAGGCAGAGTCCTTGTAATTGTACTCACCTTCTTCACATAATGATCATTAAAAAATGATAATGTTACTCATATGTACGTATGGTCTACTCTCTCCACATTGTAATGTAGGTTCATTTTTTATAACCATCATTAATGATTTTTTGAATGTATAATTTATTTATAAATATGATAGTAATTTTATTATTCTAATTATCTATATGTTTATATAATTACCCCATTGACAATATTTGACAGACCAAATTCATTTTTAGCACATAACCGAATTTGGTCAAAACACCCGAGATAAAATTTATTTTTTATATATTTTTATATAAAAGTTTAATAAATTTAATTATAAACATGAAAATGTTTCATAATAAATTAAAAAATTAACATATGTTTATTATTCATTATGTAATAGGAAAATCCAAATGAATCAGACTCAATGTAAAGGGATTCTTCTCTTACTTTTACATTCGTGAGGCATACATCATAATCAATACTTATTAATTTCTTGTTTCGTATCTAATATCCATTTTTATAAGTTAAAACATTATTTATTTTATTTTAATGGCGATTGAAATTTTAAATTTATGATTATTACTTTCGGGCTTTCTGATTGACATGTTACCACAATTGGAAGGTCTTTCATCCCAATTTACATTTTGTCGAGACTTATTTGTTATTATGAACCTAGAAAATTTTATACGGTCTATAAAATAAACTATATATTTTTATATATTGATTTTAATTTATATCATGATATTTAATGTTTCAATTAATATTATTCTTTCACGGATCCATTTTTGAGAATTTACTCACATAGTAAGGGAATTCAAAACTCAATTACCATTCATTGGGATAAACGTCTATGTCATTCATCATGCTATTCAATGAATATGTGTAAAATGACCTTTGACTATTTTATATTGTATTTTCACATTTATTTGGTGTTTTTAAAATTATCACCAATAATTATTTCATTGATTTATTCTCACTCCAATGATATGATCCTTGTAATGGTTTTGCTCGTCTCAGATTTATTTTGGTGAAATAAATTCAATATTCACCATTTATTTTTGTTGTGTGGTGTATATAGTAACATATAATGTATTTTTTATTCATAAACATAAATTTATTTCCTTTTACATATCCTCTTTATGATATCTATTTCATGGTGTTTATAGTTTCAAAGTCACCAAAGCAGTATTGGATTTTTTTTCACTATTTTCCTTCTTTGTAATGTTTGTTATGTTATTCAGCTACCTTATTTTATGAGGTGTATATTCATATATATATAATTGTTATATCATGAATATCTCCATTGTAATTAAACTCCATGTTTCTATTAATTTAATTCAATCACGGGTCTTGTGATTTAAATTTTTCAATGTGGAATAGGATTAATTTGAATGTTTAAATATTATTTTCAATATTAATGAGTTTAATAATATTTTAATGTTATTTACATTGTTATTTATACTTATCATATATTGAATGTATTTTTTATTGATAAAATTCTAATTATTACTTTTTATTGATTCTGATTGTTTCAATGTGGTTTTATAGAACCCATATTATTTTTCATGCATTTTGCCTCTTTCAAATATATTTTTATTGAACCCATTTATATTACATGGTTTAATAATGTTTTAAAAATATTTTTATTTTACCCATTTATTTTCTATAGTTTCATTATATTTAAAAGAGATTTTTATGGAACCCATTTCCATTCATTAGGTTATTCATGTTTCAAATATATTGTGATGGATCCCATTTCTTTTTTTTGGTTATTCATGTTTCAAAGAGATTTTTATGGATCCCATTTATTTTCCATTGGAAATTCATGTTTCAAATATACTTTCATTGAAACCTTATATTTTTCATTTTTTTATAATGTTTCAAAAATATTTTTATTTAAACCATTTCATTTCTATGGGTTATTCCTATTTTAATATATTGTTTTAATACCCGTTTATTTTCCATGGGTTAATCATGATTCATAGACATCGTTTTGGAACCAATTTCATTTCCATGGATTAATCACGTTAAAATGATATTATAGTGTAACATGCTATCTTTCCACAATTTATTCATGTTCAGTAGAGATTTATGGGTTTTTAAAATGATTTATGATTAATTTTCTATGTATTCAGTTCCTACAATCTATAAATGATTTGTGTGTCCATATAGAGTGGGTGAGACCAATATAACTTATATGATGGGTGTGCCCAGATAGCACTCTGGTGCATTGGGTAATGATTATTTTCATTGGGGAATGATATAGGAAGTTGTCCATATGAGTATTCCAATTTTTAAGGGTTCTTTAAAAGTTCTATACGAGTTTAATGAGATGATTTTCCAAGAAACCAATATGTTTTCATTATGGTATCTATGAGTTTATAATACTTATAATGATCAAGATTTATATGACATTGATTTTCATTATATATTTTATTGACTCTTTCTATTTACATGTTTTCTTATTTAATGATTTAGGTATCGATGGGTATGATTTCTTTTATGATTCGTTCATGCATTATGATTATGTCATCTTAACCTTATTTACTACAATTCTCATTGATGATATTTAATTGTTAATGATTATGTTTACCATTAATGATAGTTTGAGATCAACCTTCTAATGTATCTTTTTTTCTTAAGTTTTAATGAATGATATATAATGATTTATGTCTATATATGATTTCACAAGGATGATGTTGCTGAATTATTGTGAAATAATAAAAGAATGGAATAATGGGAGATTATGTTTAAATTTATGAAAAAATTGTTTATGAGGCCAAGTTAGTATGTGTAATTTTTGTAAGAGTGTGTCTTAATTATCTAAAATGATAAACCTAATATTTTCCCCATAATGTATGTGATCCATGTTTTCTATTTAATGATTTCTGTTTTAGATGGAAAAGAGTTAGGTAAAAAATACCAACCATAATTCCGTGAACGTAATTTTATGGATATAAGTATAGGGTCAAGTCATGTGGGTCCTAGTATATTATATATTATCAATGAAAATAATTAAAATCCATATAAATCATAATAAAACCCTTTTTGGAGAGCATGGAAATCATAACTTATTATAAACCCATGTCATAAATAACTAAATCGTAGTTAAATCTATTAAATAAACACTTTAGTGACTCAAAATCTGTTGACTTGAATGAAACGGTATGTACCACAAAAATCTGATATCTATAAAGGAATACTCAATTCTATAATAGGCTCACCCCCATAATTTTGGTGCACCAAACCTATATGTTATCATTGGATCACTTGTGAGTTGTAATAGGGCCCATGTAACACCCCAAGATTTCATAGTGTGTTATTTCTTCAAAATAATTCAATAACTTGCACTACATGCAACACCGAGTTCAATTGCACCATGACTTACCAAAAAAAAGCCATTAAAAGAGGTCATGAATAGCATTAACTACATTTTTAACTTTATATAATCCTTATAATTTTAGAATCCATATTATGAGTTTCTTAGACATAATGTAAGAACAAATTTATTTTCAGTATTGTAGTTTTACCAACTTTTAATAGTGAACCCTTTTTAAATAAAATATTTTAAACTTTTGACTAAATGGGGACATCAAAAAAAATTTAAAATAAAACATCCCAAGCTTCCACGGTACGCTTTCCTTTGAATAAAACAATAGCGTGTGTTGTACGCAACTTTGAGTTTTAACACACACCACAACCGATTAAACTAGCCGTTGTGAATAGTAATATCTAATTTTTGAAATTATATATATTTTATATTTGAAAATGGACTTCATTTTTGGACTCGGAATATCGAATTTAGCCTAAGGTGAAATTTTGGTACTTTTCGGATAACTTTCATATTTTGATGAATAGTGAAAATTACTAAATTTTAATTAAAAACAACTTTTTTAATCAAAATAATTAATAGTGATAAATTGTGAATTTGAGTGGTTTTAAAGTATATTTAGAATATATTTTTACCATTTAATATAATGTTGGTGATTGGACATAATTTTACAATTAAACCGAACATAAACAAGTGTCAATCTTTTGATAGTTATTATCTCTTAAAAAACACGCTTTTTGTTTTGACAGCGGGAATTAATTTTAAATTAATTTCTGCCACTTCTGTGTTTTGAATTTAGGAAAATGGATTCCATATTTGGAATCAGGATGTTCAAATTGTGTAAATAGGTAACTTTTATTTTTAGACATTTTGAATAATTACTGCGGTAAATATTTTATTTACCATGGTTAAGGGTAAATCCTGTAAATAAGGGTTAAAAAAATAATATTATAATAATACTAAATTACCCTAAAACGTGTCTTAACCCTATTGGTTGATACATGGTCGACCATGGGCATCTTTGGGTCTATTTTGGGACCCCATGGATCCACTTGTAAGTGATAATGACACATTATATTAATAAAGCTAAAATAAAAATAAAAATGGCATAAGCTTACATCTTTTAGAAGAACAATTTTTACATAGGGTTATACATGTTGGATTTTCGATTATAAATATTCATTAGAAAGATAAAACGATTTCCTACATAATGATATTTTATTTATAATTTTTAGACATTAAATAATTTATTTTATTTATGACACAATGATGATGCAGTAATTACTATAATAGTGAAAAATTAAAATAAGTGATATTATAAATACCCAAATAAATATAATATGAAACTTTTAATGAATTAAACTAATTTTCTAGGATAATATGATATATTAGGATTGATTTAATTGACTTTGTTCGAAGTAATCAATCTGTAATGAGTTTCACAAAAATCAACTATTGAATAGTGTCAAAATTGACATAAAAGAGTTCTTAAAACAAATATTATATTATTAATTGATATTAAATTCCTAAAAATCTAAGGTTCGGCCAAGAGACTTATATTATGATAGTTTAATCATTAATGGACCACTTGGGGGTCGCGTGGATGTATATATTAAGTTTATTAACCATATTATATAAATATACAAAGAGACATTGTAAAAGTGAAACTAATTAACTTAGAGTTAATACTTAAAGATAAGGTTAATATAAGTACCCAAACCTGTCTAAATTCTATTGGATGAGTTGTTTTCGACCTATCCCCACCTCATCCTTTGAATATTCAACTTTGGAGCCTTTGGAAACCGAATATGAATTTATTATAAATTAATATTTCTAGCTTTTCCAAAGGTGCCCCTCACCCCTCTTATAAAAGGGCACTCCTCCTTCTCATTTACTCACACCTCTCAAGCCACTTGGCTCGTCCAAACTCTGCCCAAATAAGCTCCCCACATCCCTCTACTCCTCCTTGAAGCTTCCCCTTAGGCAGAAATCATTTCAAGAAGTCCTTTGGTTGCAACCAAAGTGAGTTACCTAAATTAAAGGAGGTTAACCTACCCCAACAAAGGAAAAGTACAAGGTAAGGGTTATTTCACAATCTCTTCATTATCCGAGGTCGTATTATATGTAATAATCTACTGGGATCTCTTTATCATCCACATCCATGTTTCTTCGAAATGTATTTCAAAACATTTTTACTATTTACAAGAATATGGGTTAAAGTCATTTATACCCTTGTTTGACTTTTTATAAGAGGTTTATAAAGGAATCTTTCCGTCGTTTTCAAAACAATGTCCTTTTTAACCTTTTCGACAGAATTGAGGTAAGAATGTTTTTTTTAACTTATACGGCGGGTGCGGTTATTTTCCTCCGTTATAAAATCGTCGAAGCTTTCCATACAAGCTTATAAGAATATTTTCCAAGAAAATGTTTTATTTTATATGGATCTTAAATGATTTCAATATAAAAGGAGATACTTCTTTAAAAAGAATTTTTATTTCATCTATGTCAACATCCTTTGATGGATTTTAAGATTATTTGAAGTTGATTTATTATGATACAAAACTTCTATATTGAATTGAAGGTTTTGTGATATGTTTGACTGTGGATGTGCTGTTTTTATACCATTCATAGTTTATGGTGAAATTATTGACATTTCGTATGCTAGTTTTAATCCGAATGTTTATGTTATATTTCAAACTTTTCTTCAGATGAATGTGCTAAACAAGTATGTTCTGGGTTGGGGACCGGTAAAAGTAAGCCCTCCAGGTTGGGGACTGGTAAAAGTAAGCCCTCCAGGTTGGGGACTGGTTAAAGTAAGCCCTCCAGGTTAGGGACTGGTAAAAGTATTCCCTCCGGGTTGGTGTCCGGTTATTAGAGGCACTCCGGGTTGGTGTCCGGTTATTAGAGGCACTCCGGGTTGGTGTCCGGTTATTAGAGGCACTCCGGGTTGGGTTCCGGTTAGAAGTAACCCCTAGGTCTTGGGATGAGGCCTAGACAAAGAAATTAACGTTTAGCATTATGCATTCCAACATTATGAAAGTGGTTATTGATTTTTGCATGTGATTATTCGATTAGTAGAATATCCATGTGAATAAGTAAATGGCATTATTTCATTTTATTTATGCCATACCATGTTGAATGTTCATGTTTAAAAGGCTTTTGTTTTAGTTATACATTGCCTTAAATGTTTATTCTTATTTATGAAAGTTTCCGCTATATTGTTATCCTTACTGGGCATTTGAGCTCACCCCTTTTCTATGTTTTATTTTTCCCAGGTAGTGAAGAAGTAAATTATGAATGACTTGCAGGGATATTATGAGGGGTTAATAGTGTGGATATGAAGACTTTGTTGTTGTAGTAGTTTTTTCTTCACTTTGAAATGTAATGTAAAACTTTATGATTATATCTAGTGTTTACAAGGCTACTAAACCAATCGGTCTTTCGGGATTTGATCTTTCTTGTGATCATGCCAATGTTACAAAGTAATGCACCGACTTTGGGTAGCTGGGGTCGGGGCGTTACAGTTGGTATCAGAGGAAGTTTAGTACAAACCTTGGAAGCTAGATTTAGATAAACTCTGATTAGAACACGTAGACCTAAGATGAACTTTGAGGATTAGTATAGAAGAACTTCCTAGAATTTTGGTATTGTAGAGATTTTGTGAGTTTTCCGAGCAATACATCCCTGTCTAGATACGAGCAGGTAGAGGCGGCTCTGGCACAGATGTACCTAGGGGTAAAACCCGAAAACACCGCTTTGAGCTAGACTCGAACGAGAACTGGTGCACGACAACGGGCCTTGCTGCACTCTTGGTTACGACACTCCCGGGGGATATGCTTAGGATAACTCTCATTTTCATTACAAATCATTATGAAGGGTTTATGAGTATATACTTCCTCAAAGAAAACATTTTTATGATTATGGATTATATCCATAAATAGTTCAATTTATGTTAAGTGTTTTATAAGTATGGGATTATGTATTTTGATTCATAAACTGATCTAGTTTATGCCATTGTTTAGAAATGGCGCCCAGTAGAAGGAATGAGAACTCTATAAATGCACATGATACAAAGAGAAGGAAGGATCATATCTTTCATGGTCTTAAGCTAGAATTGATAAGAGAAATAGTCTCCCATGTATTATCATCATATGAAGAAATAATATCATGTGTTGATAAGATAAGTAAAGAGTTTACTGAGTCCTATGGCTTTGAAGGGAAGCAAGAGAAGAAAAAGGATGGAAGAGAGAAAATTGGATAAAGGGAAGAGGGAAAAGAAGAATTTTCCCATATGCGGTAACTGTGGGAAGAAACACCCTGGAACTTGCCTGAAAGGAATGGGAGTTTGTTATAAGTGTGGAGGAAAAGGGTACAAAGTACGTGACTGCAAGGGTGAGAAAATGGTTTCAAATGTACAATGCTTCATTTGCAAGGAGTTTGGACACTACGCGAACCTATGCCTCAGTCATCAGACTATGCCGCAAATGATGCTATTGGATAATAATCAAGTTATGATACTACCACAGATGAAGAGGAATGATTAGAGTTCTTATGTTGATTATGTCAATTGAGTGTTGTATCAACAATGTACTTGTTACAATAATCATGGAGTATATAAGGATTGTACTGCAGTACTATTTCATTAAAGACTTGAGATAGTGTGGAACAAAGAAAAGTGACTCAATAGAAGGATAAATTTTTGGAAAATATATGGTTGAGAGAATGATAAATCATAATATGGTTCTGATACCGAGTTAGTGATTTTAGAATAATACATGATTGATTTGGATAAATTATATTGGATATTCTTGACTACCTTGGAACTGATTAATGATTTGTATATTCCATCATTGTTGGGGTTTAAAACATTTTTGGATTAATGAAGTATATCCAGCATTCTATATGGAATAAGGGATCATGAATGTAATCAATAAGGAATATGGTAATTTAGGATGTTTCAGTGTATTAAAAGAATACATGATGAAGGTATTCATATGCTATTATGGGGTAAAAAGGATCTACATTATGCTTACCTTCCTTATAAATGTTGGACTGTGAGTTTGGACAGAAGTATTTTGGATAGTTCTAGTTTTGATTATTTTGGATTGCCATAAAAGGACAACCCAGAGGTCGGGTGGCAACCCGTCGCGTCCGGCAAAGCTGCGAGACTTGAACCCGCAACCGAAGGGCGACAAGGGTGTATCACCTACCACTGGCCCACGAGATGTCCTGGATTAAATAATTTAGTTTTTATTAAAAGATCTTGTAGATGAATTATAAATTCGATTATTTTGGAACCCTATACGAATAGTGTAAATAGAATTTTTTTTTACGTTCTATTATGTTTTAGAGTGAAAGATGAGTTTGTGGTAGAAATTTATTAATGGATAAAAATATAATTATAAAGTATGTATACCTCCTTATGATCTTAGCCAATCTCATAAATAAATTCCACAACGTTAAGAAAAGGAACTTAGAACAAAAATGTTGTCCTAGATGGTACCTTAGATCATCACTAATTTATGGCTTTGGGATTGTTGGCCTTTTCATAGCCATGTTCTCTACCACTCTCCATCAGATAATTGATGGTTAGATTTCTCCTCCATATCCATATTTTCCTACATGGAACCCTAGTATGTGTTATTTTCGGTAATCTTCATACTTTCCATTCTTTATTTTAAATAAAGGCCTCATTAATTCATTTTTCGATGTGGGATTTCAACTAAGATATTTTGAAGCGTCAAAAATGTGTCATCGCAATATCCTATGTTTTGTTGAACCGATGGTATTTCAAATCATCATAGATTGATGAGTTTAAGGACCTCAATTTTATACTTGTTTGTGATTGATGACCTCAATCACTACATATAAATATTTACGTTTTTCCTCCGATTATATGTCTCTAATTGCCACCAATGTTCTCCTAATCAAGATCATAATTTGGTGGTGACCCTTTCATTTCTCTTTTCCTCATATTAAGACTAAATTTTAGTAACCCAATTTCCGATGTGGGTTTTCCCACAAATATATTATCTATTTTCAACCTTTTATTTTCGAAGAACAATTTCAAATTGCGAGGACGCAATTTATTGAAGGAGGGGAGAATGTAACACCCCAAGATTTCATAGTGTGTTATTTCTTCAAAATAATTCAATAACTTGCACTACATGCAACACCGAGTTCAATTGCACCATGACTTACCAAAAAAAATACATTAAAAGAGGTCATGAATAGCATTAACTACATTTTTAACTTTATATAATCCTTATAATTTTAGAATCCATATTATGAGTTTCTTAGACATAATGTAAGAACAAATTTATTTTCAGTATTGTAGTTTTACCAACTTTTAATAGTGAACCCTTTTTAAATAAAATATTTTAAACTTTTGACTAAATGGGTACATCAAAAAAAATTTAAAATAAAACATCCCAAGCTTCCACGGTACGCTTTCCTTTGAATAAAACAATAGCGTGTGTTGTACGCAACTTTGAGTTTTAACACACACCACAACCGATTAAACTAGCCGTTGTGAATAGTAATATCTAATTTTTGAAATTATATATATTTTATATTTGAAAATGGACTTCATTTTTGGACTCGGAATATCGAATTTAGCCTAAGGTGAAATTTTGGTACTTTTCGGATAACTTTCATATTTTGATGAATAGTGAAAATTACTAAATTTTAATTAAAAACAACTTTTTTAATCAAAATAATTAATAGTGATAAATTGTGAATTTGAGTGGTTTTAAAGTATATTTAGAATATATTTTTACCATTTAATATAATGTTGGTCATTGGACATAATTTTACAATTAAACCGAACATAAACAAGTGTCAATCTTTTGATAGTTATTATCTCTTAAAAACACGCTTTTTGTTTTGACAGCGGGAATTAATTTTAAATTAATTTCTGCCACTTCTGTGTTTTGAATTTAGGAAAATGGATTCCATATTTGGAATCAGGATGTTCAAATTGTGTAAATAGGTAACTTTTATTTTTAGACATTTTGAATAATTACTGCGGTAAATATTTTATTTACCATGGTTAAGGGTAAATCCTGTAAATAAGGGTTAAAAAAATAATATTATAATAATACTAAATTACCCTAAAACGTGTCTTAACCCTATTGGTTGATACATGGTCGACCATGGGCATCTTTGGGTCTATTTTGGGACCCCATGGATCCACTTGTAAGTGATAATGACACATTATATTAATAAAGCTAAAATAAAAATAAAAATGGCATAAGCTTACATCTTTTAGAAGAACAATTTTTACATAGGGTTATAAATGTTGGATTTTCGATTATAAATATTCATTAGAAAGATACAAAGATTTTCTACATAATGATATTTTATTTATAATTTTTAGACATTAAATAATTTATTTTATTTATGACACAATGATGATGCAGTAATTACTATAATAGTGAAAAATTAAAATAAGTGATATTATAAATACCCAAATAAATATAATATGAAACTTTTAATGAATTAAACTAATTTTCTAGGATAATATTATATATTAGGATTGATTTAATTGACTTTGTTCGAAGTAATCAATCTGTTATGAGTTTCACAAAAATCAACTATTGAATAGTGTCAAAATTGACATAAAAGAGTTCTTAAAACAAATATTATATTATTAATTGATATTAAATTCCTAAAAATCTAAGGTTCGGCCAAGAGACTTATATTATGATAGGTTAATCATTAATTGACCACTTGGGGGTCGCTTGGATGTATATATTAAGTTTATTAACCATATTATATAAATATACAAAGAGACATTGTAAAAGTGAAACTAATTAACTTAGAGTTAATACTTAAAGATAAGGTTAATATAAGTACCCAAACCTGTCTAAATTCTATTGGATGAGTTGTTTTCGACCTATCCCCACCTCATCCTTTGAATAGTCAACTTTGGAGCCTTTGGAAACCGAATATGAATTTATTATAAATTAATATTTCTAGCTTTTCCAAAGGTGCCCCTCACCCCTCTTATAAAAGGGCACTCCTCCTTCTCATTTACTCACACCTCTCAAGCCACTTGGCTCGTCCAAACTCTGCCCAAATAAGCTCCCCACATCCCTCTACTCCTCCTTGAAGCTTCCCCTTAGGCAGAAATCATTTCAAGAAGTCCTTTGGTTGCAACCAAAGTGAGTTACCTAAATTAAAGGAGGTTAACCTACCCCAACAAAGGAAAAGTACAAGGTAAGGGTTATTTCACAATCTCTTCATTATCCGAGGTTGTATTATACGTAATAATCTACTGGGATCTCTTTATCATCCACATCCATGTTTCTTTGAAATGTATTTCAAAACATTTTTACTATTTACAAGAATATGGGTTAAAGTCATTTATACCCTTGTTTGACTTTTTATAAGAGGTTTATAAAGGAATCTTTCCGTAGTTTTCAAAACAATGTCCTTTTTAACCTTTTCGACAGAATTGAGGTAAGAATGTTTTTTTTAACTTATACAGCGGGTGCGGTTATTTTCCTCCGTTATAAAATCGTCGAAGCTTTCCATACAAGCTTATAAGAATATTTTCAAAGAAAATGTTTTATTTTATATGGATCTTAAATGATTTCAATATAAAAGGAGATACTTCTTTAAAAAGAATTTTGATTTCATATATGTCAACATCCTTTGATGGATTTTAAGATTATTTGAAGTTGATTTATTATGATACAAAACTTCTATATTGAATTGAAGGTTTTGTGATATGTTTGACTGTGGATGTGCTGTTTTTATACCATTCATAGTTTATGGTGAATTTATTGACATTTCGTATGCTAGTTTTAATCCGAATGTTTATGTTATATTTCAAACTTTTCTTCAGATGAATGTGCTAAACAAGTATGTTCCGGGTTGGGGACCGGTAAAAGTAAGCCCTCCAGGTTGGGGACTGGTAAAAGTAAGCCCTCCAGGTTGGGGACTGGTTAAAGTAAGCCCTCCAGGTTAGGGACTGGTAAAAGTATGCCCTCCGGGTTGGTGTCCGGTTATTAGAGGCACTCCGGGTTGGTGTCCGGTTATTAGAGGCACTCCGGGTTGGTGTCCGGTTATTAGAGGCACTCCGGGTTGGGTTCCGGTTAGAAGTAACCCCTAGGTCTTGGGATGAGGCCTAGACAAAGAAATTAACGTTTAGCATTATGCATTCCAACATTATGAAAGTGGTTATTGATTTTTGCATGTGATTATTCGATTAGTAGAATATCCATGTGAATAAGTAAATGGCATTATTTCATTTTATTTATGCCATACCATGTTGAATGTTCATGTTTAAAAGGCTTTTGTTTTAGTTATACATTGCCTTAAATGTTTATTCTTATTTATGAAAGTTTCCGCTATATTGTTATCCTTACTGGGCATTTGAGCTCACCCCTTTTCTATGTTTTATTTTTCCCAGGTAGTGAAGAAGTAAATTATGAATGACTTGCAGGGATATTATGAGGGGTTAATAGTGTGGATATGAAGACTTTGTTGTTGTAGTAGTTTTTTCTTCACTTTGAAATGTAATGTAAAACTTTATGATTATATCTAGTGTTTCCAAGGCTACTAAACCAATCGGTCTTTCGGGATTTGATCTTTCTTGTGATCATGCCAATGTTACGAAGTAATGCACCGACTCTGGGTAGCTGGGGTCGGGGCGTTACAGCCCAATCCTTTAGATAAGTTGTATCTGAATCAATCATTTAAAATAAAATGATAAATTATCATATCATCAATAAATCAAGTTATTATTTTACTATTCATCATAAGAATTTCTAAGACTCTTCTAAAGTAGTGAACATATCACTTTTGGATATTAAAATATTAGTTTCTTTTTAAAATGAGTTTTAAAATCAAAAAACTACACACATAATAAGGAAACTATTTTCCTCAAAAAAACATGGTGATATATAATGGAATAATTATATAATAAGGGAAACATTAATGTGATAAATTATGATCACACCTTAAAATTTATAAAAATTACTTCATTCTTTTCTAAAAAGAGATGAAATATAAAATTTAGAAAAGGGGTTTTAAATGAATGTCTCATACATAGTAATATAAAAAATATTTTTAAAAAATTAATTGATAATATAATATTAATATTTTCAAAATTTCATTTAAATTTAAAAAATTGAAATTGTTAATTTTGAAAACATTAACATTAAATATAATTTCTTAGAAAATACATCTTTAAAACATTTAAAGACATGCACTTTTAGTAATAGAGTCTCTTACAATGAGTTTGACTCAACACATGTGTTCTTTATCTTATTAAATAATAAAGTTTTATTATTTTACACATTAATGAAACCTTATTCATGTTTTTTATCTGTTTTAAATAATAAATTTATTTTCTATATACAATTACTTAATCATTTATGTTCGTGTTATACATTTTGATGATATTCGTTACATATGTCAAACATGGATTTTTTTTATGTAAAATATTGTCAAAGAGGCCATCATTACATAATATCAAGAATAATATTCATGATATGATTATGATTTTTTTACATCATTTAAAATTTTACTTAAAAACAATTAATATGATTCAGAAAAACTGAATTTTGATGCAATTATTATGACAGTAGGTTGTATATACGCAGGAATAACGTGTCTATTTTTAAACGATCACTATGTAAAGAATTTAAATATGATTTTATCATTATAGAGTGATCATAATATCAAAAATATCATATTAATTATTCAAATATACTTTTATATATCTTCAATGTGATTTGAAGATGAAAAATAATTCCCAAATCCTCATAGAGGTGGTAGTACACACATACGGAAGAACAACGCTATCATTTTTATTTTCATGGAACGGTAATAAGGTAAATTTTATACAATATGTTAATAATGATAAATATTTAATTAAAATCATATATAAATATTATTTCCTTCATGATAACTAGTCCTGAGAGATGGTGATTTAAATTGAGTTACATTTGTTTGTAAGGAAGTAGTCTTACACAAACATGAATGACAAATTGTTTTCTCATTTGACGGAGGTGCAGATGGATTTAGGTCATGAAACTAACATAATAACATCTAATTATATTTATTATACTATATTTATTAAATTATATGGTTCTAATATGGTTTTATGATGGTTGAAGATGAAATAAAATAGAAATACTTGATTAAAAGTGATACATCTTCTACGTAAAACATCTTTTTTCAAAAAACATTACGACCAACATAGTTTTTTTCTACCTAAAATAAGTCATCTAGAATGAGGTTATGTATTATGGGAGGTGATTGGGTCTGGGAATGGCTGAATGAATTGTCTTTATGTGTAATGAAATGATAGGAAGAGGCATCCTTTTGTATGAGTGGGGAGGGGTACTCTTGGAGTTAATTAAAATATTAAATTAAATTAAATTAATATTGAATTAAAAATGGATAAAAATAAATTTATTAAAAATATAATGGGAGTATGGGTGAAAATAAATTCAAAAATTTGTTGTTGGCTATTTTAGGTAACATTCATACCCATATCATTTTGTTGTAACTCTTATTTAATCCCTTTTACTTTTACAGTGAAGGTTTTGAGTTTTTACTCTTTGATTGGAAATATTTTTACTGTAAAATTCCAAAATACATAGAATTGGATCATTTTCTATATTTTAATACTTATCCTTACAATTTTGTCTAATTTAATAATTTTATGAATTCTTTACCTATTAATAAAAAATAATTTATTTTAAAATATTGTTAATATCAATTCAAACACAATTCATTACTTTGACTTTTAAAAATATCCACACTAAAAGATAGCTTTTAAAAAATATTTTAATAGAACACTAAAATTTCAATATAATCTATAATTTTCCTCTATTACATTAATTACCTCATTATATTTTTTATTTTAATATTCTTAATATTATTTATTTGATATCTCACTTAATTAAATATTTTCTTCCTCAGTGTTATGAAAGAATTTAAGGTAATTATCTTTTCACTAAAAATTAAAAAACAATTATCATATTGAATGTAGATACATTATATTTGAAAATAATATTTACATTGGAACATATATTTGAGATTTCACTATATTAAAAATAGTGTGGTTATTAAAAATATGAGTGTGATATCTTTGAATTTTCATTATATAAAATATTATAAATATCATAATCACTTATAAATGGAATCCAAAAGAAATATATTATTAAATTAAAATATTATGGTCTAAAATTACTCATTTAATAAAATTTTGTCATGTATTATGGTTATTTTCTAGTACTATTAATTTTATTTTTACCCTAAAGTACATGATTATTCTTTTACCTTGGAAAACAATTAATATGGTCACTATTAATATTATCCAAAAATAAAAGTTTAATATTTATATAATTTTGACATCTATAATAAAAATGTGGAATCCATTTTTAACAAATAAAAAACTAGACGTTGAAACATATAATTTATTACTAAATAGATAAAATTCAATGACAAATGGAAATTCAGAAAAATAGCCCTCATAAATATAATATTATTAAAAAAATTAGAGTTTAAAATTCATTTCAAAGTATATAGTTTTATTATTAAAAAAAAGAAAAAAGTTAAATTTTAAAAATAATTTAAATATATTTTTAATATGTAAATAATTGAAAATGAAATAAAGTTTTCAATAAACTCGATATTTTTCACTATTTATTGAAAAATAAAGCTTCTCAAAAAATTCTCAAAATTTAACCATAAGATAATTTTGATATGATGATTTTAAACATGATTTTTATTTTGTTAAACAAAATTTTTAAATAACCCTTGATATTAATTATATTTTTTACTCAGAAATTAATTAAAATCATTCTTGAATAAAGTGTATTTGTGGAAAAAAAATTTCTACTAAAATTATGTGATTTTTTTAATAATAATTAATTAATACGTTATTAATTAGTAGGAAAACATTATATTTTACAATTCAATTAATAATATTCCATACTGTCAAATTTAACATCTAGTTTATTTTGGTCCCGTAATAACAACATTTAGGTGGTAATTTATGTTAGGTGTTGTGTATCATGTACGCAATTGAACGTAGTATTTTCTCTAAAAATCTTAGGATGTTTTAGATAAACACCATATAGGAATGTAAACTCTAGTTTTTAAGTATAGAAAATATAGAAAAATCATATGGGGGGCAATCTCAAATTACCAATAATGTAAATTATTAGTGGAAGAGAAGTTCATAAAGAATACCAGGGTCCATTAAATATGAAGAGATTAAAAAATTAAATAGGTGAATGGAATCTCTAGAATAAGGGAAAATCACCAATCCAATGATTAGATTGTATGGAGTCTGAGAATTTATCAAACAAGGTGGCTAATTATTATGTCATTGAATTTAATATACAACAATATAAATATAATCCAATAAAAAAAGCAAAAGAATCTAAAATCACTATGAATGAAGAATATTATAATGAAAAAGTAGATCAAGAGTATTAAAGAATATATAACCACTAATCTATATGAGTTGATGTAAAGTTGGATTCTAATTCTATTAAGTATATTATATCATTGATGTTTTTGATATTAATAAAATCAAAACACAAATTTTTTAATATTATAATTGAAATAATTGTATAAATATCATATTCTATGTTTTGGATTATTAAATATTCTTCATTAACTTCATACTATCTGTTATTTTTGTAATTTTTAAGTTATTTTGTAAATGTATTGGCTATCTCAACATAAAATTCATAATACTTTTCAAAATAAGGAAATGAAATTCTATATTTTAAAACAACATATGATTATCTATAAATTAACAGATGACTATGATATATCTATAATAATTTACACTAATATATGAGCTTTAATACAAAATCATGAGGGGTTTTTAGGAAAATTTAATTATGAAAAACAAAATGATAGTGATAAGAATATTTTAAGGAAATATATATGTTTTTTATGCGTTAAAGAATGTCAAGTCTCTAAAAATTATAAATTCAAACAACATTAATATCGTAAATATCATTAAATATTTATTTCTAAAAGATAATAATTAAAATTTCATTGATGAAATTTATTTAAGGAGAGAGAATACAAATCCTTGATATTTTAATATATATAATTAAATTAAATAAATAATATGGGTTCAATAACATTCATTAAAAAAACACTAAAATAAAATTATCTACAACATATTGGATGTATATTATAATAAAAATTGTATGAACAATAAAAATTATCTCTTATAAAAATGATACAAACTGAGGTAAATTTATTACATTTATTGGATATATAATTATTATGGCATAACATAAAAAATGATATCCCATTATCAAATAATTGTTTAATTTATTCGTAATTTAAAAGGAAAACATGTAAAAATTTATAAAGATAATATATAATATTTCAATACTAACATTGACTAAAATATTAATTATTATAAAATAATATTGAAAGAACATATAATTTAAGAAGACTATTTTAAGATAAAATCATTTTTTAAATTTTATTTTTATTTTTAAGAAATAGTTTTTTTAAATCAAAAAAATTATCTTTGTTTTCTAATTTCACATATCTGTATTATTCTATGTTCAATTTTGGATAATTTTCATAAATAATTGAATATTATGTGAATTGTGAATAATAATGTTTTTACTAAAATAATTATGTTTATGACTATATTAAGATGTATGTATACTATAAGAGCTTATAAAAAAATTATAGGATCCTATATATATATACATAATAAGTAAAAATAAACATTAAAAAATACTATTCTTAATTTATGAAACCTATTTTTAATATCATAATTATTATATTCCAATAAAAAATCTTTTTTGTATTTAATTTTAATGAAATTAATTTTTTATTATTCAGTTCTGTAATTCATTGAATGTCAAATAAAATTTATTTTTTTATAATAAATCAATTTATATCATCAAAAATCAAATACATTTAAAATTTTAACGTATACATATATTTTATGCATAAATAAACACTATTCCTAAAACTATTTTTATGTATTATGTTTTTTTATTTTAAAATTAATTATTCATGTGATTAGAAATATTATATGACAAAATAATTATAAAATTATAAATTACATTTCTAAATTTTTATTAATTCAAAAAAATTATTTTCTTCGTTAAATTTAATTAATAATGAAAAAATTACATAACCTAATAAAAGGAAAAACATTAAAATTTGATTTACTAATAATAAATAACACAAAACGTGTTAGATATATGTTTAAAAATATATTTATATGGTGTGTATTGACCCATAATATACTATACATCCTCTTTCCACTTTCTGATCCTTTCACCCTTTAAAAATAACATTACATTACTAAAACTGTATTGGGTGCTTCGAAAATAGTACTCTTTATCACTTATGAAAAGGGACCATTAAACCACATAATGTTGCACATTTCAATTTTATAATATTTATAATAGGCATCCATTTTTATTTATAGAACCATTTCCTATATCCTTAAGGATTCAGTCACCATTATTTTTCTTAATTACTAAATTTTAAATGATTTTTCTTATCGAAAAATCAAGATCTATAAATAAGAATAACCTCCATCTTAATGATTTGTTCATAATAATCACCATCAAATATATTTTTAAACAAAATATTTATATGAAATTTGTATAACTAATATACTAAGTTGTTATTATATTAACATGACAAAAATTATTTATATAATTCCACACAATACAAAATTAAAGGACTATTGATAGATTGTACGTATAAACTGCTCCCTCTACGAATAGACATTATCAAAGTTTGGTATCTTGCACTCATCAATGGTTATAATGATTAAATTTATGAATATTTTTTAAAGATGATATTTATTTACTATTCATAAATTAAATATTAATATGTACTCTAAATCCATCACATTCATTGAAAAATGAAATCATCTTTAATCATACCTGGGTACTACTATTTTTACGTAAGAATGACTTATTTTTCTATACCACCTTAAATTAATCGTTGTAAAATTGTAATAAAAAAATTTATATAATATTTATAAATTTTAAAAGTTCATTAATTAAAATCCATATACTACCTTCATCCCCTTATGTACCCAGATACATGATAATATTAATCATGGATTGTGTGGACTACCACCTCTATAAAGTTAGACATCTTTTTTTACATATTTATTAATTAATTAATAAATAAACATAAAATATTACCCAAAACCATTTTGTTAGAGAAATAATTTTTTAAGGATTATATTCAAACATTTTAAGGACTATCCCCTATAATAAAAAATAAAAATAAAAAGAGACATCCCTTTTTAAGGGGATAGGGAGAACCCATTACATTCTTGGTGGCCAGATCCATTTTGGAGAGGGATAGAGAGGACCCATTACATCCCTGAAGTCTAGATCATGATCCAAAATTCAAAAAAAAAATGAGTCCCACATAAGTGACCCAGAGGCCCATTCCCAAATACCTAAAAATGATTAATAATCCATTGGAAAAACCCAAGGCCACAAGGTACCCGAGTAACCCAAAATCCCCTAAGACGTGCCGACTGTGAATGAAGACCGAAGAAACCGATGAGATAGAAAGACCAATGCATTCCACCCTCAATGTCGTTGAGATGCCAAAGTCACCAAGTCATTGGATCCTGGGGAAGCCAAAGGCCATGGAAACCCTAGAATCTCTCCAACAAATCTAAGAGGCCCATCTCTTTAGGTTGTATCTTTTCAAGACTATATAATAATAATATTATACCAATATAAAGTAATTTTTGAATCATAATCACTCAGTAATGATTATATGTTCTTCTTTGGGTCGGTCAAACAAAATACATCGAAAATGCAATAAAATTAAATAATTCATGAATATGAGAACTGAATTTCAGGTTATATATGATATAAATATGTAAATAATTATTTTATTTCTGTTCTATAATAGTAATTGAAGTAGTAATTTAATTAATTAAGATAATATTGGTAGTTTGTTAATGATCAATGAAACATTATTCTCCCCAATTTCATCTAAAAATATTGATAACAAAACATTCATTAAATGTAATTATAAATATATAAAATATCATGAAACATCAATTCAAGTAACCTTTTGATATGATAATTATGAACATTGGGAGAAGAACGAATATCAACATTGATATTATAAAACTATTTCAAAATTATCAACATAACTCACACACAATATTGAAATCCAATAATAACTAACTAATATTCTTGTATATAATAATTATAAATTATCATTATAAATGGTTTTAAAAATGAATAATTTTATTAAATTGGTGATTAATAAATTTTTAGATGATATTGATGTTCTTTAGTGAATATTAGGAATTAGGGTAAGGGAATCTTGGTCTCAATTCTTACTGCTTCATATATATTGTGATTTGTAAACTATTTTTCAATTTTTATGGTTATCATATGTTTTAAATTATAGGGGTTTCATTTAATGTATTTTTTCCAAATTCATGGTAGATTAAAATTAAAATATTTTTCCATTATTAATTTTTATTTAAATTCATGTCTTACTAATGATTTAAGGGTTTCATGTTTCAAATTTTAACCCGAGGACACATGTTCTCCTCAGAATGGTGTATCTACAACACGTTTTATATTTTTTATCGTGAACCTATAAATTATTGTGGTATTATAATTTATACTTTAGGATATCTATCATTCATGGAGTTTTTATATAGATGTAACCCAAGACATATGTTTCAATTTACCTACCTCATTTCAAAATAGAGATCTCTCCAATATGATAACACATCAAAGGAATTTTAAAAGTATTTCCTTCCAATATAAAAGTAATTTATATTCCCATATAGTCATCTATGGTGATAAATATTTCTTATTTATTTATTTTATATTGGAATTTTTATAATATTTTAACTAATATGGTTTTCAACAAAGGTATTTCAAAATATTTAAAATGTTTTCTATAATTTCCAAATAAAATGATTTATCTTCAAATCTTTGTTTCTATGGAAAACAATTTTGAAATTTTTCTACAAAAAATTATTGGATATTTTATAAAATTTTGTGTTTAATAAATATTTTTTTATTATAAGAAATTTTGATAATTATTTTTCTAATGAGAGTAGTGACTTTGTTAGTTATAATTCCCTTACAAAATTATGTCAATAATCATATTTTTAAATTTTATTCAAAAAAAATATATTTATAATAATTTTAAAATTAAATTATCATGTTTTCAAAATATAAATTATTGTTTTATTACACTATGAAATATAGTTTAAAGTTATTTTATGTAAAATTTTATTGATGATTCTTCCTATAAAAATTCAATAATTAGTAACAATTTATTATTTATCTACTTATTGATTATTTAAATAAGTTTCCACAAATGATCAGAATTAATTATCTATAGTACATTAGGTCCACAAGTTTCTTTTTATTTCCAATTAATTATTGGTATATAACAATAAATGTTTCTTCAAATTATTCCCCGTTGTGAATACCTTTTTCTTGATTCCTTTGATTAAAGGGTCTTCACCTAGTTATCTATAAATTTATTCATTAATAAATTATTTACTTGAATGTTAACCCTTAATCAATATGATTTGAATTATATATGATGTGTTTAATTGTGTTAATGATTTTTATCTTGGATGTTACTAAATACATTTGGGTAAACTTTTACTTTCAACCTGTATATAATGTTACGACTACTGATGGGATTATGAATTTTTTTCATTATGTGATTCCCTTTGAAAAGGGTATGATTCTCATTTCAATTTAATCAATTTTTTATATGATGATGCCTCAATTTATTTGGGGAATATTTGTATCGATGGTGATGGGTGGGGTTTTATATCACCCCCCCAATTAATTGGTATATGATTACATCTCATTAGTTCTAAAAGAAACCCATGAGGATTTATGTCACGCCAAAGGCTAAGCAGTATGAGTTTTCCAAATTCAATTGGTACATGATAAGTTTTATCAAAAGATAAAGGGAACATGAGACGATTTATCCAAACAAAAAGGGTAAACATGAGGATTTATACCATGAGATATATGTATAATATTGTATTAATCTCATTCCAAAGGGTACATAGTGGGGTAACTCTAGCACAATTACAAACCAAGGTGTTTAGGTTTGGATTATTATGTGTTGAATGTATTTGTGTTTATCATTGACACATGGTTTCTATTATTATGTTTAAAATATAATCACATGTCATAATATTTTTCCTGTGATTATTTTCCCTGAATCCACATTCTACATATTTCTTTTATGAAATCACTTTTAAGTAAAAGGAGAAAACTGATAGTGGTCATTGTTACAGTTGAAAAATAAAACCTCATATGAGAGAACTGGTTAGGCCCAACTAAATTAAATGACATGGAATGATTAATCATATGTAATTTCAAATTAATAGAGTTTACCATGAAGTCTATATTTTCCTTGATGAAGTCTATAATTTTGAAATCAATCATTTCCCATTATTATACAAGTTCCTCCAAGATATTCTTCCCTACATTGAAGCCACGTATCAAAATTGGATTCTTTCAATCAACCCAACAAGTATTATATTCTATCAAATCAACTTCTTGTGCTCAATATAACATTATGTGAGCATAAACCGTAGATAAAATGATCTAGAAATATTCCAATAGAATATATTCATTATGATGGATGAGAAGTTACTAAACCACTTCTCTGTGAGTTGCCACCTTGAAAATTGTTTCATGTCTCATGTTTTGACATACTTTTTCTATGGTATATGTTGTTAAATTTGATATTAAATGTAATTTAGTATTCATGTATATACAATTCTTATTAATCTATTATTATAATTATAAATTTCTCCCCTATACATGTTTTTTAATATGCATTTTATGTAACCTTTGCTGACATGTCAATAGGTTTTCCCATTCCAAGAATTTATGCTCTCCCATTTCATATAACATCCTTTCCCTATATTATGAAGATATGTATATCTTTTTGAATTTATAGAATAGGGTATTGATGATTTCAATAATGGGTAAATTAATGTATATTGTATGTTTAAATATCTATTCTATAAGATTCTAAACATTTCAATCTAATAGTTTTGAAAATGATAGTGGGATGTATTATCGAAATAATTAATTTAATGAATTTTTTATTTTATAATTATTATAGATATCAATAGTTAGTACCATTGTAGTTTTTATTTATATTTGATGTTAGATAATTTCATTAGTTTAATGAAAATTAATGAAATTAAAAGAGATAATTAAAATTAATAAGCATCTATATATGATAATATCAAGATGTTTTGGTAATGTTGACATTATGAGGTTATCCTTGAATCATGACACTGTTTGGATACTCTATGTTGATGTTCACAGTTCAATAAATGAACCTTGGGATAAATAAACCCTAAATGGTTTTAGTGAGTATAAAATTAATCATAGCCTTCTAAAAAACATTGTAAGATAACTCCACACATCATATAACACTCCTGAGTGAATATTCAGTGGTAAATCCACATTTTATTTATTAACTATTGAAGATGATTTAATCACAGTAATTCCTTTTTAGATAACTATTTTTTGTGATGACCATCGATAACGTAGTTTGAATCCCTAATATTCGTATATTAGGGAGTAATTGACATTTATATTTTCTTTTATTCCATATCATGGATTTAATTATATTAATTTAATAATGTCTCATTTACGACATTCTTATATATCTTAATTATAGAACCCATAATCGATTCGACAATAAGTTTAATGTGAAATTAATAGGTTATTACAAGATGAAACATAATGGGTTGAAAGTTTTATTGAAAACCTACATAGAAAAGCTATCCATGTTTATAAAGAATAATATAAATCATGTAGAGCTCCCAAACACCCCATGGAAGGATAAAATTTCTATTTATTTTTAACAATTTATGCGAACATTGGAATTCAATGGGTCACCTAGTACAATAATTTCTATGTAATGGGCTATGAAAATTGAAATGATATTTTCCATTATAAAAAATATCTTAATATGAAAATATTTTTTTAGTGGTATATAAATCAGAAGTTGATAATGAGAAATGGTACACAGTAATCAATAACACAAGGATAAATGATGAAATTTATTCCATGACATGTGAAGAGCTTACAGAGGCAATCATCATTAAATATTATACCCAAACACATCATAAAAAAATTGGTATATAATTATTTTATTAAACATGAAAGTAATATGAATCAATTAGTTCCTCTTATGAAAAGATAATAGGACCTAGAAGTAAAGACTCTATATTATTCATTGATAATTAATTTATGATGGACTATTTTTATAGGGGTTAAAAATAGAGTATTTGAAAATAATTACCAATAATGGTATTTCAAAGCTATGGTGATAGTATATGATGTCAAATTAATGTGTTGATGGAAACTAGAGACTAACATTAATTTTATTTTTATGGGGATAAGAATAGGGAACATTATTTCTATGTAAATTCATGTGATAAAAAACATTAAAGGAATGTTGTTCATCTTTTAACATAAAGAAAATGACTGGAGAAGTATCGTGTAGTTTGTATCCTAGGAAGGTGTAATTGATTCAAGTATGGAAGATAATTACATCAAGAATAAGAATTTTTATGATGTTTGAGGAGACCAAATAATGAAATGTATTGAGGTAATTCACATACTAATGAAAATATCATAGTAACATTCATCAATTGAAATTATTATGGTAATTCCAAAAACTGCTGCACTGAAGGAAAGGTTGATGGAAATAATCTACATCGCCAACCACCAAATAAATGTGAAGATATTATAGAATATTAAATTACCATGAATAAATAATATTGTGACAGTGTTGTGGATCATGTTAATTAATGAATACTTAACCTCAATTCAATAATGATGGATCTCTTGTTTTATTCCAAATCTAGTAACACTTTTTTATCTAGAATGTTTTATAAAATAATCATGAAATACCCTATTGATATTATAATATTGAGTAAAAATATATTTAATTATTTTATTTGAAATAGTTTTTTAAGATGTTTTCTTCATTAAATACTTATTTTTCAACTTTTACAATAATTTGTTGTAATTTTGGGAATGTATGGTAATCTCTATATTGTATCCATTATTATCAATGAAATACTGAAATCAAATTTTCCTTTTTAAATCGACCTATGATAATTTATAAATTCTTGGATTATAATGAGATATATTAGAAAACTAAATCTATTATAGTATTTATGATACCTAATCATGATGAATGTTTCGATCAAAGGATTAGAGAAAAACTCAATGAGAGGAATAATACTATTATTATGAAAATGATTTGTTCTTTTGTTCATGATGTTGACATATTTTTTAAAATTTTATCATTTTTCACTTATATATATTGAATAACCTTAATGTTTTTCTTTAGTTGATGATAATTAAAATTGAAAGTTTGAAATTTATTTAATGTAGAGAATCTTGGACCCTATGATTTTACAATATATATTTCACTTATATTAATATAATTTCAACAACATCTTTCCCCACATGAATCATTGAACAAAATAGATTTGTAACATATTAGACATATATTAGAAGGAAAATTATATAAATATTAAAACCACCTATAAATAAAATTATATTAACCATTTAAAAATTCCTACACTTTATGGATATATAATATATAAGAATTAACATCTAATATTATTAAAAATTGTCAAATAATTGTTTAATGTGTAAATAAACTAAAAGTGAAAACAATTAAATTATTTTTATTAAAATATATCATAATTATATTCTAATATTTTTAAATTTGAAATTATTATTAAATAATATTGAAAATTAAAATTATTTAGAATGGAATTTTTCAATAAAATTACTTTTTCATTATATTTTAAATTTTTATTAATACATTATATTTATAGGATTTTAATTTTAATAAATTAGAGTCATATTTTAATTCCACACATATTTATATATTATGATAAAGATATTTTTTGATATTTTTTGAAATAATTTATTTTTAGGTGGAAAGTGAAAAATTTAGTTTTAATAAAACCATAGAATTTATGAATATATCAAGAATTAGGTATATCATAAAATTTTATAAAAAAATGACTGACAATAAATTTATTTATAAATTAATAATTTATATTTTAAGATAATATTTTCAATTTAGAAAATGTATGATTAACATTAAAATTATGATATTTAAATAAAAAATAAGTATCACATTATCTTTTAATTGAATATTAATATAATAAAATTATGTTTTGGCCAGATTTTCAAGTCAAAAACAATTTATTTATTTTATAATATATCAATTTATATCAAAAAAATCAATGAAATTGATAATATTATAATATATATATATTATGCTTAAAAATAAACTTTTCCATGTAAATATGCTTACCATTTATTTGTGTCTGTCATAAAAATAATATTTTTAACTATTAAAAAATTAGATAAATTGTTTTTTAAATTTTGATTATGAAGGTCCATATTATGGTAAAATATCAATTATAAATTTTATCACCAAAATTTATTTTTATCGATACAAATTATTTTATTCGATAAAAGAAAAATGTGTAAACAATATTTTACTAAGAGTATGTAACTAAAAATGACATAAATATGCATCATAAATGATGGTTCAGGTGTTTCATGACATAAAAACACCTTTTATTCCCGTTTTTTCCATTTTTTCATTTTAAAATTGAATAATATCTTTAAATTTTTTAAAATGTGTTGTTTTCAACCATTATATCCCACGTATTCACGTATAAAAGGGGATCCTTCCACCACTACATGTTACACATATCTCATAAATTTTGTTCCCAAAACTCCTATATTTTTTCATTTCTAGATTTATATCTCAGTTTCATAATCCTTAGGATTCAATTAAATATAATAAATTCCCAATTAGAGTATCTCTATGAGAAAACTAAAATTATAGAAAAATTTAATATATCATTGTTAATCATTTACATATAATATTAATATTAAAAAACATCTATTAATATTTTTTGAAATAAATTTCAATAATTAATATACAATGTTATTTATTTTTAAATTAATAGCATGTACTTATTAATTTTCGTTGACTATGTATATCTATGACTAATGGTAGTGCGTATGTGCAGAATACCACCTCTATAAATTGAAAACGACCTTTTTTTTAATATCCAATCTTCAATGGTTATAATGGTGGAATTGAGGATTAAATATTATATATAAAATTTAATATTTATCCAAAAACTATAAATTAATATATATATATTCTATCCCTCATATTCATTATAAAATAAAAATTTCATTAAGAAAACTTGTTGACTACCTCACCCATGTACTACTTGTATTTTTTCATAACAAATAAAAACTTATTTCTATGAGAACATAACCATTAAGTATATTTGGTATAAATATGTAAATAATGAATTTATTTATTTCTAGAAAAGTAAAATTAATATTATACTCATTATTTAAGATACCATCATCTCTTTGTAAAAGGTCATAGAAACATTCTTGTCACTAATTTAGTCTATAATAAACATGACTACAAAAATTATAAAAAGAATTTATATCATTATAAAATAACATGAAATAGTAATTCAAATAAAATTTCGATTTAGAAGTTTTTATTTTCTTTATAATAATTAAAGGATACACTAATATTATTAAACTAGTTCAAAAAAATCAATATAAATCACACCCAAACTCTAAAAAAGATAATTTGTAACTAAAATACTTTTAAAGAATATAATAGAGATTATAAAATATTATATAAATGAATGATGTTCTAAAATAGGTCATTATGATATTTTTTGTTATATTAGACATTCAAAATGTTTTTTGATTGTTAGGAATTGAGTTATTGTATTTTTGTCCTCAATTATTACTCTTTTAGTTGGGTTGAATTTTTTACACCATTATTGTTTTGATATTTTTCTCTTATAGTTTACATAACATGAAATTATTTTATTATATTTGTCTAATTTATAAGACATTGAAAACAATTTTAATAAATTAATTCATTTTTCTTTCATCTAAAAATTTAATTAATTCTTAATATTTTATTATATCAAATTTTTATCCAATTATATATATTTATTATTAAAAACCATGTTTCCCATAGATAGTTGTATCTACAAACCCATTAATTTTTTGGATCGTTATCTACTCATAATTCAATGTATTATAAGTTAAATTTAATGTTCTCTAGGACTCAATGAGTTTTAATTTAAATGTTACCCCTACTAATATGTCTAATTTTCAAAGAACAATTTAAAATGGTGATATCTCAAATATGATTAATCATATGGGGGAGATTTTATAGTAATTCAGGAAAATGTCATACTAATTTTAATTCCACCATATTTATCCTTGGGGATAGCTTCATCCCATTCTTTTAGTATTACATTGAATGTTCTATATCCTTTTTAATCAACTTTATTTTAGACAATTATATTTCAAAAAACTAAAAGGGGTTTCCATCTATTCATGATCATTTTTTATCATCCTACCCTTATTTTCTCTATAAAACCATTTTTTCTAATTTTAACCCACATGTATAGAGAATTTATGAGAATTAAGTAAATTTAACATATCATAATATATTTTATTACATTGTTTTTTAAAAATTACATTATAAAAGATACTAATGGATTTTATTTATAGATATTATTTATAAAAATTTGAAAATAATTATTTTTATAAATTATTCACAAGAAATGATTTTATATAATTTCCAATCTACATTCCCATGTTTTTGGAAAAAGTATATTATTTTTCATTTATTTGTTGTCGTTTATATTAAATGGATTTAATAGAAAATTTTAAATTATCATCCTGATCATAAAAGTAAAATTATATTATTCTATTAAAATTATTTTTCATCTAACGATTCATTCGTTATAAATGATTTCAGAAATGAAAAATTTCAAATATCTATTAGATAAATGATCCATTACATCCATTATCGTTCATACTTTTCACACGTATATAACCCTATATTTTTCATCCAATGCCTTTCATCAATGAATAAATTTTTTTGATTCCTTTCATTGATGTTTGTTCACATATATACATATACATCAAATGATTTTGGAAATTATTTAATTAATCATATAATGTTTAGATTTTATGGTCTAAATATCATATTATATATTATCTTTATTGAGGGATATTTATGTATAATTTTACCCACACTATTTTGATACCCCTTAATGTCCCATGGGAATATCATTTTATAATTATTTATGGAATAAAAAATGTTTTCCCCATGCGATTATATTTCAAAAAGTTATGAAACCCATATTCATTCCCTGAGTTATTTATGATATGATGGTGAAAAAAATGTAATTTTTTTTATAGATTATGATGTCGGGATTCCTATATTCCCCTAAAATAGTTTCTCAATGTTTATGTCTCATGCTTGCAAAGGGTACACAAGTAGATTTATCCCATGATGAATGGTACATGGGTAGATTTAACACATTCCAATGGGTACACAAGAGGAATTATCTCAAGAAAATGGTTTCATGAGGGGATTTATCCCAAATGTAATGGTATATGAGAGGATATATCCTAATATATAGTGTTATAAGATAGTATTGATCCCATAAAAAAAGGTATAATGGGAGTATTATCATAGGCACAGGAATGTATGTTGATTGTTATCCCATGCCAAATATGCACGGAATGTGTTTTTGGATAGCTATTTTCTAGGAATATGTTTATGTGAGACACTTATGTAATAATATTGATCCTCTGATTATTCTTTTTGTATCATGTTTAATGTCACAAGATTTCACATACTATTACCATTGTATATGTTTTATCCATTTGAGATTATAGGTCCTTCAATCATTACTTATGGATAACGCTTATGGATCAATACTATTTTTAATAAGATAATTTTTTTCTTTTCTATGTTTTATCATATTATTATAATGTATCCCATTATGAAATTTTTATATGTTTTCTATTAATTATTTTTTGAGCTCACCACTCTCTAATGTTTTCATTTCCCTATGTTATGATGATATATATAGCTTTTGGAAACTCTAGAATAATGTTTGGAGTAGTTGGATTATGTAAAAATAGATCAATATTAGTATGTTTATATAAATAATATTTAACTAACAAAAGATTTAAATTCATTAGTTTCAAGAATTTTTTTGAAATTATTTCCTAAAACATGAAATTAATTTAATATTTAATTTATTTTTTGTATTGGTATATCTAAAATGTAATTAACTTTATATTTTTTTCTCTCATAGCTTGTCATAAGGATAGATAAAATGGGAATATAATTTATCTATAATATAATTAGTAAATTGGAAAGGAACCCCACTATCTCCATTATTTAATTTTTATATATTATAAATAATAAATCATTCCTCATGCAATTGTTTAAACTACCTACTCCATGAATGCCATATCTCATTTTTCATTACCACCATACATAGATTTTTTTTAAATTATAATGAATTCATAATAGTGAAAATAAAAAAGTTAATTAAATTTCTTGATATTCTGGAATAATTAAACATTATATCACAATAAATTCACAAATTTTTTATTAGAATGAAAAACTTCAAAATATTTGATGTAAATATAAAAAATTTAGTAACCAAATAAAACATCATAATATATTAAAAATATATATAATGATAATCGAATGAACCTGAAAAGGTTATTAAGTAATATTATATTGAATTTATGTTTATTATTAAGAAATATAAATGTCATTCAGTCAGATTCATGAATCTAGTCAGATATTTTTTCATAAAAACATATTTAAATACATTCCTTTCCGTTGTTTTCTTCCATATATATATATATATATATATTATTTTTTTAAAATTAAAAGAATTTTATTATCTATACTCCATTGATTTTTTAAATAAATTTTAAACTGTCCATTAATTTTTATTATGGATTTTAAATGAAATTGTTTATGTTTTCCTTATAGGTAACTATTGAATCATTTTACCAATGTGAAAAATAAATATATTTTATGATTAATATAAGACTGACATTTACCAATTTTATATAAATTTTTCATTTTGTAGAATCCTATAATTATGCTATGGGTTTTCAAAAGAGAATCATTTATCATTAGTCTGGTAATATTTATTTCAATTTATATGTAAATGATATTTATCATTATTTTTATTTGAATATTAATATTTCTTCTAAATATGGGTTCAAGTGAGTTTTATGATATAGGAATTCATGATATAATATGTCTCGTAATGTTAATGGTATGTGAAATTATATATGATGGTAGTTTTACACAATATATAGCTCTATGTTTAATTGGTAAATTGTTTATTTTCAAGAGAACTTGTGATTAGAATTAATCAGATACGTGTTATTTTATAAGTGTGAAAATAGAGTGGACAGTAGTGAAGAATATAATATCCTCTTATTCATAAATTGGAAATATATTCTTTCAATATGTTTCAATTAATATATATTATTTCAATGAAGATGGTTTTTGTCATTAAAAAGTGAAACAATTGTTTTCAAGGAATTATATTTTTATGGGTTCTCATTTTTTATGATGTAATCATATTTTTTACACATTATATTGGATTCAATTTTTTCATTTGAGTAATTGTATATTTTCACCTATTACTATGATTTTTTATTGATAAATTTTTATTGTGTTATTTGTAATCATTTTTAGGAGTTTTAATGTTTTTCATTGAACAAATGAGATTCCTTTATTTTCAATCCCTTTTTATGTTTTCTATGATGAAATAACAGTTTCAAATTTTTTCCCTAGTATCTGATGATGTGGTGATTTATAGAAAGGAAAAACATTTTATTGTGATAGATTATTTGAAAAGAGGGAAATGTGAATTTAATGGATATATCTTATAAATTAATAACATGTATTTTTAGAATAAATTTCCACTATTCGGAAGTGATAACATTGATATTTAAATGTTTTCCTTAATCTATAAAACAATATATATAAAATATAATAAGAACATATGAATGTTAAATCCATGAAATTAAACTCTTAATTATTATTTATATATCTCATTGGTATTTATACTAGTTAGGTTTTATCTCCCCACCATATATGATGTCTCTCATAAATCTACATTTTAAGTGAGGAAGATGGATCTCATTCACTATATCATGTATAGGGTAGTAAATTACCATGGTATTGAGGATATTCTTGAACTAAAACTGAAATATATTAATGTGTAACATAATGAAGAGGTGAATTATCTTCCACTCACTACAAGCCTCTTCAACCTCATATAATTGTGTCTTGATGCTCAACATGTTATCCAAAACAATACAATTTCTTGGGTAATATACCATATCGTACTCAAATAACATGAGATCCACATCCCACCAAATTTATCGATGATACATTACACTCTATGAGAATATATAAATGATGATTTTTAGGATACACCTCCATCCTCTCACTGAAGATGTAGTGTTAACAAAATCGTAGTTCATGAATTATCATTCCTAAAACAAAATCATGCATTTGATTATTCGTATCTTATGAATTAAAATAATAGTAACTATTGGAAACCAATATCCTATCTTAAATAATAATTTCTCTATGAATAACCCCATATTATTAACTATATATTATATACATATTAATCAAATTACGTACATTTTTTACCAGTGAATACTTCAAGATTCCTTTCAGCTCCAATAAAACCCTCACACATCATATGTACTATTCAAACATCACCACTTCATGGTTATGGTTGTTATCAACACTACTAATCAAGAGAATTATAAAATGAATAAATTATATTATAAATCTGATCCTATGAATCTATGTATTTCAATAATATTATTTTGTTGATATCAATAAACTATAAAAATGACCATTCAATGGTCCACTAATATGCTTTCTTCTGAAATCATTTTCTCTATGAAGTTATTTATTATAATAAAAAATTAACACTTAGAGGGATATGGATATATAAAATTCTTCTATAGTGTTATAAATACAGTCACCTGATATCACCTATGTTATTCCCATTAATTGAAGTAAAATTATGTTTATTAACTAGGAAAACAACAACTGAATCAAAAAATTATTTAAGACTCTATTTATTAGGAGAATAATATTTTTTGATTCATTTCTCAAACTGGAAATCCTAATGATATGTCCATAAATATCACTATAACTCCAAAATGTATAAAAATGAATTTATGTGTCTAAACATTAATCTATTGAACCCTCAATAAAAAATAAATATTGTAGAATCACATTTCTCTAATAAGTAGATTTTATTGGTCATCTATATGATGAGTAGAATAGTTGTTCTTAAACATCATAAGGATCATCCTCTAGTAGTCCACACATAAAAAAATGAATAATATCATGTAGTGGATAATAGGATCAACCCAAGTGGATATTATTAGAAAGAATAATACCTTAACATCAAGGTCATATTGCTAAACTAACGAATCTCTAACATCTATAAGTGACATTATATATGATATAATGGATTCGGGTTCATAATATTTATCAACTCAACTATAAACATGACCTATATCATAGGTGGGAATCCTACCATATCCCCATGAAATAATTCTTTGAATGTTTAAATTATGAGATGGAATACTAACCATTGTATATACTCATCTCCATGAATAATGATAGAAATCGAGGATGAAACTGTTCCTAGATACCCATGAGAGTGCCCCAAATGTCAACTATGTAAATACCACTACCTCAAGTAGGTTTAGAAATAATCCTAATGTAATGTGAAAGCCACAAATCAGTTATAATACTCAACATTCACTTGACAGTGAATTAATAATCCATCATATGTATACTATAAAAACTGTGTATTCAAAATGTGATGAAATCACACAGATTCTATTACAAAATGATTATTATATCACACTCTATACATATCTAAATACACTTAGGATATAAAAATATAGGAATATAAATATGAATAAATCTATAAAGGATCTATACAATAATAAAAAAAAGTACAAGAAAAGTATAATGATATAAATGAGTGAGATACACCCATATAAAAAATCTGATGAAATGGAAGATTTCGACCATATCATACATCAAATATTTAATGTCCAATTATGAGGAATAATTGAATTTTAATTCATAAAATTATTTTATAATTTTACTGTGCCACTTACTTAGCACAACGATCTTTTAATATCCTCAAGTTCACTACATTACTACCTCTATTAACCCTATGAATAGTTTCCTTTTATGTAACCTAAATGGTTATAAGATATCATACTATTACATTCTATTAAGGGAGACGATATAACTAAAAATTTATTTTCACGACCCGACCCAATGGGTCTTGAGCCGTGACTCCCCAGGCTCACCTCCAATAGGCTAGGGTCTAGCGACTAGTGCCGAGTAGGCTATCACACACATGGGAGGCATTATCCTAAGGTACATGTATACACACACCTACATACACCTCCATGAAATAGTCTACAGATATATATTAAAACAGAAAATAAATGCATGCATACATCTAACCCACAACCAGAGTACAAAAAAAGTAAAAATGGAAAAAACAGGGCCCACCAAAAGAAATCTATAAAAGCGTCCAACCTTCACAGAAGGAGGGGATCATTGTCAAAAGTACCATCCGGTAATCTCCTCAGCACAACTCTGGTAAACACCCCGTACAGTCTCGCTCACAAACCTCCGGCTCCTCCAGGTCCTCATGGGACCTCGTCGAAAGGACTATTGTCTGAATAAGGAACCATCATTTGCGGGAAAAGATCATGAAGGGGGAGAATAAAAACACTCAGTAGGTAACCCCAAACCCAAAAAATAAACGGTATAAACTGAGAGGAAATAGTCATCTCATCCCAGCTAGAGGGAACCCAAATGAGAGAGAAACTCCATCTCGATACCATCCTCATCTAAACACGACTATTCAGATTAGCTCAAGTGTATGACCATATATACTCCATGAACATTTTCTCAAGTATATGCTCGTACATATACCATGGGAAACTAGATATACTCATTTTACCACCATGCCTCATGAGGTTCCGAACTCATCACCTACGAAAGGTACATAACTAGGAGAACACACTCCATAAGCACTGTCCTCCGAGATGAAACCCGTCCGAGAGATACACTCCATCGGGTCTCACACCAACCACCCAGATTCCCATCCGAGAGATCACGCTCGTCGGATATCATCACTGAGAACATCAAGCTGAAACAACATAATTTCCAAACTCCTCGGAAGGGGGATCACTCCTAAGGTCTGCTAGGGGATACAAGAACACACTTCGGTAACTCATAGATCTCATAGACATGGTATCACTAGCAGGAATCTCTAGGGGATACCACAACCCGATCTGGTGCTCCATAGATCAGAACACTCAGATAGTGGATCGTCACCTGTGTAATGGTGGTCACGACGATACGAGATCCCTATCTGGTATCACATCCGATGTAGGTGATTGGACCGATGATGCACCAACCCTACCAAAACCACACGATGACTAGGGGATCGTATGACCAACTATTCCACAAACCTACTAAAACCACGCACTATGTAGGGGATTGTACAAACAACGATCCCGAAACCCTACTAAAACCACGCTCTGAGTAGGGCGTCTTATACACGATGATAACACAACCTTACAAAACATCCCATTGCATATGGGATCATATTACTGATGATTCCTCAATCCTTATAGTTTTAACCTGCTATATAATGGATTTTCTCCCATGGAGAAGTGGTCACATCGATACCATGAACCCAATCTAGGGAAGCGAAGCTAGAGGATCCCACTCCAGACCCACTGGAGGGATGCCACAACTTTATTAGGAAAATAGTCTATCGTGGGGATCAAAAATCCATAGTTGGGTTATAGTGGAACACAAAACCTCATAGGAGCTAACCAAAGGAGTACAATCAACCACTGCTGGTCCAAATGTCACTAACCCAAGCGACAAGCAACATCACCACACTATGAACCTCTTAGGCCTGAACCAAGGCCACCACCACGTTCTATGCGAAAAAACACACAGGATAGGCTATTTATTTCCTGAAATAGACACTCGATAAAAAAGGCACTATTCACCATATCATGAACAGGTGGGTCCCACGCCTCGATTCTGAAAAATATCAACTAGACCACGCCATCGTGATCCCCTTGAAAAAACGCATGAGTTTGACTACTCATTTGTCCAAAATGGACACCAGATGAAAAATTTCATGTTTCACTGTAAACTTCCAAAACAATCCTCGTGGGCCCCACACTTTGATATCTATCCCAATGCCCAAAAATTATCTTTAAAATACATTATTAATATCAAGATCACAAATCCATTGAAGTCGTGTCAATCGGACGCTCCGTGCAGAAGTTACGGCGGGTCGAAGTTGAATAATAATGAATTATTATTATTATTTCAACGCTTCATAGCCCTGGGCCACGAACCCAACTCATAAAATTATCTAAGTGAGCTCAAAAGGTCCATCTTGACACCAGTAATGTGTTGTCTCAAATGGATCACAAATTAGAGTTACGGTTTGCGAGTTACGGGGGTTTAAAAACCCCTAGAAAATCCGGGCCGGAACACCATCTACCTCGTCGAAAACCATCGCGCTGCCACCGGAAACCACCATGTCGGAGCTCGAAACCATCACTGCCATTGCTACCCCAGCTGGAATCCGTCATGTCCAATGCTGAAAATGGTTTTTCCACCGAAAAACATCCAGGAGCCACTGGGAGCACCTCGTTGCTCCGTATTTTGATCTGAAACATGTTTCGGAAAGCTCGAGACCAGAACTACACAAGCCTTATGATGATTTGAAGAAAAAAACGCATAATTAGGATCCGGGTTTTTATAACTCAAACTCTCTACCCTTTAGTGGATCGTCGATGCCTTGAACGCTCTGTTGTTGCGGAGGCACGATCCGGGAGCGTCCGCCGTCAAGATCCTAGACTGACGATGCTTCGTTTCGACAATTCGGCCTTCAATTTGTCAGTGGTGGGTGATGTTGGAGGGGGCTCGTCTACATGAAGATGTTGAAGAATGAGGGGGTGGTTGATTTTTATTTCTTTAATAAAAATTAAATCAACACACAACCACGCCACATACCAAACCTCTTGGTGCAGAGAAGATTAGGTCGCCCATAGGGTAAACACAACGTTGTAAATGTAATGGAAAGCTTAGAATTTCAATCCGAGACTCTGTTCAAGAGTTATTTGAGCCGACGCTCATAAATAAATTATTCATTTATTTACAAAAAACACCGCTGGTCACCTTTTTCTACATCAGTACCATTCTCTCAAATGTTACACCCTGCATAGGGTAAGCGGCACGCTCTAGCCATAATTGTTCCCTTAGATTTCTGATCTCAGCTACCGTTTAGGAGATAAATCAGTATCGCATCATGAATAGTATAATGATACATAATTTTTTTATAAAATTAATTCAAGGAACACTGGGCCACGAAATCGCACGAAGTCTTCACGCCTAGCTCTGGAAATATTCATAGGAATATTCCAAATTCTGATGGTGCCAAAACTCGATTTGCTACATCCTCCCCACCTTATGAATTTTCTTCCCCAAAATGACATAAGATAGTGGGAAAGTAACTGAACACTCAACTGGGTCACCCGCACCAATGAGTTTGCCAACACACAACCCTGCTCGAACGCATAAGTCAGAGGAACTCATCCACCACACCACAAAACTATCCTCTTTGGGTGGCACTAACTCTCCCACACGGTTTTAATCATGTCAAAAAATTCTTCATGGTGGGGGAAGGACCACTCTTCATTATGAAGTTGAATAGCGTAGAACAACTCCCAACAAGGGTCCTACCAATGCCCTAATCAAACCTCGAACAAGCAATGATAAGGAATGCGTACCACCTAACAATGTTAAGAAAAACTACTACAGAAAGTAGAAAGGACACAGTGCGTACCTCTATCCTTCCACGGAGCCTATGGTTCAACAGCCTCTAAGGCCTATAGTTGTCCCTGCCCCTGCCCTCCAGCTTCCTAGGCTCGATGTTGACCACCTTCGGGTGGTGGTGGTGGAAACAAGTACCGCCTACCACCTCCTGTTGTTGCACCAACTTTGTTGCCACGTCTGCTGCCCAGCGGACCTCCATACTCGAGACGCTGACTCTGCCAAGGTGGCCTGTTGACCGACACCCTATAAGCAAGATGAAAAGTCATAAAATCTCTATAAAGATGTCCCTGATCGTCACAAGCGTAACACAGCCTCACCTGCGACTGACCAAAAATGGCCTAAGGGCCCTGAGCCTTAGGTCCTCCATCCAGGGGTCGCCTCCTGAAATGTTAGGCACGTCCAGACCCCTTCACCTGCCATTGGCTATCAGCTACCGATATCTCAACTGCCACATTCAAATCACTGAAGAGCTGAATCTTCTCATCCAAAAAGCTCTCCGCAACCAAGGCTCTCTCCCGCACTCTAACATAGGTGGTCATGCATAAAGAAACCAAACCTACCCAGATGTCTCTGCGTTGGACCTGATCAATCGACTGAGCCCTAAACAATGGGTCTCGAACAATATCCATGGAGTATCATGATAGATCTGTAAACCTCACTGAGTACTCTGATATAGTCATGCCCTGCTTCAGAAGCTGCAGATGCTCCTGGATCTACACGGACCTCAGCGCCACCGGATAGAACTCTTCCCTAATGAGCTACTCAAACTCAGCCCACGTGAGCGTCTCCTCATCATGGGACCGCGTCACTAGACTTCACTATCACCCGGACGTACCATGAAGAAGGCTCGCTGCTAGGACAACCATCTGATTTGGAGGTGTCATCACCATGCGGAAAACTCAGGTGACTGCTTCGAGCTAGTCATCAGCTACCTGCGGTTCTGGATAACCCCAGAACCTCAGAGGTCACTTTCTTTAGAACTCGTACAATGCACTCATCCTTCGCGCATCCTCATCCTGCACTGTTGGCACAACTAACTGCTCCATAGGTGGTGGATCATCTGGCGGACCACCTGGAGGTCCAACCTCAGAACCTTCTCCCTATTCCATAGCCTCTACATGGGGAAGATCATCACCACAATCCCATTGTGGAACCCTCGTTGGTTGTCGTCATGAAGGAATCCTGAAATACAATCCAAACGCACTATAGTCAAAGAGTATATCCAGAGATCTAACTCAATAAGATCAAGGGAAACCCAAAACCTAGTCCTATATGATTCAAGTTCCATTATTTCCCTACGACCAGTGTTATAATGTCCCGAGTCGAAAGGTAGGTTATCAGATTTCTAGTTAATTGATACGTCAACCGCCGCACCAACATTAGGTTCATTGGCCTGAAAGTTGAACTCGAAACATTCTAACACTACCTCTATGTAACCCAAACTAAATTCGCATGTAGACCACATATACTCAGATAACCCAAATGTTGAACCTCTTCTGATACCACACTATCATGTCCCGACCCAATGGGGCTCGAGCCGCAACTCCCCAAGCCTGCCTCCAATAGGCCCGGGGCGGGTGACTAGTGCCGAGTAGGCTATCACACACAAGGGAGGCATTTTTCAAAGGTACATGTACACACACACCCACATACACCTCCATGTAACAGTGCAGAGATATATATAAAATCCGGAAAGAAATTCATGCATACATCTTACCCACAACTAGAGTAGAATAAAAGTATGAAAGGGAAAAAACAGGGCCCACCAAAAGAAAACTACAAATGCATCCAACCTTCTAAGAAGGAGGAAATCACCTTCAATATCACCTAACGGTAAGCTCCTCAGGACAACTCCAGAAAACACCCATGATGGTCTTGCTCACAAATTTCTACCCGATCTAGGTCATCCTAGGACTCCGTCGAAAGGAATGTGGTCTGAACAAGACACAACACGTGGGGGAGAAGCCCGTGTAGGTTGAGTATAAATATACTCAGCAAGAACCCAAAAAACCTAAAATAAAAGGTAGAAACTGACAGGAAATAGTCACCTCATCCCTACAATAGGGAACCCAAATGAGAGAGAAACTTCATCTCAATTCCATCCTCGGCTAAACACGACTAGTCAGCTCAACTCATGTGTATGCCCATACATTCCCCATGAACATTTACTCAGGTATAATCACATAAATATACCATGAGAAACCAGATATACTCATTTCGCTCACCAAGCCTCATGAGGATCCGACCTCATCACCCACGATAAGTATATAACTTATAGAACACATTCCATGAGCTATGTCATCCAAGATGACACAAATCCAAGATATAAACTCCATCAGGTCTCACAACAACATCCCCGATGCCCATCCGAGAGATCACGATCATCGGATATCTTCAATGAGAATATCATGCTGTAAAAACATAATTTCCAAACTCCTCGGATAGGGGATCACTCCTAGGGTCCACTAGTGGGTACAAGAACCCACTCCAGTAACTTGTATATCTCAAAGATAGAGGATCACTCCTAGGAACTGTTGGGGGATACCACAACCCGATCTAGTGCTTCAGAGATCACAACACTCAGATAGAGGATCATCCCCCATGTAAAGGATGTCACAATGATACCAGAACCCCATCTGGTATAACTCATGATGTAGGGGATCAAACCGACGATGCACCAGCCCTATCGAAACCATGATCTAATTAGGGGATCATATGACCAACGATTCCAAAACCCTGTTAAAACCATGCGCTGAGTAGGGGATTGTATAACCAATGATTCCGCAACCCTACTGAAACCACACGCTAAGTAGGGGATCGTATACCCGACAATACCACAACCCTACTAAACATCCCATTGCGTAGGGGATCATATTCTCGATGATACCTCAAACCTTACAGGGTTAGCCTACTAGATAGAGGATCATCACCCATGGAGAAACAGTCTCATCGATACTAAGAACCCGATCAAGGGAAATAAAGCTAGAGGATCCCACTCTGGGCCCACCAGAAGGATGTAACAACTCTATCAAGAAAACATCATTTCGAGGGGATAACAAAACCATATTAGGGTTGTAATGCCACACAAACCGTTATAGGAACAAGGCAAGGAAATACCCTCAACCATTGCTGGTCCAAACATTGCTAACCCGAGCAACCCACAACATCGTCACCCTGCACACCTCCTAGGCTCGAACTGAGGCCACCATCGTGTTCTATGCGGAATAACATGTAGGACAAGCTATTTACTCACCCAAAATAGACAACCGGTGAAAAAGGATCTATTCAAAAAATCAATCATGGGTGGCGCCCACAACTCAATTTAGAAACTCATCAATCAGACTGCGCCATCACTATCCCCTCGAAAAAATGCACAAGATCGACTACTCGTTTGTCCAAAACGGACACCAGACAAAAAAGTCATGTTTCTCCGTAAAGACCCAAAACCAGCCTCGTGGGGCCCACATAATGATCTATGTCCCAGTACCTGGAAAATATCCTAAAATTTCTTCCTTACTATAATGATCACAATTCCACTAATGGCACATCAATCGGACACTCTGTGCAGATGTTACAACAGGTCGAAGTTGAAAATTAATAAGATATTATTATTATTTCAATGCTTCGTAGCCTCGAGCCACAAAACCGACTCATAAAATTTTTGAAGTGAGCTCAAAGTATCATTCTTGAAAAACAGAATGTGTCGCCGCAAATGGCTCACAAATCGTAGTTACTTTTTGCGAGTTACGGGGTTTTAAAGAACCCCTAGAAAATCCTAGCCGAAACACCGCCTGCCTCGCCGGAAATCATCGCGCCACTGCCAAAAACCGCTGCGCCGGAGCAAAAAACAACCGCGCCACCACCTCCCTCACCTAAATCTGCCATGGACACTATTGAAAACTGGGTTATCTACTAAAAAACATCCAAGATCCATTGGGAGCACCACATTGCTCCAAATTCATATCTGAAACATGCTTTGGAATGCTTGGGACCCGAACTACACAACCCTTATGACGATTTAAAGAAAAAAAATGCTTAAATGGGATCTAGGATTTTAAAACTCAAACTACCCTCCGTTTGGCAGATTTTTTATGCTTTGCATGCTCTATTGCTACTATTTCATGATCCAGGAATGTCCACCGTCAAGATCTGAGACCGAAAACGCTTTGTTTCGACGATTCGGCCTCCGATTTGTCCGTGGAGGAGGAAGGTGGAGGGGGATAACTGATGCGAAGAGGAAGGAGAATTTGGGGGGGTGATTTATTTTCATTTTTTTTAAAAATAATTAAATCAACGCACGACCACGCCCCATACCAAACCTCATAGGACAGAGAAGATTATGTCACCCTTGGGTAAAAGTGGCGTTCTGAATACAATGAGGAGCTCAGAATTTCAATATGAGACTCCATTCAGGTGTTATTCGAGCTAAAGATCATAAGTAAACTATTCATTTATTTACAAAAACACCACTGGTCACCTTTTTCTCTAGAAATCCCATGACTGCAAAGGTTAAACCCCGCTTAGGGTAAACGACACGCTCCAGACGCAATTGTTCCCTTAGATTTCTGATCCGAGCTATATTTTAGGAGATAAATCATTCCTGACTCATGCATATTATAAAAATACATAATATTTTTATAAAATTAAATTTTGGCACACTGGGAAATGGAATCTCACATCGCCATCACGCATAGATCTGGAAATATTCGTTGGAATATTCCAATGTCTGACAAGGCCAAAACTCGAGTCGCTACATCCTCCGCACCTTATGACATTTCATCCCCAAAATTCATTTAGCATGTGTGAAAGCAAATGAACTCTCAACTAGGTCTCCCACAACCATGATATCACCATCACAAAACCTTGCTCAAACACATAAGTCAGAGGAACTTGTCCACCACACCTCAAAACTATCTTCTTTGGTCGGCACTGACTCGCCCGAATGGTTTTAATCACGTCAGTAAAAATCATCTCGGTGGGGGAAAGGACCCATATTCCTCATTAATTAGAAAAACATAGACAAAATCCCATATTGGGTCTTACTAATTCTCTGAACAAACCTCGATAAATCAACATAAAGAAAAGATCATGGCCAAACAGTCTCTAGAAAAACTACTGCATAAAGTAGAAATGACATAGAGTGTACCTCTATCCATATGCAAAGCCACTGGTTAAATAGCATCTATGTCATGTAGTTTTCCTCTCCCTCACTCTCCAGCTCCCTATGCTCGGTGTGGACCACCTGGGGATGGTGGTGGTGGAAACTTGTACCGCCTACCACCTCTCATTGTTTCACCAGCTTCGTCGCCACGTCCGCCGCCCAACAGACCTCCATACTCAGGATGCTGACTCTGCCAAGGCTTCATGTCGATCGGATCCCTCTATGTAGCACAAAGGTTCAGAAAATATATTGAATGATGTCCCCGATTGTCACAAGTGTAAAAATTCCACTCATGCGGCTGAAAAAAACTGACCTGAGAGCCCTGAGAGGCCTGAGTCTTAGGTCCTCCATCCAGGGGTCACCTCCTGAAATGTAGGTAACCTCCAGACCCATGTGCCTGCCATCGGCTACTAGCTTCTGAGGTCTCAACTGCCACATTCCCCACACTGACGGACTGAATCTGCTCAACAGGAAAGCTCTCCACCACCACGGTTAACTCTAACAATCCAGCATAGGTGGGCAGGCATAAAGAAACCACACCTGCCCTGATGTCTCTGTGTATTCCATGGTCAGAGGTCTGAGCCCCAATGAACGGGTCTCAAACCATATCCAAGGAGTATCAAGATAGATCTATAAACCTCAAGGAGTACTCCGACACAGTCATTCCCCCATTCTGAAGCTGCAGAAGCTCCTGGAACCGCAGTGACCTCAGCGTAACCGGATAGAACTCTTCCCTAAAGAGATGCTCAAACTCTGCCCATGTGAGAATCTCCTCATAATGGGACTTTGTCACTAGACTCCATCATCATCTAGAGGTACCGTGCAGAAGGATAGCCTCTAGGACCAACATGTGATTTAGAGGTGCCCTCACCAGGTGGAAAACATGGGTGACTTATTTGAGCTAGTCATCAGCTACCTGTGGGTCTGGATCACCCAGGAACCCCAGAGGTCACTACTTTTGGAACATGTGCAATGCACTCAGCCTTCGAGTATCCTCATCATGCACTGCCGGCACAACCAGCTGCTCGACAGGTGGTGGCTCAACTAGAGGACCACCTGAAGGTCCATCCTTAGAACCTGTGCCCTGGTCCATAGCCTATACACGCAGCAGATAATCACCATAATCTCACTCTGGAACCCTCGTTGGTTGTCATCATGGAGGCATCCAAAAATACTATCAAGACGCACCATGGTCAAAGAGTATATCTGGGGAACTGACTCAAGAAGAACAAGGGAAACCCAAAACCCAATCCTATATGATCTATGTACCATTATTTCCCTACGACCAGTGCAATAATGTCTCGAGTCGAAATGTAGGTTATCAGAGTCCTGGTGAATGGATACGTCAGTTGTCGCACCAAAACTGGAATTCCCAGTTTGAAAGCCGAACTCGAAACATCCTAACACCACCGCTATGCAACCCAAACCAAATGCACAAGTTGACCACCTACACATAGAGATCCCAAAGGTGGAACCTCCTCTGATACCACTATGTCATGACCCATCCCAATGGGGCTCGAGTTACGACTCCCCATGGCCACCTCCATTAGGCCAGGGGCTGGCGACTAGCGCCGAGTAGGATATCACACACATGTGAGGCATTAACCTATGGTACATGTACACATGCACCCATATACACCTCCACACAACAGTTTAGATAAATATATATATATATACACACAGAAAAGAAATTCATGCATACATCAAACCCATGACCATAGTAGAACAAAATTCGAAAAGGAAAAAACATGGCCCACCAAAGAAAACTACAAAAGCATCCAACCTGCTCAGAAGGAGGGGATCACTATCAAAAGAACCTACTGGTATGCTCCTCAACACAGCTCTGGTAAACACCCCGAATAGTCTCACTCACAAAGCTCTTCCTGATCTGTGTCCTTCTAGGACTCCGTCGAAAGGCCTATAGTTTGCATAAGACACAAACATGTGCGGGAAAATCCCGTTCAGTGGTGAGTATAAAAATACTCAGTAGGCACCCCAAAAACCCCAAAATAAAACAGGATCAATTGAAATGCAACAATCATCTCATCCCAACCAGAGGGAAGCCAAATGAGAGAGAAACTCCATATCGATACCATTGTCGGGTAAACATGACTAGTCAGCGCAGCTCACGTGTATGACCATACATACACTATGAACATCTGCTTATGTATATTCCCATACATATACCATGAGAACCTGATATACTCATTTCGCGCACCAAGCCACATGAGGTTCCGACCTCATCACCTGTAATAGGTAAATAACTAATAGAACAATGTATACGAGCTCTTTCATCCCAAATGACACTCGTTTGAGAGATACACTCCGTCGGGTCTAACACCAACATCCCAGAAGCCCATCCGAGAGATCACGCTCATCGGATATCGTCATTGAGAACATCACACTGAAAGAGTGGAATTTCCAAACTCCTCGGATAGGGGATCCCTCCTAGGGAATGCTATGGGTTACAAGAACCCACTATGGTAACTCATAGATCTCACAGATAGGGGATAACTTCTAGGAACTGTTGGGGGATACCACAACTCGATCTGGTGCTCCACAAATCACATCACTAAGATAGAGGATCAGCGCTCGTGTAAAGGGGGTCACGATGATACCAGAACCCTATCTGGTATAACTCACGATGAAGGGGATCGAACTGATGATGCACCAACCCTACCGAAACAACCCGCTGTGTACAGGATCGTATAACCAACGATTCTACAACCCTAATGAAACCACATGCTAAGTAGGGGATTGTATAACCAATGATTCTGAAACCCTACAAAAACCATGTGCTGAGTAGGTGATCATATACCTTATGATACCACAACCCTACTAAACAACCCATTGTGTTGGGGATCATATTCTCGATGATTCCTCAAACCTTACGGGGTTAACCTTCTAGATATGGTATTGTGGATAAGCGGTCACAGCGATACCAAGAACCCGATCTAGGGAAGTGAAGCTAGAGAATCTGTAACACCAAGATATTTTATAAAAAATATTCTTTTTAATTTCACTAATGTCTTGTGTTGTACGCTACACCAAAAGTATCTTTCACAACATTCATCCTTGAATTGGCTTTCATTACTCGCAACAAAGACCTTCCTCGATAGTGTGTGTAGTACACAATACTGAGTTTCACTAAACGATATATTATTATAATATTATTATGAACTAGCCGTTATGAATAGTAATACCCACATTTTGAAATTTTATAACTTTTATCATTCAAAATGGACTTCATTTTTGGATTTGGAATACCGAAATTAGCTTAGGGTGAAATTTTTGTACTTTTCGGATAACTTTCATATTCTGATAAATAGTGAAAATTACTAAATTTTAATTAAAAACAACTTTTTTAATCGAAATAATTAGTAGTGATAAATTACTAATTTGAGTGTTTTTGAAGTATATTTAGAATATATTTTTACAATTTAATACAATGTTAGTCATTGGATGTAATTTCACATTTAAACCAGACATAAACAAGTGTCAATCTTTTGATAGTTATTATCTCTTATGAACACGCTATTTGTTTTGACGATGGAAATTAATTTTAAAATTAATTAATGAAACTGATATTTTTTGAATTTGGTAAAATAGACATCATTTTTGAATTCATAATATCAAATATAGCTTAGGCCTAATTTTTGATATTTTTCGGGAAACTTTCATTTTTTGATGAATAGTGAAACCACTAAGTGGTAGTTAAAAACTGAATTTTTCATAAAACATAATTTTACCACTTCTATGAGTGGAATTTTGAAACTCCGAGAGACCCAGTTGATGTTAGTATTTAAAATGTGGTTCAATGAGATGAAAATAATTTTTTTTGAAATGTAACTTTTTACTTTTATTTACCACGGTTAAAAGTAAATAAGGTAATTAAGGGTAAAAATGATATTATTATTACCCTATCACATGTCCTAATTTTATTGGATAAGTGTAATTCGAACAAAAACAACCTTAGGAAAAAAATATTATCATTTAGGCCCACATGGATTAGATTAGGACATTTATTATTAATTTATTTAAAGAGGGGTTAAAATAGTTAAAATCAAAGTTTAATAAGTAAATAATTTTTAATATAGGGGTACACATAAGATAAATTAGACTATAAATATTAATTATAAAGATAAATAAATTTACTACATAATTTTAATTTATTTATAAAATTTATACATTATATAATTTAATTTATTTATGACACAAAGATGATGCAGTAATTATCTTATTAATGAAATATTGGCATAATTGATGTTATAAATTCCCAAATAAGTGTAATCTGTGACATTTTATGAATTCCACTAATTTTTGAGGTTAATATGACATGTTAGTATTGATTTAATTATCTTTTTTTAGAACTAATAATTTTGTTATGATTTTCACAAAAATCAATTACCAAATAGTGTCAAAATTGACATAAAATAGTTTTTAAAATAAATATTATCTTATTAATTATTATTTTATTCCAAAAAATATACGGTTCGGCCAAATTACTTATATAAGGTTATATATATTTATAATAAACAACTTGGGGTTCGTTTGGATTGTTATAGAAGGTTTATTAACCTTATAGTGTAAGAACACAAAAAGACACGGTAAAAGTAAAATTATCTAACTTAAAGATAAATCTAAATGATAAGGTTAAAATAGTAAACTAAACTTGTCCAAATTCTATTGGATGAGAGTATTTAGACTCATCCCCACCTTATCTTCGAAATAAATCAATTTGGAGCTATTTAAAACCGAATATGGCTTTATAATAAAATAATATTTTTAGTTTTTCCAAAGGTGCCCCTCTCCTCCTTTATAAAAGGGCACCTCCTCCCTCTCTTCTTCACACCACATTGAGCCTTCAAGCTCGGCCAAACCCTGAAAATTTCACCTATACACTTTTCTAGAAACATCCTATAGGTACTGGTTTTCTTCAAAGACCAATTTTAGTGCCCTAAAAGGAGGTCTCGAAGATGCGCTTCAAAGAAGAGGTAATGCCAATTACTGATTCTTTCAATTTTATTTCTTCTTACACATATTCTTCATTAGTTGTTTCATTATGAATTAATTACATAAGTATCAATCATATACTGATATGTTATTATGAGTATGAAACAACCCAATTTCAACATCTATCCATCCTACGGAAAACGAAATCACCGCGCGTGCGTACGTACGGAATACTGTCTCCACGCCGTGGTGTAATCTATTTTCCACCACCACATTACTTGAATGGGTATAATGGTGTAAATAATGAATATATATTATTATGGTAAAGTGATATTGATTCTGAAATAGTATACATACGCTCCAATACAATTCCACGATCATGGGAACGATATCATCGCTCGTGCGTACGTACGGAATACCGTCTCCACGATGTGATGCGACTCGTTCTACATGATTCTCCTTGAATAATGATTACATAAATGAATTGAGTGAATAAATATGATATATATTACACTAATACCATTCTGGAAATGAGGTATCTATAACCTAAAAAGAAGAATATGAATTTATTCGACAAAACACGCATAAGAACAAAAAGTAATAAACACCCGAATAACAAGTAGCAATGAAATATTACTAATAATAAGCTAGGAATATGACTATATGTGATACCAAAACAATGAGTATGATTATGAAATACGTCAATGACATTATTTAAATCATTATACAGGAGGTTCGGACACTTACGAAGCAAATCAGACTGAAGGTAAGGGATAACCATTCCAATCTCGTTCTTGTCCGAGATTCTTTATTCGCAAGTATTTGCTGGGGTTATTGTTATCATCCAAGTCCATGTTTTATAAAAGTGTTTTTATGTATTTTTAATGTCCTTTTTACCCATTTTTACTTTTACTACATGGTATGTAAGGAATCTTCCTTTTACGAGGTACTTTTTGACTTTTCTGGCAAAAGTACGAAAAGAATGTTTTTTAACTTATACGGCATGAATGGATTTTTAAAACATTATTTCCAAGAAGCTTCCTTTACAAGTTATAAATTTTATTTTTAATCAACTTCTTTTAGTTTATAACTGTATGACATGTTATGAAAGGAAAAGTGTTTTTGAATTAGAAAGGATATTTTCCTCAAGAATGGGGTTCAAGTGTTTTATCAAAATTGTTTTCCATCTAAGATAATAAAGGGTTCTGTTTCTATCCCTATTATTACATTGATCTGATTATGTTGTGATGGAATTATTTTTATGAATTCCTTTATCTTATATGAATTGTTTTATGATGTCACGATGTTTAAGAATCCCATTTTTATTACACAGGTTATGCTATGATGTATGGTTAATGATTTTGTGGAACACATAAGAATGGTATCATTATGAGATGGGTGGGACCAATATATCCCTCCAATGCATTGGGTAATTATTTTATATCTCATGGATAGACATGGCTGGAATGGCAGGTTATACTGGTTCAGTGAAACAGGACTGAAACGAGGAATGGACTCGGTTCAGAAATGGACTTTGTCCACTAAGATAGTCTTGGCAATGAGTCTTGACTAATAAGAAATGATTCTCTATGATTATGCGTGTATGCCACAAATCTTCATGTTTTATGTTAAGATTATTGTGATTACATTTCACTACCATGATTTATCCCATGTTATAAAATTTTGATCTCTTTTGCAGGGTAAGATTTCCAAAATGTTATGTTCTTATGAATATGATGTGATTGATATTTCTTTTGTTTACCCATACTGAGCATTTTAGCTCACCCTTTTTATTATTTATTTTCCCCTAGGATTAAAAGAATGGTTTTAGGTAAGGAAACAAAAAGTGGAAGATCTTTATGGGAGATGTTGAAGATCTTTCACCACGATTAGAAGATTACATTCCAAGTTTCCAAAGACACTAAACTATTACGGTCCTTGTGTGTCTGTTTTTGTTATGTATTATGTATTCTTCAAAAGTAATGTAATATCTATGTACGTCAAGCTTCGGGTCTCTACAGAATCCCATTACGATCCCACCAGAGGGATTCCACAACTCTATATAGAAAACATCCTATCACGGGGATCACAAACCCATAGTAGGGTTTTAATTAAACACAAACCCTCCTAAGAATGAAGCAATGTATTACACTCTACCACTGTTGGTTCCAAATGTCGCTAAACCAAGTGACCAGAAACATCGCCACACTTCGCAACTCTTAGTCACAAACCAAGACCACCACCAAGTTCTATGTGGAAAAACACATAGGATAGTCTATTTACTCAACCTAAATAGACAACCAGTTAAAAGTTACTATTCACCATAGAAATCCCATGTGGGGCCTACACCTCGATTCCTAAACTCAGCATTCAGACCATGCCCTCGTGATCCCCTCGAAAAAAACACGAGATCGACTACTTCTTTGTCTAAAACGGACACCAGACAAAAAAGTCATGTTCTCCATAAATGCCCAAAACCATTATTGTGGGGTCCACACCTTGATCTTCGACCTAATTCCTAGAAAATATCTTGAAATGTATTCCTTACTATAAAGATCACAACACCACTGAAGGCTCATCAATTGGACGCTCCGTACATAAGATACGATGGGTCGAAGTTGAATAATAATAAGATATTATTATAATGTCAACGCTTCATAGAACTGGGCCATGAAACCAACTCATAAAATTACCAAAGTGATCTCAAAAGGTCCATATTGACATAAGGAATGTGTCACCGCAAACGGATCAAAAATCGGAGTTTTGGGTTGCGAGTTATGGGGGTTTAAAGAACCCCCTGAAAATCCTAGCTGAAACACCGCCTGCCTCGCCGGAAACCACCATGCCATAGCCGAAAACCACCACACCGGAGCTGAAAATAGCCACACCACCACTTCCCTCACCAAAATCTGCCATGGCCACTACCGTGAATGGGGTTTTCTTCTAGAGAGCTTTCGGGAGCCACCGGGAGCACCCCGTTGCTCCAAATTCAGATCTGAAACATGTTTTGGAAAGCTCGGGACCCGAACTACACAACCCTTATGATGATTTGAAGGAAAACAATACATAAATGGTATATGGGACTTTAAAACTCAAATATACTACCTTTTGGAGGAGTGTAGATGCTTTTCACTCTCAGTTTCTACTGCTGAATGATCTAGGAGTGTCTTCCGTCAAGATCAGAGACCGACGACACTTCGTTTCGACGATTCGACCTCTGATTCGTCAGTGGAGGAGGAAGGTGGAGGGGCCTCGTCAGCATACAGAGGGATGAGAATGGGGGGGGGGTGATTTATTTTTTTTATTTTTTAAAGAAAAATTAAATAAATCAACACACGACCATGCCCCATACCAAACCACCAAACATAGAGAAGATTAGGTCACCCCTAGGATAAACACGGCGTTATGAATGCAACGACGAGCTCAGAATTTTGATTTGATTCTTTGATTAGAAGTTATATGATCCGATGCTCATAAAAAATTATTCATTTATTTACGAAAATTCTATTGGTCACTGTAATAACCCGGATTTCATTTCAGGTATGTTTTTCCTTTTCTGGTCATTTTTTAGAAAAGAGGAAAATCTGGAAATTTTCAAAGTACACGCCGTGTACTTTATATGTACACACTGTGTACTTCGATGTCATGCAAGGTCGTGTGCTGGCTATGTCTGGGCCACTCAGATGGTGTGTAGGGGTGATGTGGAGGCCGCTTAAAGCGGAGTATGGAAAAGCCTAGTACACGCCATGAACTCCAGAAGTACACACAATGTAGTTTCTTTTTTTCATTAAAATGTCTGGGGTCACGTCTAATCAATTGAATCGTCTTCTTCTCTAGGTTCATCATCTGAGAGCATCCTGTATGGCAGCGAACATCCTCTGAGCCCCCAGGCCTCCGTCTGTTTTCCGAATCGATCACTGTCGATTACATTGGAACCTCAGTGGTGAGCTCCTCCTTATTCTTGAGTTTCATTTTTTGATTTTCCCTCTTTCTCAAGATATCGTGGGATGAAATTTTTTTGTGTTTTCATAAATATACGATGTCATAAGGATAATCAAGCCTCATGGTTCAAGTATATCGATCTACTAGCATCATGGTAGGTGGTTTGTGCCTTACCTTTCGAAGTCGTTTAGTTTTATGGGAAAATTTCCACCAATACCCATGAACGGGGTATTGCATGTTTACCATTTCTCCCATGTTGTTTTCCTTCCCTTCTTGTATGCTTGTGTATAGGTAATTTGATCGTGTTTGAGGATAATTACTATGCTTGTATTTTTTTTCCCTTGCCTTGTTCTGTTTACGACCTTTGGGTTTTGATATACTTTGGTCGTCATACCTGTTTTCAATGCATTGTGATTGTAGGATAGAAATGATGTTCTTGACATGCTTCTTCTACTCTATACTAGTTAGCGAAGTTGCTCTATAGGTGTACCTTGTCCTTATAGCATTATTATACACTGACTGGCACGGGACTGTGAGATCCTGGTGTTATAGACTATATGGGATAGACCGAGTGAGCATTCCCAAAGAGTCTTAGACATTATAGACTACAGGGGATAGACCGAGTGATCTTCCTAGAGAGTCATGGATATTATATACTACAGAAGGTTAGACCGAGTGAGATTCCTCAGGGAGTCCTTACTTGTTGGATTTTCCTTAATCCATTCCAGGCTAGAGGTGGAATTGACCGAGTGAACTTCCTCAGAGAGTCTGTGATAGACCTAGACTATAGGAGGATTGACTGAGTGAGATTCTTCAGAGAGTTTCTAGACCATGGGGCTATAAGAGGGTTAGACCACATGATCTTCCTCAGAGATTCCCTGACTACCCTAGATTATAAGGGTAATTGACCGACCGATCTTCCCTAGAGAGTCTTATAATCTCGTATGACCAAACCAGAGGGGTTAGGCTTAGTGCACTGCCCAGTGGGTTGTTGGTAATTCTTGGATAGGACCATAAGGGTTCCTGTTGTGGTTAGTTGTTTAATTATCTGTTGCTTGTTTATTTGTGCATTGATCACTATTGTATATCATCTTGTTTACTACTTATTGTTTACTGGTTTCTATTTACTGCTAACTATACTATTACCTGCCATATACTCACTGCTATTAGGCACAGATCTTCTGGTGGTTACCTACTGAGATATAGTCTCACACCTTTTTTGGGCCATTCTTTTGGGCCCAAACAGACTATGTTGTTGTAGGTATAGAAAAGGTCAAGCGCCCTTCAACTTCTGGTACTTGATTGCTTTGGATCAGGAGAGCATGGGACCAAGCTTAGGCCTGCGATGCTGAGAAGTTGTTTATCTTTTCTTATGTACTTGTTTTGGTACTATTTTTATTTCCATCATTGTGACCTATTTAGATGCTTTCCTAGATATATTTATCATGCATCATTTCATATATACATATGTGCTCCAGTTTTTTTCTTGTTTTAGTCTCCCGCTGTTTATTCTTGAGGGATATTTACTGTTTCCACTATTGTATGCTTTGCTTACTTCCGTTGTGTACTCTCCCAGTGAGGGCATAGTTTCCCAACTATCACACCCAAGGCCCTCGCTGCTAGTCAGCAGCCTCTGGTATTTGGGGAAATGCGCTTGAGGCCATGTGACCAACTGGGTATGAGGTTCCTATGGGAGGCTTCCGGAACTAGGATGTTTCAAAGTTTTATTAGAGGGAAGATCTTTTCTTCATAGAGGCGAGTGGGATATCTAGGAGGGTAGAGCTGGACCAGAGCATCATGGGCTAGGAGGAGTTACATACCAGATTGCTAGTCTTTATCTGGATGACCAGGGGACTTCACAGTTAGAATTTCCCCCGGTGGTGGATCATTTCAGGGATTTATTTCCTGAGGACTTTTCAGGTTTTCCTCCAGAGAGTGAGGTAGAATTCTCAATTGATCTCATTCCAGGAGTGGCACCAGTGTCCATTCCTCCTTATAGGATGGCTACACCTGAGTTGCAGAAGCTGAAGAAGCAGTTGGAGGAGTTTCAGACAATGGTTTTCATCCGACCCAGTACTTCTCTTTGGGGTTCGCATGTCCTTTTTGCGAAGAAGGCATACGACACACTTAGGCATTGCGTGGAATATCGGAAGATAAACTAGTTGACGGTCAAGAACCGATATCCCTTGTCGAGGATCGATGACCTATTTGATGAGATTCGAGGGGACCGGGTGCTCTTGAAGATCGATTTGAGGTCCGGTTATCATCAGTTGAGGATTAGACCATCAGATATACCTCTTACAGCCTTCAGGAGCAGGTATGGTCTATACGAGTATATGGTCATGACATTCGGTCTCACGAATGTGCCAACGGCTTTTATGGAATCGATGAACTGAGTGTTCCATCCGTACTTGGATTCCTTCATGGTGGTTTTCGTGGATGACATCTTGGTGTACTCTCACACTCGACACGACCATGATACCCATCTTGATATCATTATGAGTACACTGAGAGAGCATCATTTATATGATAATCTCTCGAAATTACACTTTTGGATGGATCAGATTCACTTCATGGGTCACGTTATCTCAGAGACAGGAGTATCAGTGGACACAGAGAAAGTAAGAGCTGTAGTTTCATGGGAGCATCCGAAGAATGTCTTTGAGGTGTGGAGTTTTCTTGGGATGGCTGGATACTACAGGAATTTCATACAAGACTTTTCACACCTAGCAGCACAGCTGACAGGTTTGACCAAGAAAGGGGGTATGTTCTTAGGGTCAGATTCTTGTGTGATAGCCTTTCAAGAGCTGAAAGGGAGGTTGACATCAGCACCGATACTAGTCTTGACAGATCCAGTAAAGGGCTATAAAGTCTACTGTGATGATTCAGGTGTCATACTGTGATTTGTGCTTATGCAGGGAGATGGAGTCGTTGTGTATGGGTCTCAGCATTTGAGGCCAGATGATAGGAACTACCCGATGCACGATCTGTAGTTGGAAATTGTTGTTCATGCCTTACGATGTTTGAGAAACTACCTTATGGGAGATCACTTCGTGGTTTTCACCAACCACAAGAGTCTAAAATATATCTTCAATCAGCGTGATCTGAATCTGAGACAGCGCAGGTGGGTAGAGTATCTTCAGTCTTTCGACTTTGAGCTTTCCTATACGCCGAGAAAGGGAAATAAAGTGGCTGATGCATTGAGGAAGAGAACTCAGATTTAGGCAGTTCAGGAGGCCAGTAGTGAGTGGAAGCTTATGGCTCTATTCTCTGAGATGCATTTGGAGGTGCATGAAAAATAGGAGAATACTTTTCTATCTTCTGTAGCTGTTACCTCTACACTTCTTGATCGGGTACGGATGAGGCAGCTATCAGACTCAGAAGTCCTAGTCTTGCGGGAGAGTGTGTCAAGAGAGAACCCTCTTCCTGGATGGACAGTGGGTGAGGATGAGATCTTGCATTTCCAGGGACGCGTATGGGTGCTAGTAGACATACGTGAGGAACGGATTTGGGATTTTTATTCTTTAGTTTGGGAAGTTCATCCTGGCGTCACCAAGATGTATCGTGATCTACACCTCTAGTACTGGTGGCCAGGTATGAAGAGAGATGTCGTTGGGTTTGTCATGAGGTGTTCCACTTGTCATCAGGTAAAAGCAGAGCATGAGCTACCAGCAAGGCTTTTTCATCATTTACCCATTCCTGAGTGGAAGTGGAACGATGTCACGATGGACTTCGTGACCAGGTTACCGAGGTCACCTCGAGGGAGTGATGATGTTTGGGTTATCAACGAAACGCTTACGAAGTTTGCTCACTTCTTTCCGATCAAGGAGTCCTTCAATGTTGATGAACTGGGGCGGTTTTACATCTGATATATTGTACGTCTATATGGATTTCCACAATCCATTGTTTCAGATAGGGATGCATGCTTTACTTCTTGGTTCTAGAAGGGGCATCAGACGGCTTTGGGTACACATGTACTTTTGGGTACAACATACCATCCCCAGACAGATGGCCAGTCTGAGCATACGATCTAGGTGTTTGAGTATATGCTCCAAGATTTCATTCTAGACTGTGGCGGTTCTTGGGAGAAGAATATTCCTCTCAATAAATCATTTCAAGATATTGAAACAATCAATCCATTTCAAAAATCATTTTCAATAAGAAAACACCCAAAATTAAAATTTGGGATTTCTTTGTCATTTTAGAAAACATTAAGGCTTATAGAGGAAGCCAAATAACGATTACGGTGGTGGAGAGGTCATTTTCACCGCAAAATTTAAAACATTCCCTTTAAATGAAATGAATTTTCAAAGGGGTTTATACACCATAAAAAATAAAGCCGTGTATAAATCAAAATATTCCTCAATGAAAGGAGATTGAGACGAAGTCCATTACCGTGTGCCCGACATAACCCGTTAGTTCTTTAATTTCCTGAATAATAAACATAAATTAATTTCAACATGATTAAGAACCTTTTTAAATTTCATTTTTTCTTTTATATCACTTATTACCTTTCTATAACAATTATTTAATTATTTGAGTTCATATCAGACATTTTGTCGATGTTCGGAACTTGAGTTAAAAATGAACATGTTATAATTATAAATTGTTCATGTGGTTGAAATTAGATTATATCTAGAATTATATTAATAATTTAGTTATCAAATATATAATATATATCCATTATATATAAGTATTTATAATATTATATAACATTTGAAGATAAGAGATAAAATTCACCGTTCATGGAAACTGTAAGCCGTATGTACGCATGAACGCTACTTTCATTTCTAATTCATATTTTAATGGAATAAAAACATAATCATACATAGTTATATTATAATTCAAGTATAATATCATATATTTATTTATAACTCCATCCTCTATATGTCTCATGTATGGCATGAACGAGTCATATCACATAGAGGGGGAGGTAGTCCGCACATCCTCAAATGAAATTATCATATTTACCCATTATGGAAACCATGATGGTATGATATAAATGAAAAATAAATAATCATAAATAAAACACAAACATAATATATATTATATATAAATATTTCCATAATAATGGACATCATGAGAGGTGGTAGAAGAGATTTGAACAGTCATCGTATCATGAGGCAGTAGTTCACCGTCCACAGAAACTGTAAGTTCTTTACCCATTAGATGGAGGTGTGTTTAAGTGTAGTTCAAAAAAATCTCATAAAAAAATCATAGAATATTTAAGATACTGGTGGTGTTATAAAATAAAGTAATAAAAAGTGTTAAGGTGTTTGATAAGTAAAATAATAGAAGAGAACTTAATAGATGGTGTTACCTTCAAATCCGGTAACTCCCTTTGGTTTGAAAAAAAAGGATTTCTTGAAGTGCCTTATGCATATGTAAAGGCTTCAAGGAGGAAGATAGGGATGTAGGGAGCTTATTTAGGCAGAGTTTTGATGATTCATGGGGCATTATAGGTGTGAGTAATGGGTAATAAGTGGTTTCCTTTTATATGGGGGAGGGGCTCATTAGGAATGTTTGAAAATATTATTTTATTAGAAACATATCTTCAGTTTAAAAAGGTCCAAAACTAATTAAAGTAGAATATAAGATGACTCATATTCTAAATAAAATCATCCATTGGTAATTTTATAGGTTTTGGATATTTTTTAAATATTTATAATCTTATTTCTTTAAATCATTCATTAAGGAGGTAAAAATGACATTGTTATTATGTCATAAATAGTTTTATTTATTTAATGTTTAAAAATTAAAAAAAAACAATGATTTCAGAAATATTTTTATATTTATGATAAAAATTGATAGTTGAAGATATAACTTATATTACCCCATGTAAAAATTCATTTACTAAAAGATTCATGTTTATGACATTTTTGTCTTTAGATTATGTTAATTAAAATAAAGTGTCATTATCACTTCCAAGTGGCTCCATGGGGTCCCAAAATCGACCCAAGGATTCCCGTGGTTGGACATGTGTCAAAAAATAGTATTAGGACACATTTTAGGGAAATTTCATATTATTATAAAATTATATTTTACCCTTATTTACCAGATTTACCATTTAAACATGGTAACTAAAATATTTACTGAAGTAATATTTAAAATGTCTAAAAATAAAAGTTACCTCTTTAAAAAATTTATAACACCTGATTCCAAATATGGAATAAATTTTTCCAAATTCAAAACAACGAATTGGCAGAAATTAATTTAAAATTGATTCTCGTTGTAAAAAAAGTCTGTTTTTAAGAAATAATAACTTTTAAAAGTTTGACACTTGTTTATGTCAAATTTCAAAGTGAAATTATTTCCAATGAAAAAAATTGGATTAAATGGTAATAACATAATATAAATAAACTTTAATACTAATTAAAAATATAATCTAATCATATAAATATAGTAGATGAAAAGACAGTTTTAAATTAAAATACTATATTTTTTACTATTCCTAAAAAACGAACATTATCAGAAAAATAAAAAATTTTACCAAATGTTAATTTTGATGTCCTGATTATAAATTATAATATATTTTGTAAAATAGAACATATAAAATTGACCAATCCTTGATTTAAGGATGTTTCACCATCTAAAGGTGGTAAATAGACCTTCTAAAGAATATTAGAGTATTTATGTTTAAAATTAAATTCATTCGTATTTTAAGCCTCTAACTTTTATTAGATAAATGTAAAAACATTTAACAAACATGTGTGATCATATTATTGTTAGTTCTATTCACTCATGCCAATAAAACAGTTAGGAATTACCTATCACTTAAAATAATAATATTATATTATTATTTTTCAATATTACTCAATGTTGTGTGAAACATAAGATTTCAAAGAAACCCATTATTTCGTATTGGGTACGCCATCCAAAATAGCATACCATTAAAGTAAAATTAATATTTAATCAAAAAAATATTGATAAATATGAAAATATCATATTTCTTTATTTACATGGGATGTTACATTATATGTCTCATTTAATTATATTTCATTATGGAGACTATAATTCAAATTATTCATGATGGTATTCGTCACTTTGGAATGTTTAGTGATTATTTTACTCAATAATGATTATCATGGTCTTTCAATGGTATTTACATGAATCAATGTCTACAACCCTTTCTGTTACTTGACCCCCACTAGAGTTATATTTTATTTATACTATCCTTATTTATTTCTTGGTGGATTAAGATTTATTCAATGAGATTTTTATGTAACCCATTTCATTCCCATATGTTAATCCTGTTTCAAAGAGATTATAATGGTACAAGTTTATTTTCTATTAATTAATAATGAATCAAATTGATTTTTATGGAACCCATTTCTTTTCCATGGGTTAATCATTTTCAAAAAACAATTTGGTAACCCATTTACTTTCCATGGGTTATTAATGATTATAAGATATTTTTTGGGAAAAAATTTCATTTACATGGGTTAATCATGTTACAATGATATTTTTATAGAAGTTATTTATTTTATATGGGTATCATGTTTTAATGAGAATGTTTTGGAACCCCATTATTTTCCATGGGTTAATAATGTTTCAAAGAGATTTTTAAAAAACTCCTTTCTTTTTCATGGGTTTATCATGATTCCATGATAATAATTTGAAAACCATTTATTTCCATATTTTAATTATATTTGAATGATATTTTAACGGGAACCATTTCTTTTACTTGGGTTGATCATGTTTCAACGATATTGATACAAAACATGTTTTTTAATGGGTCAATCATGTTTCAATTATTTTTTTGTGGAACCCAATTATTTTCCATTATTTAATCATATCACACCCATCCAAGAGGGACTCATGATTTGACTACCCCAATCCCACCTCTTATAGGCTAGGGGATGGAAACTATCACCGAGTAGGAATATCCCACAAATGGGATGCATTTTCCTATGTACCTATACACACGAGCACATCTACAAGTCCAAAATGATGAAAAGTAAAAAAAACTAATTAAACAATGAATGCATACACTAAGATACCAACCAAAATAGTATAACTGTAAGAAAACTGGAATTTAAATAGCGCTTGAATACAAGACCACCAAAAGAATGATCCTGACAAGTGAGAGCACAAGTTCCTTAAACTTGTCCCTAGAAACCCCTACCTAAAGGGTAGGTGTAGGAAAGTTGTCTAAATCTATAGAACACCTCCTCATCTGCTTGATCACTCTAAGCACCACAAAGTCCTAGTAATCCTATAACTTAATCAAAGCATCAATCGTATGCACAATACACAACATGTGCAGGTAAAGCCAGTGTAGGGGTGAGTAAAAGAAATACTCCCTTGGACACCCTGAAACCACAATGGAAACACCCCAAGTACAATCAGTACAGTGATCCGACACAGTTATAAGTATAATGCACGATAAAAAGGATTTTTAGTTGTAGTCCACAAATATACCAGTTTCCATGACTCGTATAGTGTCAATGACGTAGGGAGAATCAATAGTGTAGGGAGCATCAATATCACAAGAAGCGTCGATGGCACATGGAGCGCCAATGGTGCATTGAGAATCGATGGAACCCGGAGCGTCGATGGTGACCAGAGAGTCGATGGTGCACGGAACATCTAGGTATAACAAAGCATTGATGGTTCATGAAGAGTTAATCGAACATGGGGCGTCAATGGAACATGGAGCATTGACGGTTCATGCATACACTGAGTAATAGTAGCATGACACCGACTCTAGGCTTAGTGGGGCCAGGTTACTATTTCCTAGATAATTTTAAATTTCCATTTTAAGAAAATTAATTTATTTACATTGTTCGCATTAAAAATAATTATCCTTTTTTAATTTCATATAAATATTCCTCTTATAATCATCCCTTGTTATTTTTTCATAAATTATCCTTTATAAGAATATCATGATAATATATCCAAAATTATCCTTTTATAAAAAACCATGTGTTTATCATTTTATAATTTTTATTCTATAAATTATCCATTCATAATATTTTGAAAATATCATTTTTATAATTATCTTATGATAATTAAAAAAATAAATAATATGAATAAATTAAATAAAAAATAACTCATTTTCATCAAAAAAAAATATGTTCTATATTCTTCTTATTGAGATGAACCTAATGGCCCTGATAGTACATCAATTAGATCGTCATTAAAGGAGATCAAGAGGAAATAATATTGATGAAATACTTTTAAAAAAAATTAAATGATTATATAAGTAATTTAGAGATAGGATAGGGAGAGTTTCCTTAGGAAGAGGCCCCATGAATCCTCCATCCATATCGCACATACCAACCCCCCATATATATTTATTTCCTCAAATATTATCATTAATTAAATTGCTATCATTAGAATTTTTCTATTCCATGCATTAAAAAAATTATCATTAATTATTATTTAGCACCCCATTTCCACACTCATAACCATTTATGAATTTTTTTATCCCATTATAAAAAAAATTTAACCAATAAATTTTATATATTAAATGTATCCCATATTTCTATATACCTTATAGAAAAATTATATATGTACACATCGACACATGCATATATATATATATATATATATGCATGATAATATATATAAATCACATGTATATATACATAATATTTCTATATACATCCAAAAACATATATATAAAAAAAAATATACACTTTAATAGCATATATATCCATATATTATAATTTTTTACATACAATCATTATATTCAATATTCAATAATAATAATAATAATAATAATAATTAAATATCTATCATCATTTCCACATTTATCAATATAAATAAAAACCCATTTAATGGTTATAATAGTACATACATTTTTTTTCATGTAATTAAATTTTTGTGAGCCAAGTATTTATATCACTATTACCACCTAACCTTCCAAAAAAAATACACTCATAGAGAAACATCCCACATAAATTATAATAATTCAATATTATTTAATTACATAATTAATTACAATTTTTAAAATAAATAATAATAAAAATATAAATATTATTACCCTTGCGTGAAATAAAACAAAACACTAGACACACACAAAGCTTATTTCTCCTGGGTGAAAACAATATTTCAATCCTAATATTGGTCTTGGGTTTCTCATGTGATACAACATTTCGAATATATTCTATTATTTATGAAAAAAAATACTTATAAAAAAAATTAAATAAATTATCCTCATGTTTGATGTTACCAAAAATGTGATGCACACAAATTTTATATCATGCCTAGGGTAAATCGGTTTCCCAAACCTAATGGTGACCCCAAATTTCTCATATGATAAACCATTTATGATATATTTCACTTCATTTGAAAAAACTCACTCATGGTTCAATATAAATATTTCATATTTTTATTTTATGAATATCAAGGATCTATGGGAATCATAATCTCATGTCGACTTAGGCGATAATAATGAAACTGTTATATATAATATTACTATAGTTGATATAGTTTTTAAATTTATGTAATGAATTTAAAATATTTTGAAGTTGTTGTTTTTAAAAAAAATCACTTTAATATAAACATACTAATAAATTATTATCAAATAGGGGGTTTTATGATTAAAAATTAAATATGTTACACATGGTTTCCAATGTACACTATATAAGAATGTGTCCCAATAGAGACTGGGTCCAAAATCCTATCATATCATTTCTCTAGGGTTAGAGGATCTTATTCATATTCTCAGTGGTAAGTATTCTGTTTTTCTTATAGGGGTTGATTTCATCACTGAAGATAGTGACTGAACATTGAAAGCATTAAACATACATTAGGTGATAATTTTCCACATCCTTAGTTGGGATATTTTCATCTCAGGAAGTGACGTCCTGGTGTTCATGCATGGGATCATCATAGGGGAGACATAGTTGGTAGATGAAATATCCTAGATACTCCTTTTCCTCAAAAGTAGAGAATGGATTAACAGGTGGTCATTATTATTGTAAGAGTGGTTGTGGAGAAATCAGTGGCCAGCTATAAGCTCTAGTGTCTCCATCCCTGAGTGAGCTGATCATCACTTGAGGCACCCTTTTCATGTTATATACAAGGTTCAAGATTTTTCTATTGGGGAGATATAGTATCCTTCATATCACCTACCCTCATCTATGACTTCATACATTATTTGGGGATGCTTATAGTTCCCTTATAATTTACTACACTTGTATAAGGTCGATATGTCATGGATTTTGTATGTTGACACTTTGGGATTATGCTCATGAAACATCACTTTTGGGGATATATACTATGATTGTGGATTCAACCATACAACATCATCCCCAGTATGGACATGTTTTATTTGGTGTATAATATTTTGTGTTGTGTTATGTGAAAAGAAATTTTTATGTTACTGATGGAGAGTATGATTTTTTCAATCGCGACCAAGACCCTTAGATGGTTCAATGTTGTGTAACATCATTATTTTTATTGATGGATGAGATGATGTTATGGTTTCCAGAACATTAGCCAATGTTGTTTCTTTGGGATGTGTAAGAGTACCTTCTAGTCACTCTTGAGGATGTTATAGTGTTTCCCCCTTGATGTGATATCATCTTTGGGATCAATATATAATAAGTAATTCCACATATATTCATTCCTCTATATAATATAATTATTTCATAATTTCAAGTGTAGGGATTACAACTCAAAGATCTATTGTAGTGAGGTTTTTTTCAGTTGTGTTTTGATTCTTAGTGTGCACCCATTTTCTTTATAATGATGGAATATGGTAGTTTTTTTTTATTATAATTTCATGAACTAAGTTTCATCGATGATAAAATACTATATTACATGGAATGATTATATATTTGATCAATTTAAATGAGGTAGTTCTTGATTGAATATCTATATATGGTTATTATATCATTAGATGCAGGTGAAGGATGAGAATATTATATAGACTACTATCTGTTATTGTTATGGGAATTATAAGTTAATTTTGATTCAATTTAGATTAATTATATAGTTGTTCTTATGGGTCTGATTAATGGATGGTTAATTTAGTTCTTCGATATGGTTATAATGGTTTTCATAGTTAAAATACTTGTGTATTAATCATCATAGGTGGAGCATGAGGTGCATATATATTCCCATTTAGGTGTTATTCATCATCATTATCTATTCAGTATTTTGGTGATGTCTTTTTATGGGTTATCAATTTTTATTTCATTGGGAATGTCATGTACCATTAGGGATTAGCAGTGGATCCTTATATTAATTAATTATTCTTTTCTTGTGTAGTGAACAATAATTTTTTTTGAAGATTCCATTGTACTACAAGATATAATATGAACTTCATAAATGAATTCCCTTAGATTGGACCGCTTATAGTCTTTTACAAAGTGGATCGGTTATTCTTGTATAATGAATAGTGTTATGAAGTTATTTATTACATAGAGGATTTATTGGTCATTGATCCAATTCTTCATTAACCATGAGTAAGAGTTAATTTTGAGGTTTTCTATGATGATTCACATCTTGGATTGGTTTTTGTTTTGATGAAGCAGATATTAGTTTATTCTTACAAGTTATTGCTATTATGAAACCATGATCATAACTGTTCCGACCATGACATTGAGTTTTTTTCAATTTTTTTATTGTGGAATAACCATATAGATGTTTATTTTATGGTTTTTACAAATCATATAATCCTAAGTTATGTATCCTCCCATTATAACACAATATTTTAAAAAGGAGGACAGATGAGAAAATTACAATATTACATCATCAAAAATTCATATACACCATACATAAGAAATTTAATTTATATTTTGATGTGTTTTAATTCATTTAGTGATGTATTTAATGAAGATGTAGATTCCTATAGAGTTTTGGAATAGATATAAACAATTAATTTGGATATGGGAGTTGTTGGAGGAATAAACAATCTTTTCCAAATGATAGTGTAGTTGTCTTTGATGGAAATGGGGGATCTTTCCTAGAAAAATTATTTTGAGGTGGTGGTATAGATATATTGAGTTTTCTTTGTTGATTACTTTGATAGTTTCTTTGAGGATAAACATCACCGGATATGGTTACAGGTAATGATTTTCAACTATCTATCCCTTCAAGATATAGAATTTCATGAGTTTTGTAGTTCACGATTAGTGGTACACCCTACTATTAACATGATGTTACATGCCCATATATAAAATTTTTTGTTTCTTGAGTTGAATCATGTATTTGATGAGGTTTTTTATCAATGTTTTCTCTATCAAAACGTGATAGTTAGCATCATTTTATGGGTGGTTTTATCTATCCATTTTGTTCCCCTTATTGGGGTTAGGGGACATCTCAAAATACCTTTCTAGTTGTCTACCTTGAGGCTAAAGAGGTCATGATTCCATATTTATGATATTTTAAAATTTTAATAAATGATCCCACTTCATATTATTCATATATTCATGATCATTAAAGTTTTTTTATGAATTACCTAGAGGATAAAGTGAAACACCATGGAGGACCAACGATAGAATACCTTAATTATTATTCTTTTTTGACACTAAGTTGTGGAGAGGTCTCCAGAATGATTATGGATCTTAGTTTTCACTTATCATGTCTATTAATTCTTATATATATGGGAATAAATATCATATTATCCATAATCATGAGGAAATTTTAATTCTTATGCACTACATTATGGAGGTTTGTGGATGAGAAACATAACATTTGTCATTTTTTCATAAAATAATTTTCTTCGCCCCCAAATTGTTATGGAATCATTTGTTTCATTATATGGATGACCCATATATTTATAATTTTTGTTGTAATGGTTTTGGAGAGTCATCAAATTCTCCTCAAAATACCTTGTATATAATACTAAATAGATGGTTCATGTAATTTATGATAGTATTAATGTACCAATGGATATTCATAAGTCCTATGCTAACTATATGAGGAGACCTCAAGAGTTTGACATTAGAGATCATGTATTCCGGATAGTGACTCCCCATAATGGGAAATGTGGTTTTGATATTTGGAATAAGGATTCTCTTAGGGTTTTTGGGCCTTTTGAGTCCTTGCTTCGTGTTGGAGTTGTCGCAAATTTGATAAAACTTCCCCCGTGGATGATCTAGATAAATTATTTAATTCACTTTTCACAGATCCAATGATACCTTCTTTATGATTCATTTCATTTATTGGGGTGATATCAATATGTATAATGATGTGACCTATGAGGATTGGCCTGTAGTGATTCTAGACATCAGGAGAAGTTGTTTTGTGGGATTTTTATTCCAATGGATTGTGTCATGTTTCACAAATATCACATGGAGGAGATTACCTAGAAACATTAGTAAGAGATGCATACTCAATTACATAATCAATTTTTTGGTTTATCTATTCTCTTATTGTGAAACAAATTTTAGGTATGTTAACAATTTTTTTGTAATGAGATGCTTTATAACTTGTTTCTTATGGTTTCATTATAATCTTATTATAAGTATATATTTCAGTAGCGTATTAGGATTTGGTGGTGGTAACTATAATGTGGGGATTAAATCTTTCCATATAACCATGGATATTGAGCTCTTGTATTGATGAGTCTTTTGAGAGACATGTAATAGGGTGGTTATTTAGATGGCCCATTTTATTCTATCTCTTCAGTTTGGTATTTAATTCTTTACGATTACGTCATTAATAGAGGTATCTAATGTAAGGTTCTAGGTCGTGGGCGACCTGTACTTTTTTAATATTTTCATTTTGTAGGTGGTCACAGTAATTTCAAAATATTTGAGACTGTAAATACATATAAAGGTTGGTTTCAATGCCTTTGTAGGCAAGGATTCGTTGCAGATCCATGGGATGCGCCATAGGCCTCAGTTCTAAAACACATAAGTATACACTACGGTATAGCATATCTTAGGAATGAAAATTTTATTTTAGGAGTGAATATGGAGTTTATGTTGGATAAAATGTAGGACCTTCCCATTGGTCATGATATTATATTATCGAACACGAATCTATAACATTTTTATGGTATTATGCATAAAATAGTTTCCATGTGGCATAGTGTAATGGGATATATTGTACCCTAAAATCCCCCTTTTTAGGATCTTCATATGGATGATTCAAAAACGTTTTTCATCAAGGATTTATGATATGGTCTCTCTATACTACTCCATCATCCACATAATTTATAACACATTGTCGTATAGTTTTATGGGATTCATTATAGAATTATAATAATCTATCTTCCTATAGGTACACCCAATTTCATCAAACTTATTTTCACCCATCACCACTTATTTATCCCTAGGAAACTCCTTCGTTTTTTCCCAAGGATTGTAATCCTCTATCGACATGGATTGTTCCACAATTTCCATGATTAATCTATAGTGACCCACAAAGATAGCTTCAAAATTTTAGAGATATATCCCTTCATTTAATATGTTTCCATCCATTTTCCCATTTCATTCAATTTTTGATAACCTCATTCTCTCTAATATATTTTATCTTGTTCATCATTACATGGTTGTGGCATGGAATTTTTGGAGGGTTGCATTTTTATTTTTGGGAGAGGTAACCAATGCTTCGTGTTGGATTTCATTTTTCATTTCCAGAACATATGATGTTGGAGGTAGGGGAATACTTGATTATAATTTATAATATGTGAACTCATAAATTGATCGTGGGTTATCTATTAAGATTAAAGTGGGATTAAGTATATAAATATTAGAACATACTAATGAATGAAATTGTTTTATGGTTCTAGTAATAACACACTGTTGATTTTGCTCATGATAGTGGGTTTCCTCTATATTTACTAGATCAAGTGTTATCTATGTTTTACCTGTTAGAATCATAGTTAATGATTGGTTTAGATTGATCATTGATTTTGGAAAATAACATAAACATGGTAACAATTTTTTTTGGTTAATTAATTAATGATGTCAAATGTTAAAAAATATGGTTTTTTATATTTTAATGATAATAAAATTGATTCGTGTATAAATTTTTAGTTTGAATATGTTATTCCCTATGATAATGGTATCTAAAATAGAAGATGATGAAAAAAAATTAATGAGAAAAATAATAATGGGGGAGATAAATGAGAATGGTTATTCTGTAAGATTTATGAAACTTGAATGAATGCTACTAGCATGCTTAAATAATTTGTTTTATCTTATTATAGAAAGTTCCATGGGTTTCTCATTGTTTTATCCTTTGATAATGAATCATTTTATTAAAAATGGAATAATGTAGGTTGTTTTGATAAGGATAAATATTTGGGGAAGAGATTGTCGATTTTTATGAAAAGATTGTATGCCTTGCATTATGGGTGATGAGAGCCTAGTGGCATGTGAAGGAAGAATTTCTTGTTTTCATGGATGAGTCACCCTGTTAACTATGATATTTCTCTTTGATTCCATGTATTGTGATTTTTATGTTATCCTCTCTATGTCATGTTTTATGATATTCTAATGGATGATCTTGGTATGGATGATAAAATATGACTGTGGAGGCCAGGACGTTGTGATAGAATTTGGCTCCTATTATAGAAAGATGCATTAGGGTATGGATGTGGGAGTCAGGGAAGTCACCATAGATGATGGAATGTCTTTTATCTAGTATTAACAATTGATATTGAAATTCTCATATGCTTTCTTGTGAGTAAATCTATTGAATGGTTAGATGGATGTGTTTTTTGGATATTTTTTTTCCGTTCCCCACTCATTGTGGTAACTAGATGTGCATGGTAGATTAGCATTTTTCTATAGAGTGACTGGAATATTTTTAATGGTAATAATTATTAATTAATTTTTTTACCCATGGGTTTGGTTCTTTCTATTTGGAAAATGTGGTGCTTTTGAGAAACCATGGACTTAGGTGCATTATTACATTAGTGGATGTGTCATGAACCATCCCAATGGGACCCATTCCACGACTCCCCAAGCCCACCTCCAATAGGCCAGAGGCTAGTCACTAGCACTGAGTAGGAATATCACTAACATGGGAGGAAATTCCTATGTACCTGTACACATGCATACATAACCAAGAACACAAAATGATGAAATGTGAAAACAACTGAACAATCAATGCATGCATACATCTATCTCTTACAACCATAGTATAATGGGAAGTAAATGAAAGAAAACATGACCAATTACAATACCATCATAATGATTATGTAACAAAAGTACAAAATGAATTTAAATGTATTGGGATTGTTCTTTGAATGTTGTAGGAACACACCTTAGTCTGTCCGGTCTCACTAAGCATCTTTTAGTCCTTGTTCACCTAGGACTCTTTCAAATGGTCGATCATCTATATAAGATATGATGTGTGTGGGAAAACCCTGTTCTAGGGTGAGTATAAAAATAATCATTCGGACACCGCGAAACCATAAAGCATAAATTAAAGGAAATTAATCTCAGATCTATACGGGAATATTTGTACATTGCATACAATAAGAGTATCCAAATATACTCAACAAAGACACAAAATCTAGAGGTAAGACACAACCATACTAAACCTTCATATGATTCTTAGTCAAATATTTTACAAAGAAATCATTAAGGAGAACAAAATCATGTGTTTGATACCCCTGATGATGTCTGTCAAGGTGGTACTTCTTATCGGGTCTCATCATGACAAAGATACACACTGATAGTCTGAAAAGAATATAATACAAATATGATTATCGATAACAAGTCCATATAAAGAAACCAAAAACTCAATATAGATTAACCCACTAAGTATAGGATTTATGACCATATAGTGTTGGTCAAAATGATACCATGAACTCCACTTGAGGCATGAAGATAAATAGAGGATCTCACTCTGGGCCTCTCGGATGGATTCCAACAACTTTATCTAGAAAGTCCTACTGAAGGGATCATAGTCCTAGGAGTACGAAATGAATCAATAATAGACTCCAGGTAATGGATAAGGGGAACAGACCCTAATTATACTTTTCCAAGATATGGAGGAAAAGGTATCCATTCCATGTATAAAAGAGTACATGACGTGTAGTAGTGGTCACATTCTATGTCCCCTGACCCCTGGTCATGCCCATATAAATTTCCCATGTCCTAAAACCATGTTCATATATAAGTACACACTATGTAGGAATCCCATGTACACTACTCATGTGCTATTACATGGCTCATCCTGTATATTTGGTCCAACGTAGGTCTTTGTGGGGGGAGTACACACTGTGTTGGAATCTCGTCTACTATAGCCCATGTATGTGTACTTTATTAAGTACATACCAAGTATCCAGGGAGGGACCAAACCCTGTGTGATCAGATCCACTTGATGTTTGATGCTAAACTACCTTTGAAAACCCTATCCACTACTTGGGGGGGCACATAGTTTGTAGATCTTGTTTCACACTGCGTTCTGTGAGATTTTTTGAAATCCTAGATTCTTCCTCTCTGTGTCTTATGGATGCTCCATCCTCAGATCCAGCCATCTCAATGCCATGGAACTATAAATCAGGCCTCATCAATTCATTCCAGCACTAAATAAACAATATTTAGGCCTTATACCTACTTGAAAAGTGATATCGTTCATCATTCATTTTTGTGTTCCAAAAAACATGAAAATTGGGTATCTATGTTGTCTGATTCATCATCGTACATACTTCAGGTATTCCAAATCCAAAAATCTATGTTATTATATTGTTCAAATAAGAAAAAAAATGTGAAATTATCAATGGTTCTATTATACATTGAACCGAGGCCAAACCAAGAACACCACGATGAATAAATAATTTTGGGGGAGAAAAGAACATAATCAAATGAGAGGGAAAAACCTCGATTGATGTTCATCTTGGACTCAATTAATTACTATTAGGATGAAAATTCAATAACAAAATCAAATGATAAATATTCTTTCAAAACCTCTCAAATAACCCATCCTTAAATATGCACAATTCTTGAATCAATATTTTCATTGATTGGTTCATGTTTGTCATAGAAATAATGCACAAGGAAGAAATCAAAATAAAACATATAAACTACCTATAATCAGATAGTTCATTGAAGAAGAAGAATTGGTGAGTCATTATTGTAGATATGATCCATTGAATTCTAGGTACATCAATCATCGATCCATGGTCCTTCTGTCATTCGCCTGAGAGAGTGTCATCGAAGCTCTCTCCAACATTCCTCCAAGATTTATATGGTTATGAATCTAAACATGAGATTCTATTACCATATCAGTTTTAAAGGCTAACCAGTCACTGTGTCAATGAAATGAAATGAAATAATTTATTTAAAAAATTTATTCATTTCCACAGCCATAATGAATTTTATACAAATGATCCACGCCAACCAAGGTTAAGTCATGCCTAGGGTAAAAACTCCATTCTGAACTCAACAGTGCCCTCAGATTTCTGAACCATACACCTATTTATAATTTAATCCAATTTTTCAAAAAACATTTTCCATGTTCAATTTAAAATATTTAATATATTTCAAACAATATTTACAGAAACGCCATGTCTCCGAATCACACATTATCTCAACACCTAGTCTCGAAAATAATCCATGCAATATTTACAAATAATAAATGGAAAATATAAGAGATTACTAGATGAATATCAACTTGTTTTATAATGAAAGGTAATAAAAATAAGGTGTTTTACTTATTAATGAATTAATTAACATGAATTGAAATATTAAAAGAGAAGAATAAAAATAATTTTTTTCCATAATTAATTTTTTTCTTTTAGGATATCAAGTCTATATCAGTGGAAGCTAGGTGTCCAAGTGAAGATATTTTTAGTTTATCCGAGGACTAGTTTATAACCATTCTCTAATTAATAACTATAGAATTTCATGTATGTTTTGAGCTTTGAAACACTACCACAATAATGTCTATTAGTGTTGTTGATACTCACTAGTATCCAGGTAGGTGTTTCCACAAAATCTAGAATTTTGTGGAATAGATGGATTACTAAACCCTCTAGCCCCACCCTATTCTCTTGATAGTATAATTTAATTTTTTTCATGATGGTTAATTACCCGATGCATATTCGTAGAGTGATGTGATGGATATGGGTCATTTTCCACCCATATATCTCAGAATATAGTGTCTAAACGTATTATTACCGATGTGACATGTAAGGTTTTTTATGGCACAAGGTACTTACTCAGTGTATGGTATGTTATATATTGAGGTGTGATGCCTTTTTTATGATACATTTCATACATTATATATTGTATCTGGTAAAATACTCAGTTAAAATATTGATATGTGGCATGGGGTGATGAAATAATGTGATAAAGAAGGTTTATACTATGATACATATCCCATGAGTTTATAGTATGTCTACTTTAGAGAGAGATGGATTAGGGAATGTGACATTGGGGAACAGTAAAAAACTAGTATCAATGCAATAGTAGAGTAACATTATATTCTTTAACTATAATATATTATCTATTTTATGTGAGTATTTTTGATAGTTTTCATTGGTGAGGATGGGGACATAATGTAACTATTTTAGTGAAAATTCAATATCGTTTTATGTTCGCTGGTCTTTTACAATTTTCTTTAATCATTTGAAATGAAGTCTTTGTGGAAGAACTGACTGAGTATACTTATTATTCCAACACAATATATATATGAACTTTTTTTTCCTACATGAGGAGGATGGATATCAATGTTTCTATTATTAGATTGTGGTACTTTATGAGCTATATGGGGTTCATTGTCATTGTCATTGTTATCTTTTATGCACATGTAGTTAAATTTCTAGATATATTAGATATTAATGACATTTAATTCATTCAATTTGGTTTTTTTATATATCTTAGAGTTATTTGATTTTTTAATCTATCTTATCTCCCACTTCTTCATTTTATCATAGTAATAAATTTCACTAATTTATACATATGTTATTCCCTCGATGCTAGTCGCTAACCCGGGGCCAACTGGAGGTGAGACTCAGGTAGTCTCTATATCCATTATATCATTTCCATCAAGGAGTATTAAATTTGGACAGAGGTTGTTGTGAAACAAATCGTGTTCAATTCGTCATAATTATTTTGAATCTTGTGTTAAATCATTCAAAATAGTTTTTGGTAAATAAATATTAATTAATTGGGATTTTATCATCCCCATAAACAAAAAATTTGGGTTCATTTGACCAATTTATTATCTTATTTAGTATTATATTTTTATTTAATGAATTTTCATTTCAACAATATAATAATTTTTTTGAAATATTTCTTACTTCTTAGCGTATGTCTAAAATTAGTGATATTGATATATAAAATTTCATTCATATGATTCTTATTATTTCATCAGGAAAATTTTTCTTCCATGATTTTTACCTGAAACCTGAATATTTTTTTTATGGAAATTTCTTTTACTCAATATTGATTTGAAATTTTCAGAAAAAAGAACATTTAGATTCTAATTTTATAATTTTATATTTGAACAATGGAATTATGTAAATAATAAAAAGGGGTTTTCCATTAACATTCTTATGAATTTAATTCTACATGAATTTTATATAAGGGATTCATTTTGTTTTTTTCATGGATCCTTTTTTGGAGATTGGTTTTGAATTTAATATTCTTAAATTGATTTCATATTATTTTTTTAAATGTTACCATGGAATGATATATATAAATTTTTAGTTTATGTAAATGTTCTAAACTTTATATAAAAGCTCATTAAGCTTTTCCTTTATACTTCCCCTCTTATTTTAATAAGAATTTAGCCAAATTTTTTTATATGTTTTATGTTTTATCCTCTAATATGTGTAAATATAATTTTAGGGATTGAACTCATTGTGTCAAAAAAATTTATTCTTGAACCATAATTTTTTTTATAGTATTCTATAATTTATTTTCTTGATGGTACCATTCTTTTATAAGAACAACCCCTTATGATTCCTTCATTACAATGTGGATATATTATTTTTCAATAATTTATATTATATCATTACTTATCTTATTATCATGTAATTATTAAATTTTCTCAACCATTTAATCATTAATATAGACAATGTTAAATTTTCGTTTTGTAAATTCATATTGGAGGATGTTCACATAAAAATAATTTTTTTTTGACTGAGCAAAATGTATTATAGTTCTATGTAATTTTTTTAAAATACTGATGATTATTGGAAAGTTTAATATATATAATTTTACTATAAACTTTATTTCTCTATATGGTTTATGATCATATTAAACCATTAATTGAAATAGTTTAAATTATTGATTTAATGGATGACTATTGAAATCCAACACAGTAACATTTTGTATTGAAATTCTATATCATCCATCATATATTTCCATTTTTATTCTATATTATGTATAATACATAATGGTGTGAATATTTTTTGAATAAAATACTGAATAAATTATTATTAATCAGGTGATGGGTAGGGGATAAAACTATATAACCAATTGTGAATCAATAGGTCTCTTGAGGAAAATAAGTTGGGTTTTGGTGTATACATCTTCCCACCAATGAATTATGTGAAGGATGAATCTCTTGAAAACATGTTTTTTATATGAATAATTATACATGCCATTAGTATGAGATCGGTATTATTGATATGATTTTTTTGATTTACTTTTTTGAATATGGAATGCTCTCCATTATAGTTGTCAATGGAATTATAATGATCATATATTACTAGAATATTATGAAAACCATGATTATGTTTTAATCTCTCATGTTATATGATTCACTTATATAAAATCTAAGAACACCCCTCTTATATTTAATTTTCCCCATGTGAAGAATAAAAAAGTACATGTGATATGTTTAAAATTATAGGATGTGTGAATGAATTTGTTAGATATATTTAACACTCTTTATGGATTATGCATCTTTTTATACATATATTGAAAAATGAATGTTTTATATAATGAGGCTGTAATTTTTTAGTATTATTATTTCAAAAGTCTCTAAAGATCTATATATGAACATTTCCTTGGTAAATAGGAGATTTAGTAATAATTATTTATTTTATAATTAATGATGGTTATAACTAGGATTTTACATCTATAATTAATTTGAGTATGTGATGTAGTTGTTTATGGAACTAGATTCCAGATGATGGGTACACAGAATCACAAAGAGTATCCAATAATGTTATAAGAATGTCTCTAAAGTAATGGATTTAAAGAACTTTTGTTTCCTAATGTGGATTGGATTTTAAAATACATCAATCACCTATCAATCATTTGAAAATATAAATTATATTAATGGAACCCATATTAAAAATCAGTTGAATTTATTTTCCAAAAAACAACACATTTGTCACATCATTGTCTGATTTTTGTAAATTTAAAATGGTTATTTCAAGAAAACATTCAGATTTCTTAATATTTACATACACAATATGAAAAAAATATAGTGCTTGTTTTTGTTAAATAAAATGAATATTGTTAGGGATCAGATTAAATGAACCTTGGTCTTTTACATCCTTTGTTTCAACCCTATATATCTTCCAAAATCCAATATATGTTTTAAGTTTATTATATTTTTATTTTAATACAAAGGAGTAATTTCATAGACTATGGTAGATAACAACACACATGCTAAATAAGGTTTTAAAAAATATATTCAATCCTTAACTGACCTATTTTTTCCTCACAAACACTATATATTTATATTGTTCATAATGTAAGAAATAAAAATAAATAAAAGTGTATTTAAAGCTAGTGAGATGAGATAACCACATAAGATGTGTCATATGTGGAATCCATCAGCTTAGTTCTATAATTGGATTCAATGAAAGACCCATATAAAAGTGTTGAATTCATATCCCATTGATTAAAAATTTTCATCAACTTTTCTCGTGAAAACTCTTTAATGGAATAATGATAAATTTTAGTAATAATATAAAGACCGAGACATTAGGAATAAATCAACAATTATTTTAGATTTATACTATAATTGTTCATGGGGACCTTTTCACCAATATAAAACATCCTTTGAGTAATTATTTCATCATGGATGACCTTTTTCTACTCATTATTGAATCGAGTGTTCCTATATTTGTCCCATAAAATTTCTTCCAACTCCATAATCTATAACTTCATATGAAAACATGTATATGTGTGATTTATATTAAAATTTTTAATTTCATAATATATATTGTTTTCAACTTCTATTAGGTGAAAAATCTAGTTTAAACAAAATTATATATTTTTATATTTCCAAGGCGGTTTTACAAGCTATATGGTATGACCAAAGTACATTATCCAAGTGGAAAATAAAATCCTTTTTATTTGGTTTTACTATTTTCTCAGTGATTCTCATAACATAAAAATTATTATTTTCATCTTCTCCATGATTTTGGGGGATGTGGAATGGTAAAATTATAATAAATTCAAATAAATACAGAGAATTATTTTTAAACATTTATTTCAAAAATGAGTATCCTCTTCACTAAGGATTAATCACCGTAAACAAAAATAGATAAAAATCTAAGATCACATAGAGTGAACAACTACTTGAGATTCATAGGTCATAATTTCCTTTACATAATCCCATTTACATTCATTTTCTATAAATAACATGATATAAAAAAATATAAATGATTTTGTGAAGGCCACCATGAATTTACTTCCCCATATATCAAAGATCCCATAAAATAACATGTGTTATTGTATAATTTCATTACTCTTAGATTTATTACATGTGAATTCATATTTTTTTCATGAATTAAAAAAATGGAATATTCATAAAATTTTTTTCAATAATTTCCAGAGTTATGGACCATTTCAGAAGTGTATTGAGATCCAAAGAGTCTGACACAATCTAGACTGTGGAATGGGTTCATTAATGATGTGGACTTTATGACAACCCTGCTTTTATTACAAACATAAACATGATTTATTACATAAAACATTACTTTATAGAACAAAGAATATATAGAGGTTTAGTGTCTTTGGGTCTTAGGATCATTACATAAAAACATAAAACATGAAATACAACAACATTATTCAAAACTTCTTTTACATGACCACTACATTCCCTCGTACTTAGCATTGCATGGGATAACCTAAGGACATGCATAAGAAAAGGGTGAGCTACAAAGCCCAGTATGTTAGTACACATGGAATAACATGAGGAGTACAATACATGTTAGAAAATAGTAATATCAATAGATCATAATTAAAACATGAACATAAAGTCATGATAAAGCATGAGAATCATAACATGGAAATGTGGCAACAACACTTAACATGGAATTAGCATGAGCCAAGGCTCATTGCACATGGAGCATGAGTAAATATTCATTGAACATAAATCACGAGTAAACCATAGTTTCACTTGAATTAGCATGATTCAACACTCATTTCACATGACGTATCATGATACTATACTTTACCCAATGCATTGGAGCGCTATAAGGGCACACCCTTCTTAAACATTTCATTTTAAGCATAAGTGTGACACATGGATCATAAAACATGGATTCATAAAACATAATAATTTATTCCACAATAAAGGAATGTGTATTTAATACATGAAACTTTATAATAAATAAGTAAATATGCATAAAGGTGAATACCCTTGATGGAGAAATGGGCATGGTATTCACCACACAATGGAATTGGCTTAAAAAATCGGTGCGATTTCGGCAGCGTAATGTCGTGACATAAGAATTAATAAAAATGGTTTATGAGAGAGAAAGGGGTTACTCATCATATTTACATGTAATGTACAGTAAGGAGGTCATATAGATACATTTCCCAACAATTGTAATGGAATTTAGATTCATGATACAAATGTATTTATGAATGTAAATGAGGAGAGAGAAGTTCCTTTCGGAATTTCTTCATAGTAATGGGTGTACATGGGAGGCATTTAATGAGAGAGAAAGGGACCGCACATAATTAAAACATAAAGAGTGATGTATTAGGGAGGTGAAAACCATGCCCCAACATTCATAATTGAAATTAAAATGGAAAAAAACATAAAGAAAATTGAAAAAATGAGAAAGGAAGAAAAAACCCTTACTTGGAAGTGTGGTTTCAAAGGCTAGAGAGAGGCTTGAGAGAGGATTCTTGGGAGATTAGGGAACCTTGGGAGGAATATAGAGGGATTAGGTCAGAGTTTTTACGAACTCCTAATGCTTTTAGTGAGGAGGAAGTCGGAGCTTGGGTGGGTTTATATAAGAAAGGTGAATGAATTCATTATTATTTGGGTTTGGGACCCCTGATATTAAATAAATCCAAACCACAAACCATCCAATTGTTTTTTCCCTTAGTTTTTGGAAAACGGAAGAGGAAGAAAATATTTTATAAGGCCAAAGTCTGAACTTCTTAAAATAATACGGTTGCTTATGTGGAGGTGAGTCACACTCCCATGGAAAACAATTTAAAAAGACAAGGTGTTTAATAAATCTTGAGGGGTCCATTAATGCTTTGAAAACTAAGTCAAAAAATCAAAAATCACATTATTTTAATTTTAAAACATATATTTTCCGAAAATAAAGCTTATAGTATTTTATTACATTACTATTGGGTCATTATGATGTCATAAAACACATTATATATTTAAATGGTATTTAATTTTTACCCAAAAATTTGACTTTCTTAGAAAATTATGAAAAATTCACCAATGGATAATTTCGACATCCTGATTCCAGAAATAAAATTTATTTTATCTAAATAATTTTCTAAATATTTTAATTTTCACTTTTAAAACAAAAACCTACATTTATCGAAAATTCACGGGTTTTGACAAAAATGGCATTCAAACATTAATAAAAATTACAATTGCATTCATAAAATTATATGATCATTTATATATAATAAAATTAATTTAATAATAATAATAATAATAATATTTTATTAAAATATTATTTAACTCAAAAATCCCTTAATTTAATAAAATAGAATTCTTAATTAAATAATAACTAAAATCTCTAATTGTACTTTAAAAACTATTTACAATGCATCAATAATGACAAGAAAGTATATACATTATTATATAAAAATAATAATAATAATGTACCTGAACATAATACTAGATATTTGTTATATAACCCCTTAAAACAGCCGCATAAGACCTAAGGGTAAGGTGTCTGATGGTGACAGACTCTTGGGGTGGCTCGGATAACATCGCTCGAGTTGTAATCTCTATCAAATTCCACTTTTCATGAAGACGACCCCGTTCGAGTTTGACATGATCAAGCTCAGCTTGGGCTTGGTCAAGAGAAAATCCCAAGGATGCCACTTCTTTTCCGAGCTCTGTCAAATGGGCTTCGTATGGAGCAATTCTACTGGATGAGGCCATCGCTTCTTTTGTTTGAGTAAATTGGATTTGTTAAAGCCCTATATTTATACTAATCATGTGATCACTATTAAACGACTATAAAAGCAACAGTCACAATTCTTAACATAAAACCAAAGAAGTTGACATTTAATATAATCGTTTTACATAAAGAGTCATTTAATTAGATCAAGAGGGATTTTACATTAATGAAACATTGGGTCATTACAAACTTGTTGTACAAGACATAATGATTAATAACCATGTATCTAAATATTCAACATAAATATTGTTCATCCCAAAGTACCATTGTGACTAATCCTTTACGCATTGGGATTATGAAGTCATAAAATATATGGGGACCCTAGATTATGAAAAAAATCATAATGTTAGCATACATAAGGGTAAGGTTCAATAAATCAAAATTGTTATCATCCACGAAGAACACACTAATACAGAGGAGAGATTCAAAATGGTGGCATAATGTTTTCACAAACCTGCTAATGTATTAAAGAAAAAAATCACTCATCACATATCTTAAATTTCTAGGAAAATATTCTAGAGGAGGAGGATATGATATATGATGTGGGGTATATCTGTGGTATTATTTTTTATCAATAGAAGGGAAGTATGATAAGAAAACATAATTTATATTTACCTAAGAATATATGAAATGAATTTTTAAAATGTGTACATAATATAATACTATTATTTTTTAGTTTAATTCGTTTTCCTAGATAGGGACACATACACATGATGCATTCACAATCTCATAAGGATCACACTAACCCTTTATGATATAACTTCCCCACCAGTAATGTTAGAGGCATCACACATGGGTGAAATATAAAGTTATCAAAATTTTCATTGGATTATGGTTATGGATTTGAGTATCCATTATAGTAAATTTAATGAATCTTTATATTTGTAATCATATACAAACTCAGCATCTTGTAGGAACTATTAAAATAAGGGAAGAGTTATCTTGATAATGTATTTAATGAATCATGGTTAAAAACCGTCATGACTTTAGACAGAAAACATCCCAAGAATACATTTTGGATATTTAATATAGAATATTATTTAAATATTTATTTAACAACTTCAATTCCTTCAAAAGTAATTTCATTCCTCGTATCTATCATTGCACTTATATGAAATGAAATTTCTCAAAATTATATATGAGTGATCTCTCAATTCATGTTTAGATGGAAGAAACTAGTTTTTCCCATATATCATCAAAGGAAGATACATAATGTATAAAATAGTTCATATACAAATCCCTAATATTCTCAAAGATCTTAGGAAAAACAATCAGTATGTAATTTTCCAACATCCCTGATGCCTTACATAAAAAATCTTGGACCTATATGAAAATGATCCAAATATTTTTGTTAAATATTTTGTTTTATTAGAGCCAAATGTGATATAATAATTTTAAAATAACCCATATAGATATAAAATAAATCTTAACGGAACATACTTGACTATTATCGGTACTTTGGTCAATGAAATGTATAGAAAAGTGGTCTTTTAACATGGTTTGATTTGTTTATGGGTATTAAATGCAGACCCACTAAATATTTATCACACCTATTGCAATCTACTTATTTTTTTCAGTTACTAAAAATAATATTATGGTATTCGACGGAAAAATTTCATGGGGGAAACAAATCTGTTAATATATATAGGATAAATGGCCCCAACTATATGAAACTTACAATATCCATTTTTAACTCTTTAAGGAGGGTGATATTTAATGGAAATTGAAATTTTATTATAGTTATGTCATCATCCTATGAATGTACATGACTTGGGAATATAGATTATATAATTCAAATAATATCATCAAATTTCCTTATTTTAATCTTTTAAACTCTCTCAAATGGTCTAATAGTATCAATTCATAATTTTTAGTGTGGTTATTTGAGATAATTATTGGGTATAATTTTATATAATAATGATAACCATATTCTATGTTAGATGTATGTTGTTCTAATTATTTAATTACTGCTTATTTTATTAAGGTAATTGGATATGGGTGGGTAAGGTAAATGACATTGAATATCTACTCATTCTTATTCATTATTTATTGAGAATCAATGGAAAATTTATTTTAATAATCATAATTGGTCATGGTTACCTCATAATGTACATAATCATCAATTTAAATAAAAATCCCATTTTACAAACTAGTACAAAAATTATTTCATGTATTTAAATTAAAATAATCAAAAAGTGAAGAAGAGGAAGATTAATTATAATGTGAGTCGATGAATGAATTTTTTATGTGTTTGTGTCTAATTAGGGTAACATCAATCAAATATATCAGAAGAGTGGAGTGGTGTAAAATAAGTTGTTTAATAGCAACATTGATATAAAAATATATCTTTTCTAAAAAACTATAGGGAAAATGTTCCATTATGAATGTTGATGTTAATATTTATAGTTTTATGAAATTATTATCCATGTACCAGAGGATCATATATATGGGTTATATAATATTCCATCTCAATAATATATAAATTTTCAAGGAATAATATTCTCTTCATCATAATGAGGATATCATTGACCACTCCAGTTTGGTTTTTTTATTAGTTTGAATTTTTCACGATGATGTCTGTTGGTTTAATCTCTCTGATCAATAGAGAAGAATACAAAAAATGGGTAATCACATTAATTTATACTCTTAAATAAATCATTTAATCATAAATTAAAGTATAAGTAACATGGAAAAGTATTGTAAATGTTTCTAGAACCTTTAATATTCATGAAATCATTGATTATATCAATTTTTAATCATTCCTTCCATGTTTTAGACACTCATTCCCATTCATTTAGTTAATTTATATGAAACAATATTTTTTTAATTTAGAATAATTAGTTTTTTAATACATCCAATAGTGTAATTTTACCGAATAAATTTCTAATGGCCTCCATGATATCAATAAATATTTAATCATTAAAAAATTATTTCGATTCATAAAATATTTTTGGGAATAAAAGAGGAATTAATTTAATTGTGGAATCATAAATGTTTTATTTGGTACATATTTACATTTTTTTCATAACATGAATCACTTGTGGGTTTAGAGAGTGTGAATTTCAAGACGAGTGGGGAATAAATATTATTTAGAGTCATTATAAGGAGAAATTTCATTTCCAATAAAATGTTTGATGTAAAAAATCCATTATATTTCATATTGACAATAATATAATATGATAGTTGTTCAGATAATTTTATTGTTACATTAATTTTGTTGTTTACCAATTTTCTAGTTTAGCCCATATGTACTTCACTTCATATTTAGGGGTATAATGTAACATAATGTTATTATAGATCATATATTTCAACAATTACTCAAGTATTAGATCATATTTTTTTGTACATGGAGTATTATTCTAGTGAATTTTAGACATATGAAGGGTGAATATCTTTCATTTCATGATACTAGTACTATTTTTGGTAACTGGAGTCACCTCCTTGTCGATATTATGGATTATCCTTCAACTATGGGTCCCAATTTATCCTAAATGACTCTTTTATGAATTTTTATTCATATTGAAATGGATACCCAATAAATAATAATTTAGTAGACATATTTGAATCCTGACCTTGGGGGGGGGGGGGTTGACAAAAGAAATGGATGTTATAACAAACGTAATGAAAAAGAAATGTTTTAAATATTTAATAACCATGATCCTATGTGTTTTTCATTAAAATTATAGGAATTTCATCATTTTTATTTTTTAAATTTTCATTTACGGATTAATAGTTTTACTCATTAATTACACTAGTGTGTGTTTTACTGATTATTTTATGTATATTTGGGGGAATGTATGGTGTTATATAATGAGAATAGGAAGAATTTTCAATCACTACTGAACCAATAACTTTAGAATCTATCTTACCATTATTCTTTTACAAAATTACATCATATAATAATTGAGTTATCAGTTGTTTTCTAATTTTAATTCTTGGGAACAAATTTTTTTATCAAATCTCTCCTAGTAATCATGAATGGTCTATTTTTTTCACATTCTACTGACACTAATTTAAATATTAATTTATGCACATTTTAAGTATATAAATAATATATCTATAAATTTATATTTAATGTAATTACATCCATATATTTTGAGTTTTCATATAGAATATCCAATCAATTCCCATAACATCATGGGAGAAATAAAAATCTTAGACGTTTTATGTCCCTTTGATATATTTTATGTTTTATTTTTCATTAATATCTATAAAACACTATAATATAATTATGATGGTACTAATATGGAATACCATGTAATTTAATATTAACTTTAATGAGGTGTGATCTCAACATAATAGTGGTCACTTCCTTGAGATATTGGATGTATGTTGATTGATACTCCATATCCAAGGTGGTTCATTCTTTTATGCTATAAATATTTGAAACCATATTTTCAAGGGTTTGATTTGGTTCTGTAGAGACCCGAAGCTTGACGTACATGGACATTACATTACTTTTGCAGAATACTTAGTACATAACAATAACACACACACAAGGACCGTAATAGTTTAGTGTCTTTGGAAACTCGGAGTATAAACTTCTTATCATGTTGAAAGATCTTCAACATCTCTCATAACGATTCTCCCCTTTTTGTTTCCTTACCTAAAACCTTTCTTTATATCCTGGGGAAAAGAAAACATAAAAGGGTGAGCTCAAATGCTCATTAAGGGTAAAAAAAAGAAATATCAATCACATCATACACATAAGAACATAGATTTTGGAAATCATAACCTGAAAAATAGATCATAATATCATAACATGGGATAAATCATAGAAGTGAAATGTAATCACAATAATCATAACTTAAAACATGAAACTTTGTGGCATACACACATAATCATAGAGAATCATTTTTTGTTATTCAAGACTCATTGCCAAGACTATCTTAGTGGACAAAGTCCCTTTCTGAACCGAGTTACCCTCGTTCCAGTCCTGTTTCACTGAACTGGTATAACCCACCGGTCCAGCCACGTCTATCTCATGAGATATAAAATCTTTACCCAATGCATTGGAGGGAGATATAGATCCCACCCATCTCATAATGATACCATTCTTATGTGTGCCACAAAATCATAAATCATACATCATTTCATAACCCATGTAATACAAATGGAAATCTTAAACATCATGACATCATAAAACAATTCATGTAAGATAAAGGAATTCATAAAAATAATTCCATCACAAAATGATCAAATCGATGTAATAATAGGGATAAAAACATAACCCTTTATTATATTAGATGGAAAATAATTTTGATAAAACACTTGAACTCCATTCTTGAGGAAAATATCCTTTCTTCTTCAAAAACATTTTTTTTCATAACATGTCATGCGACTTTAAAATAAAAGAAGTTGATTAAAAATAAACTTGAAAACTTGTAAAGGAAGCTTCTTGGAAATAATGTTTTAAAAATCCATTCATGCCGTATAAGTTAAAAAAAACATTCTTCATACTTTTGTCGGAAAAGTCAAAAAAGTACCTCGTACGAAAAATGAAAAAAAGATTCCTTTCATATCTTTTACTAAAAACTCACCAAAGGATAAAATAAGATTTAAACAATTGTAGGTGAATGGAAATAATATTACATATTGAGGAAACATGGATGTGGATGATAAAATACACCCCAGTAAATACTAAAGTATAAACAATCTCGGATAAAAATGAGATTGTGATATTTCCCTTACATTAGGCCCGACTTGCTTTGTACGTGTCTGAAACTCCTGTATAATGATTTAAATCATGTTATTGACTTATTCCCGAATCATATTCATTGTTATTATATCATATATAGTCCACTTATGACATTATATTACCCGTTCTTTTGTAAATTCATGTTAAAGTAGCGTTTTGGGTAAAATCGTCTCATTTGTTGTTCGTTTTTTTAACTTGTAATTATTAATATGATTACTTGGATCATGATTACTTATATCCAGAATGTAAAACATGATTTATATAAAATATATATTCAGAATATACATATATATAATATATTGATAAATGGAATGAAATACACCGTTCATGGAGACGGTAGTCCGTACGTACGCATGAACGCTGTTTTCGTTTCCTTATTGAATTGAATGGAATTAAGTAGATGACATACATATAAATATACATAAATCCAGTATCATTATTATGTCATATATTTCATTAGTACTTATTATATATACTTTATAATCATTCATGAATGGTTAATGTGGAGAATGAATCTCATCGCGTCGCGGAGACGGTAGTCCGTACGTACGCACGAGCGATGATATCATTCCCAAGGTCGTGGAATTGTGATAAAGTGTATGTATACTATTTAAGTATCAATATCAATTTATAATAATCATATATAGTTACTCATTACACCATTATACCCATCCTATTAAGGTGGTGGTGGAAAATAGATTACACCACGGCGCGGAGACGGTATTCTGTACGTACGCACGAGCGGTGATTTCATTTTCCGTAGGATGGATAGATGGTTAAATAGGGTTGTTTCATAATTATAATATCATATCAGTATATGAATGATACTGATGTTATTACTTCAAAATGAAACAACTAAAGAAGAAGAAGTTGAAGAAGAAAGAAATTGGAAAGGATCGGTAATGGATATTACCTCTTCTTTGAAGTGCTTCTTTGAGACCTCCTTTTAGGGCACTAAAATTGGTCTTTTAAGAAGACAAGGACCTCTATAATGATACTAGGGAAGTGTAGAAGAGATTTTGGCAGGGTTTGGCCGAGAATAAATGCTCAAATTGGTGTGAGGAGGAGAGGGAGGAGGTGCCCTTTTATAAGGGAGGAGAGGGGCACCTTTGGAATAACTAAAAATATTATTTTATTATAAAGCCAAGTTCGGTTTTAAATAGCTCAAAATTGATTTATTTCGAAGCTAAGGTGGGGATGGGTCGAAAGCCTCTCATCCAATGGAATTTAGACAAGTTTATGTTCCTATTTTAACCTTATCATTTAGATTTAACATTAAGTTAAATAATTTTACTTTTACCGTGTCTTCATGTGCTCTTATACTATACGGTTAATAAACTTACTATATCAAGACAAACGAACCCCAACATGTTTATTATTAATATATATAACCTTATCTAAGTAATTTGGCCGAACCTTAGATTTTTAGGAATAAAATAACAATTAATAATATAATATTTGTTTTAAAAACTATTTTATGTCAATTTTGACACTATTTAGTAATTGATTTTTGTGAAAATCATAACAGAATGATAAGTTCGAACAAAGTTAATTAAATCAATAATAACATGTAATATTAACCTAGAAAATTAGTTTAATTCATAAAAAGTATCAAATTATATTTATTTGGGTATTTATAACATCAATTATGTCAATATTTCATTAATAAGATAATTACTGCATCATCGTTGTGTCATAAATAAATTAAATTTTTTAATGTCTAAAAATTACAAATAAAATACCATTATGTAGGAAATCATTTTAGGTTTCTAATTAATATTTATTGTCGAGTTTATCTTATGTATAACCCTATATTAAAAATGTTTTATTAAATAAACTTTGATTTTAACTCTTTTAACTCTTCTTTGAATTAAATAATAATAAATGTCCTAATCTAATCCAAGTGGGCCTAAATGATAATATTTTACACTTAAGGTTGTTTTTGGTCGAGATAAACTTGTCCAATAGAATTAGGACATGTATTAGGGTAATATTAGTATCATTCTTACCCTTAATTACCCTATTTACTTTTAACCGTGGTAAATAAAAGTAAAAAGTTACTATTCACCAAACATTATTTTCATCTCATTGAACCACATTTTACTTACTGTCATCAACCGTGTCTCTCGGATTTTTGAAATTCCATTCAAAGAAGCGGCAAAATTATGTTTTATGAAAAATTAAGTTTTTTAACTACCACTTAGTAGTTTCACTATTCATCAAAAATTGATGTTTTTCAGAACAATGCCAAAATTTCATCCTAAGCTATATTTCATATTCCGAATTCAAAAATGAAGTCTATTTTACCAAATTCATAACATAGAAGTTGCATTAATTAATTTTATAATTAAATACCGCTGTTAAAACAAATAGCGTGTTTTTATGAAACGATATCTATCAAAAGATTGACACTTGTTTATGTCTGGTTTAAATGTGAAATTACATCCAATGACCAAAATTGTATTAAATTGTAAAAATATATTCTAAATATACTTTAAACCCACTCAAATTAATAATTTATCACTATTAATTATTTCGATTGAAAAAGTTGTTTTTAACTAAAATTTAGTAATTTTCACTATTCATCAAAATATGAAAGTTATCCGAAAAGTACCAAAATTTCACCTTAGGCTAAATTCGATACTACAAATCCAAAAATGAAGTCCATTTTGAGAGAAAAAATTTATAAAATTTTAAAAGGTGGTTATCACTATTCATAACGTCTAGTTATAATAATATTTTAATAGCATATCGTTGTTTAGTGAAACTCGGTATTGCGTACTACACACGCTATCGAGGAAGGTCGTGATTGCGTGTAATGCAACGCAAGTCAAGGATGTGTGTTGTGCAAGCTCCTTTTGGTGTAGCGTACAACACAAGACATTAATAAAATTAAAAAGAATATTTTTCATAAAATCTCGGGCTGTTACATTCTACCCCACTTAAAATGAATTTCGCCCTCAAAATTCGTCGGGGTTATAAATGGTTTAGTACTTGAAAGTTTCTTTAATATAAACCCACATCGTAAAAGGAAAACCAAAACCAATATTTAAAAAAAAAGTATGAAACGTAATGGTTACCCAAATAAACTAATCACTGGGTTTCCACATAGGTGAAAATATGGATATGGAAGAAAAATCTAACCATCATGTTCTGATGGAGAGTGGTAGAGAACATGGCTATAGAAAAGCCAACAATCACAAATCCATAAATTTGTAACGATCTAAGGTACCATCTGATTAATCCGATATAAGAGCACTAGGACAACATTTTTGGTTTTCAAGATCGTTTCCCTAAAGTTGAATAATTTGATTTAGAATAAATACTTACTTTATTTTGGTACAATCTCACTGTTGTTCGTGCCTTGAACAATTTCAACTTCATCTCTTAAATAAATGAAGTTTAATTTGTTATTCGTGAAGTGTTAGCAGATCATGTGATAGAATGAAGGGTCATTCCATCTGTCTCAAACAAAAGGTTATCAAAAGTTATTAAATATACATAAGTCATTATATAGTGAGATTAATCATATATGGTTCCTAAAATGGACTTATACATCATATATCATACTGCTTAATATAATAAAACTAGTTTCTACTAAACAGGGACTTCCTGTAGGCCAGTGGTAGGCGATAAAGGCCAGTCGCACTTCGATTGTGGGTTCGATTTCCACAGCCTTGTCCGACGCGATGGGCTGTCGCCCGTCCTGCAGGTTGTCCTTTTTCTAAAGCTATATTACTATAACATCCCATCAATAATATCGAAAAACTTCTATCCTTAAACAATAATAACTTATGTCCAACATAATCCATTCCAATCTTTAGGCTTATCCATAATACTGCAGTCCACTCTCATAATATAGTGAAAACAATTACCAGAGATTTAATACCATCGTTGATCCCCATATATCATAAGATATGTCTTGTTGGTAACATTCCAAACATTCAAAGGCCTTAATCATGTATTCTCTTGAAGAATGAATACCCATTGAACCTTGGTGAAAACATGAATACTGTCAAAAGTTAACTCTTTCCACATACCAAAATCCAAAAACTCTATATACTGAAACCATAATATAACCTTCTCCTTATATCAGTCATGAGCTCATGAATACTATCAATCATTTAATTTTCTCCTTATCCCTTCATTATGCGCATATCATCTACATTCCAAAAATATCTGAATAACCTTTCATGGATACTGGTAACATTAATCATACACTTTCAAAACTCAAGGAAAGACAATAGTGTAACAATCCTTAGATGTCTCTTTATTCCATAGTACCATGAGATTACTTATACAACATTACACATGGTAAAAATTTAATCTTTCCACTACATTCTTAAACCATTAACCGAGCTTCAACAATTCTTTCATCTCACATATCATTTGTAGTCTCTTCACCATCATCCACATAAATACTACCCATACGACCATACTGATTCTCTTCATGAGTCTTTCCCTTAGGACATTGGTTTGCATAATGCCCATACATTCCACATTTAAAACACTTAACCAATTTTGATGTTGTAGCAATACCATTATCCTCATCCATGGTGTTAACTGAACCTTTTCCTTTGCACTTACTTGCTTTGTGTCCTTCTTTTCCACACCCAAAGCATCTTCCAGTTCCCTTGAAACATTCTCCTTGATGCCTCTTCCCACATGATTTACATAGGGGAAATTGAACTTTCTTTCCTCTATTATCATCATGAAACTCCATCTTTCTATTATTAGCCGAGTCAGGAAACTTACCAAATTTTACTTTATTGATCATATTATGAGATTTCTGATTCGGCATAATAATTATGTTTGGGCTTCCAAATCCCATATCATTTGGTTGCTCATGAAGAATATCATTCCATTGTCCATCATATCCTCCATTATTGTGAATCATCTTGTTTTCACCCATTTTCTAAAACCCAAAAAAGAATAGCGTGAGAGGCAAAAATCATGCTAGGGAGAAAAACATAATAAAGGTGGAGTATCCTCAATATCTAACATCTTAGGTTAAATTCTATGATCGTTACCGTAGTTCTAGGATTGTATCCTATACGTATACTTATCCTTAGGGACATCCATAGACATACCTTATAAATATCTCTAGGGATCTCACTAAAGTTCTCGCATCCTAGTTTCCAAAGGTTGACTAAACCTTTACTCTGATACCAACTGTAGAGACCCGAAGCTTGACGTACATGGACATTACATTACTTTTGCGGAATACTTAGTACATAACAATAACACACACACAAGCACCGTAATAGTTTAGTGTCTTTGGAAACTCGGAGTATAAACTTCTTATCATGTTGAAAGATCTTCAAAATCTCTCATAACGATTCTCCCCTTTTTGTTTCCTTACCTAAAACCTTTCTTTATATCCTGGGGAAAAGAAAACATAAAAGGGTGAGCTCAAATTCTCAGTAAGGGTAAACAAAAGAAATATCAATCACATCATACACATAAGAACATAGATTTTGGAAATCTTAACCTGCAAAATAGATCATAATATCATAACATGGGATAAATCATAGAAGTGAAATGTAATCCCAATAATCATAACTTAAAACATGAAACTTTGTGGCATACACATATAATCATAGAGAATCATTTCTTGTTAGTCAAGACTCATTTCCAAGACTATCTTAGTGGACAAAGTCCTTTTCTGAACCGAGTTACCCTCGTTCCAGTCCTGTTTCACTGAACCGGTATAACCTACCGTTCCAGCCACGTCTATCTCATGAGATATAAAATCTTTACCCAATGAATTGGAGGGAGATATAGGTCCCACCCATCTCATAATGATACCATTCTTATGTGTGCCACAAAATCATAAATCATACATCATTGCACAACCCATGTAATACAAATGGAAATCTTAAACATCATGACATCATAAAACCATTTATATAAGATAAAGGAATTCATAAAAATAATTCCATCACAAAATGATCAAATTGATGTAATAATAGGGATAAAAACAGAACCCTTTATTATCTTAGATGGAAAATAATTTTGATAAAACACTTGAACACCATTCTTGAGGAAAATATCCTTTCTTCTTCAAAAACATTTTTCCTTTCATAACATGTCATAAGACATTAAAATAAAATAAGTTGATTAAAAATAATCATGAAAACTTGTAAAGGAAGCTTCTTGGAAATAATGTTTTAAAAATCCATTCATGCCGTATAAGTTAAAAAAACATTCTTCATACTTTTGTCGGAAAAGTCAAAAAAGTACCTCGTACGAAAAACGACAAAAGATTCATTTCATATCATTTACTAAAAACTCACCGAAAGATAAAATAGGATTTAAACAATTGTAGGTGAATGGAAATAATATTACATATTGAGGAAACATGGATGTGGATGATAAAATACACCCCAGTAAATACTAAAGTATAAACAATCTCGGATAAAAATGAGATTGTGATATTTCCCTTACCTTAGGTCCGACTTGCTTTGTACGTGTCCGAACCTCCTGTATAATGATTTAAATCATGTTATTGACTTATTCCAGAATCATATTCATTGTTATTATATCATATATGGTCCACTTATGAATTTATTTTACCCGTTCTTTTGTAAATTCATGTTAAAGTAGCGTTTTGGGTAAAATCGTCTCATTTCTTGTTCGTGTTTTTAACTTGTAATTATTAATATGATTACTTGGATCATGATTACTTATATCCAGAATGTAAAACATGATTTATATATAATATATATTCAGAATATACGTATATATAATATATTGATAAATGGAATGAAATACACAGTTCATGGAGACGGTAGTCCGTACGTACGCATGAACGTTGTTTTCGTTTCCTTATTGAATTGAATGGAATTAAGTAGATGACATACATATAAATATAAAAAAATCCAGTATCATTATTATGTCATATATTTAATTAGTACTTATTATATATACTTCATAATCATTCATGAATGGTTAATGTGGAGAATGAATCTCATCGCGTCGCGGAGACTGTAGTCCGTACGTACGCACGAGCGATGATATCGTTCCCATGGTCGTGGAATTGTGTTAAAGTGTATGTATACTATTTCAGTATCAATATAACTTTATAATAATCATATATAGTTACTCATTACACCATTATACCCATCCTATTAAGGTGGTGGTGGAAAATAGATTACACCACGGCGTGGAGACGGTATTCCGTACGTACGCACGCGCGGTGATTTCATTTTCCGTAGGATGGATAGATGGTTAAATAGGGTTTTTTCATACTTATAATAACATATCAGTATATGAATGATACTGATGTTATTACTTCATAATGAAACAACTAAAGAAGAAGAAGTTGAAGAAGAAAGAAATTGGAAAGGATCGGTAATGGATATTACCTCTTCTTTGAAGTGCTTCTTTGAGACCTCCTTTTAGGGCACTAAAATTGGACTTTTAAGAAGACAAGGACCTCTAGGATGATACTAGGGAAGTGGAGAAGAAATTTTGGCAGGGTTTGGCCGAGCTTGAATGCTCAAATTGGTGTGAGGAGGAGAGGGAGGAGGTGCCCTTTTATAAGGGAGGAGAGGGGCACCTTTGGAATAACTAAAAATATTATTTTATTATAAAGCCAAGTTCGGTTTTAAATAGATCAAAATTGATTTATTTCGAAGCTAAGGTGGGGATGGGTCGAAATCCTCTCATACAAAGGAATTTAGACAAGTTTAGGTTCCTATTTTAACCTTATCATTTAGATTTAACATTAAGTTAAATAATTTTACTTTTACCGGGTCTTCTTGTGTTCTTATACTATAAGGTTAATAAACTTACTATATCTAGAAAAAAGAACCCCAACTTGTTTATTATTAATATATATAACCTTATATAAGTCATTTGGCCGAACCTTAGATTTTTAGGAATAAAATAACAATTAATAATATAATATATTTAAAAAAAATATTTTATGTCATTTTTGACACTATTTAGTAATTGATTTTTGTGAAAATCATAACAGAATGATAAGTTATAACAAAGTTAATTAAATAAATAATAACATGTAATATTAACCTATAAAATTAGTTTAATTCATAAAAAGTCTCAAATTATATTTATTTGGGTATTTATAACATCAATTATGTCAATATTTCATTAATATGATAATTACTGCATCATCGTTGTGTCATAAATAAATTTAATTTTTTAAATGTCTAAAAATTAAAAATAAAATACCATTATGTAGGAAATATTTTTATATTTATAATGAATATTTATAGTCGAGTTTATATTATGTATAACCCTATATTAAAAATGTTTTATTAAATAAACTTTGATTTTAACTCTTTTAACACTTCTTTGAATTAAATAATAATAAATGTCCTAATCTAATCCAAGTGGGCCTAAATGATAATATTTTACACTTAAGGTTGTTTTTGGTCGAGATACACTTGTCCAATAGAATTAGGACATGTGTTAGGGTAATATTAATATCATTCTTACCCTTAATTACCCTATTTACTTTTAACCGTGGTAAATAAAAGTAAAAAGTTACTATTCACCAAACATTATTTTCATCTCATTGAACCACATTTTACTTACTGTCATCAACCGTGTCTCTTGGATTTTTGAAATTCCATTCACAGAAGCGGTAAAATTATGTTTTATGAAAAATTCAGGTTTTTTAACTACCACTTAGTAGTTTCACTATTCATCAAAAATTGATGTTTTTCAGAACAATGCCAAAATTTCATCCTAAGCTATATTTCATATTACGAATTCAAAAATGAAGTCTATTTTACCAAATTCATAACATAGAAGTTTCATTAATTAATTTTATAATTAAATCCCGTTGTTAAAACAAATAGCGTGTTTTTAAGAAACAATATCTATCAAAAGATTGACACTTGTTTATGTCTGGTTTAAATGTGAAATTACATCCAATGACCAAAATTGTATTAAATTGTAAAAATATATTCTAAATATAATTTAAAACCACTCAAATTCATAATTTATCACTATTAATTATTTTGATTGAAAAAGTTGTTTTTAACTAAAATTTAGTAATTTTCACTATTCATCAAAATATGAAAGTTATCCGAAAAGTACCAAAATTTCACCTTAGGCTAAATTCGATACTACGAATCCAGAAATGAAGTCCATTTTGAGAGAAAAAATTTCTAAAATTTTAAAATGTGGTTATTACTATTCATATGGCTAGTTATAATAATATTTTAATAGCATATCGTTGTTTAGTGAAACTTGGTATTGCGTACTACACACGCTATCGAGGAAGGTCATGATTGCGTGTAATGCAAGGCAAGTCAAGGATGTGTGTTGTGCAAGCTCCTTTTGGTGTAGCGTACAACACAAGACATTAATAAAATTAAAAAGAATATTTTTCATAAAATCTCGGGCTGTTACAGGTTCACTCTTATATTAGTTTCATAAAACATAGGGTTCAATAATAGGGTCCCAATTATATTATTATATCCTTAATCTAAAATTTAAAATATTAGAGTAGACTATCTTATCGATTTCGGGGTAAATATTGAGTAACATTTGTTTCTAGATCGTATCTAGAAACAATGATGTATTGATTATTTTAATGATTTAGGAATAAAATTATGAAAATTGGAAAGCTAAAAATGAAGATTAAATGAAATAATAAAAATCTATTTTACTAAAAAATAGATTAGATTGACAGATAGAGAACAAAAAATAATAATAAAAAGAAAAAATAAAAATATTAGGGGGAGATTTATGGTGTAAGAAAAAATGAAAAGAAATAAATAAAATAAATAAAATTATTTTAGATCCTATGAAATAGTTCCTAAATTTAATCTTTTTATTCAGTGTGTGAAATTTGATGAAAAATATTCTATAATTCTATCATAATATATGGAATCATTTTTATATCTCATCAGATCATCATTAATTTTTTTATGATATTGAGTGACTAAAAGTGATTGGTGGTTTAGATGAAAAGGGGGATTTCATGATTAGGCATTAATTGAGACAAAATTTAGACTATAAGGGATTGAATATTTATTACTGTAACTGAAGGTGATTAGACCAAGGTAATATCATGATTTTTATCCAGTATCGCTTTATGTGATAGGGTTTAGATAATTTAATCATTTTTTGTAACACCTATAACTATAATGAAATTATTTTTATTGATATTCCTCTAAAGGTGCGGTCAGGAAGCCAAAATGATTCAGTTACTATCATTGATGATCAAGTGATTTATGTCTGACATCATAATTGGAACTCAGTATAGAAACCCAAGGGGAACTCAGTGTATATAATAGGATTTCATGTTATTTTACTATAAAAAAATTACATAAATTTTCATGATCATATATGTAAATATATAAGCCCAATATATGGATATGATCCTCTTAAAAACATCACTAGAAAATAGGGAAGAAGAAGGGGTGAATTGTATGAGATAATCTCATGAATTTGAATCAAAAAACATGATCATTTGATTTTCAGTGGTATATACTACTATAAAAAACAATTAAAAATAGTATGATATGAATTAAATCATTATAAAAACATATAATCAACAAAATATATAAAATATCACAAACAACAGTCCTAGGAATTACATCATGATCCTCCCAAGGAAAACATAAGGAGTTTATAACTCCTTGGAAGTTAAGGAATCCATTATTGAAAAAAGTACCAAAGCACTCAAAAAACTCCCAATGGACTATAATCATATAAAAAATGATTAATATAATTGTTATAATTAACATATTTTAAAAGTAAATGGACAAATAAGTCAAGATTCCCATGGGGAGGTGATCTTTACCTTGTATAATTTTCCATTAAATTATTCAGTATGCTAGAAAATATTATCTATATTTAATTATAGTAATGTTTTTTTATTAGAGGAACATTGAGTTTTATTTATAATATATAAATATTAATTTATTTTTTGTTCTTGACCAATTATTTTTCCCAATTATATAATGTTCTCCAATATTCCTCACCCTTGTTTCCTTCTCAACGATGGCCAACGTTGGGCCTCTTTTGCATCAATCCAAACTTTTTTATAGTTCAAAAAATATAATGAAAATTATTTCATCATAAAAATTTAATTTTCCATTTTGTATTTGTTTACAAGAATTTATCAAAAAATGTAATAGTTTTTTACAATTAATTTAATACGAATTTTCATTTTCCTAAACATGTTTTCAAAAATTGGATTCAATATATATTTTTATATATTTTATATAAAATTATTGAATAATGTGATAATAAAACCCAAATTAATATAATTCAAAACCATAATGGTAAAAATAAAAAAAATTAACATTTTACCAACTCTAACTCCCTCTAAAGGATGAAATAATTATAAGGAATCTTTCAAGAAAAAAATATTCTTATTAAGATTACTATAAAAAGAAACAAGATATTAAAATAATCTATGATAGAACCTATAGTTCACTTGATTATATTTTTATTTTCAAGGTGAATATTTAAATAAAACCGATGTGATTCTTTGATTAGATCTTCCATTAAAATGATGTGATGAAAAGATCCTGAATAAAATTAACAACAATAAAATAATTCCAATTGAGCTAATTTATACAATATAAAATTAATTATTAAATAAATTGTAATCTATCCTATCATGAGAACATTGAGGTGTATTTATTATTTTTATATGAATTTATCAATGGAAATATATAAAAACTGAATTATTTTCCATTATAGAAAATTCTTTTTTTTACTAAAATTTGTCAACATAGGGGTATGAAAATTTTCCAAACAATATCACTTTCTATAAAAATAATTTATTACTAAAAATGTTTATCAAATATAATATGGGGTTAAAAATACTCATAAATAATATAGAATTATAAAATTAGAGAGTAATCTATAGAACTGATGTTATGAAATACTACAATATGTTGATAAAATACATAGAAAAAAATATTGTGGTGAAACCAAAATTCACCTTATATATAATTGATACAAACGTTGAGTGTAGAATCCATACATTACATTATCATATATTGGTATCCTAAAGATATATTTACTAGATTACATATGAATATTAAATGATAAGGAATTTGTGACTTCACACTAAGTATGTATAGGTTGGGGAAGCAACTAACTCCCCATGTATTCAGACATCAACGCATCCTTACCCATACAACAATGTAAAAAAATAATCCTTTTACTATAATAAAACAATCATATGTAATGGTATCCTCATAATATTTAGGACTCCTTTATCACATTTATTGTTAAAAACTACTAATTAATTATAAATTCATAACATATTATTATTATACATAATAAATTATTCATCAACTATGATCGTTTATCATCATATTATATAACCACATAAAAATAGGCAAGTCCAATAGATTAAAGATAATATACTATAAACTCACACTATTTAATTATAAATTTTAGAATAGTCTCCACCAAAAACAGGTTTTAAGTGTTTCAATAGAAATAGAACCACGTATAAGCTAACCCTATTAAAGAACTTCATTGTAAATAAAAGATTAATTTTTTAAAACAACCCAACAAAAGAAAAAGTAAAACATTATATATATATATCATTTATTTCATACACATTAGTTTTATATTTTTATACATAAGGATCATATTGATTAGTAGATCTGCATAAAAATCATTTATGTGATCATATTCCATAGAAACATTGCAGATTACCTAAAAAATAGAAACTATGAGAGTTCATAGTTATCCCAACATAAATTCTACATGTATGCAGTATTTCCACACTAATTGAATTCCATAGAATCGTAATTGTACGTTACTAATGGGATTAAATTGAATGGATCCTTGATACCACCTACCACCTAACAATGTAAAGGTGATTTTCACTTTAATAAGATGGAATTTCCATTAAAACATCCAATATTCAATAGAAAATAATTACCATCAGATCTCTAGAAAAACAATTACTCAAACCCAATGTCCTAATTCATTTCCTATATATAATTGGTAAATAAAAATAACTTATTTTGGATGAGGATAAAATATATATCATATTCAAAACCCTTGAGAATTTAAAGAATAATAAAAGGGAAACTAAATTATATAGGGTACCAATTCTAACCAGCTTTAAGAGTACTCCAATAACCATCAGTCACACTTCCCAAGCTCATAATTTTATTTTCCTTAGAATCTTTCATATATTCAAGGAAATTTTATTGATTAAGAATTTCTCAAGTCCTTCGAATTAATGGTTCTATTGTGGAATAGTTCAAATATTGGAATTCTAATACATCAACCGTAGAACTCCTACAATATTTTGAAAAAAATACCGTACATTACTATGGGATATTTAGATGTGTTAATATCCACTAAAAATTATCCAACTAATAATTATCATCATAGAAACCCGGTTGACCAATGATTATGTAAGTATCTATGTTCTAAAACTCATGAACCCATTCTCTAGGTTAGTCTAAGTGTATAAATCCAATTTTTTAATATATAATGTTGGTCGGACTAACAACTCATACAGACATAATTTAATTAGAGGTTTTAATTTTTTAGAACCACCCATATCCCCCTCTTGATATTCCATATTATTATGAATAAGTATTATTATAAAAGATTTATAAACACAAAATACAATAAATATATTACTCAAAATTTACAACTCTGTAAAAATAAATAAAAATTGATGAATCATTCTCAAAATTCAACAAGATATTAAGTTAATCCATAATAAATACAAACGCTTACTTCTCAAAAATACAAAAATTTAAGCAAACCATCAATTCCTCTTATAAAATCATCTTAATTAACTTTTAAACAGAAATTAAAACATGTAAATAATATATTCATAAATCTAATTCAATTTCCTCAAAATTTATTCATGAAAATACATTTAGAATATGTTTGTAAAAAACACCTTAAACTCTATAAAATACTAATATTTATCATTTATAACCTTATAAAAATAAAAAATAAAAAAATAAACTCATGTCAATCATATTAATCAAAAAATGATAATTAAAAAAACAATTTATAATATTTATTTTTTTACAATTGTAAAAAATATTGCTAATGAAGATAATAGACACATTAAATCCAAAACAATTAATTATTTCTATGAAATTAAGAAATTACTTCTTTTAAAATGGTAAAAAATAAGTATTTTATATTTAAATAGTAGATTAAATCATTATATATGAAATAGATAATCCATATGTCAGAAAATGTCATCATAAATCAATAGTATCAGAATATATTAATTTTTTTAATCTCAATGAATACACATTTAATAATTTAATATAATAAAATTGCATTCATGGTTTGGATATTCATTGGGGGAAACCATGAACTCCTCAATTGAAGTATAATGGTTGATTTCTCATATTGGTAACATCATATGTGGATGGTTTTACAAACCATGCACATTAGACATGAAACCCTAGGTTTTTCCAAATTTTTGTCCAATTCCTTGAATATCTCAAAATATAATATAAATTATTAATATAAAAAAAATACTCTAATAATTTTTATAATTATTGGTAATAAATTATAAAATGGCTAAAATTTGACATACAAAAAATCATGACCACCAATGATATCTCAATATTTAAATTGAAATGTTTTTGACAAAATATTACTCATTCCAACACCTTCAGCTCCAACTATAATATGTAATGTATACAACGACACCCCCAAAATATAAATGGGGTGTAAATTCATTTTATCATCAATTAAACTAGGCTATCATGACTCAATACCATAAATAACTCATTATAACGATCGAAAAATATTCCCAATTCCAATGGACCCTCTACCAATGATGGGGAATTAATTAATAACCGATATGAACAATTTTCCCTGATTAAATGGTAGTATACACAAAACTCCCACCTAAAATATTGACATCATCACCCAATAATTTAAAGAACCATATAAACAATATAAGTACTTTTAACAAAAATAATAAAACCAATAAGGTATAAAATTCTAAACATAACTCACTGAAAACTTAAATCAAATAAATATAGATAAAATATTATGGCATCACTATGGCTTCATTTTAATTACACGATAAATGAGAATATTGATGAATAGAGAGTTATAGTTAAATTTTATTTATACATATGATGACCCTAAACAATATCCAAGGAATAGCCAGAGATATTTCCCAATCACCTACCTCTATGAGTTTTGTGAATGAACATCACATTCCACATCTAAGATAACAATATTAAAAAATAAATTTACATGCACTCAATTAATTATTAAATTGTATATAACTACAAGTTTGTAATAGGAATGATCATATAATTCTCAGAAATTATCCACATTAAAAACTATGAATTTTTTTTTAAAATTATTTACAATTTATTCAATTTTTAAATGAATCAAAAATGGGAATATTTTCGTTAAAAAATTAAACAAAAATAAATAATATATATATGATATTCTATATCTGTATGAGATACATTTTTTTAAATAAACCCACATTAATATTTTTCATGAAAATATAACTCTTCAAAAAAATTAATCAATTATAAAAAATAGTTTTTAAATATATAATTTTAAATAATATAGTAAATAACCCAATATTTAATAAACCCATGAAATTATATATTAAAATTTCAATAGAGATGTATTCATGATTTGAAAGGGAGAACATATGTTCTATATTAGTTTAACATGAAAATAATTATTTATAACGAAAATGTATATTCCCTTTTAATTTTAATGATTTTAGATTAATGAAATGAAGATATTGGTTATGTTTTTATGAAAATAAAACCATCAAACATATAATAATAATATGGGATGAATCGATGATAATAAATAGTATAATAATCATAAAAAATAGTAATAATACATTAACATGAAAAAAAATTAAAATTTAATATTAATTTAAGGATTATCATCATCTTGGGAATGCCTTGGACGTCTGTATAAAATCTAGGATAGAAACAAAAATACATTAACTGGAACTTGATGGGATTCTAATTCCAATACACTTTGTTTTATCTTACCTGAATTGAATGGGAGGAAAATTACCATATGTATAGAAAATTATATCCTATTGAAACTATCTAGAGTTGAATAATAAACTAGTATAATGGTCATATATATATTTCCCAAATAGATACCCTTGGAATACCATGAAAAAATGGTTGTGAATAATTAACATATATAAAAAAGCATAAATATTGATGATAATAAGCATAACACTACCTTATCTCCAATCACCTACCATTCAAGAATTTCATCTATCATGAAAAATCATATAAAAATAATAAATTATCTTAAGTATAAATCCATAAATTTCATAGACTAGATAATTTACATTAAACTCATATTGATAAAATTTCATATAGATCAACCTAATGGTGTACTTCCTTGATTAAAATTAATTTATAAGCAGATAACATGCAATTTAGAATGATTTTAGAAAAACATTGTTATGAGATAATATTTATAAAACCAATCCTTGGAAATTTCAATTGGAGATAATTTTAATACATAATTCATATATAATTCAATCATAACTTATTCCAAGAATCATCTAAATACCATAAATAAACCATAAATAGTCAATGATGTTCAAAAAAACATATAGAAAATATCTAAACATACCTTTTTATTGAAAACAATTATTTATAAACATGATTAGAATCCCATTTAAATATATTTAGAAACAAATGTCATGACTCGACCCATGATGGGTCTTGAGATGCAACTACCCCAAGCCCACATCCATATTCCAGTTGTGGGGATAAGTGCTTAAGGATTATCTAACTCTGGTAGGCCTTTTCCTAAATACATGTATGTACACACATAATCATGTCAATGCAGAAGTGTAGTTGTAAACTATAAAAGATTAAAAAAATCTATAAATTAATCAAAAAATCCATAACCACTAAGATATAAAAGAGTAACATACTGAAAACTGAAAAGTAAATGGTACAATACATGCCCAACCATAAATATGTAATAACCTAAAAAACATTAAAAGTAGACTACTGATATAGCTCACCCATTTAATCCCAAGCTACAACCATCATATGAAAACCTATGTAAAGGGTATCCCTATCCTAATCTGTATTCACTGTCAACATTTCTGTCATCTGCATAAAACATGACACGTGCTCAAAAATCCCATGCAGGGGTGAGTATATACATACCCAATTGGACACGCTGAAATCTGAAGGTGGATAAGTTATAGATACAATACGAATGAAAGATATTATATTGATGCTATAGTCAAAGATTAAAACTCAACCAAACCAAGAGTAAATATAATCTCATACAAGAATAAGGGGATTGACATGGTGAGTGGATGAACTAAAAGTAAAGTCTTCACCTCCAATATCAAGAGAGTAGATTCAAAAAACCATGAGAATCTAATAATCTAATGTACATGGAATATATTATTCATATTCTCCTATCTTGGAAGGAGAGTAAATAAACCCATGTTATGGACATAGAGGAATATATATATATAAATATATGATCAGTCAAAGAAGCCAAAAAATTGAGTAAGGGGATTTCCATCTCACAAATCAGCCCAATAAGAAGAGTAGCCAACAATTCTAAAATCCCATCCATGATTTCCAACATCTCATGCAACTGACCAAAATTATTTCTCCATGTCAGACCACATCATGCCAGTGTGACGCAAAATCTAGGTGGCACAAACTCGAAGAAGAAGACCCACACCCAAGTGTGTTAGGGTGGTTCCACTCTGTATGTATCTGTTGAGAAACTACACACATACTGATGTGGGGTTCCACTCTAGCGTCCTGAGGACCCACTCCCTATGATGATAGGGGGTTTATACTCGGTAGGTAGAGGACCTTCTCCCATACCTATCATAGGTTTTACTCGTGTGTCTTGAGGACCCAAACCCTATGATGATAGGGGGATCCAATGTATTGATAGAGGACCCAAACCCATGATGATAGGGGGTTCCACTCTATAAGTCATGGACCCTCTCCATGGTGTGATATGGAATTATAATCTAGTCATCGAGGACCTTCACCATATCTTCTTGGGATTTTAAATCAAAAGTCAATGTCATAAAACCTATTACCGTATGGGGGTTCCACACTAGTCATTGAGGACTTGTGCCTATATGATTAATGTGGTTCCACTCGGAAGGTAGAAATAGAGGATGGACACCAACACTAATGGTGGTGTTTTACTTTAATCCTTGAGGACTCTACTGGCCAACTCTATTTGAGGGTATAACTCAATAGTGTCTGGTGATACAACAACATCACTTTTTTCATCAATTGTCACCTAAATAAGTGCATTTACCATGACATTTCACATCATATATCGAAAGACACAATTGAGTGAACCATCATCTTGTATGTGGAAGAACACTTAGGATAGGATACTCGCTTTCTGAAATCTATGTCCAAAAAAGGAGATACAAACCACAATGTTTCCTTGAAATTGGTTAAAGGGTACACGATGTGTGATGGGACACACAAATAATGTGGTCCCACTCCACCCTTTAGCCGTGAACCTTGCTATTACAAGGATCTCTGCCTGTGTAATAGTACATGGTATGTAGGTGGACTACATGGCTCGTCCAAACTCTCTGGTACAGGGATGTGTACCTCTATCTATGTAAGTGTACTAGATCAAGTATCTGTGTGAATGACCATGTGTGTTTGTACATAACCTCGTGTCTGTGTAATCAGGTACACGACTTTGTACATGGTAGTGTACATTCACATGGGTTATGGACTATGTAATCCATCACATGGTGATCCCAACATGTGAATGGGAACACGGTGTGCTAAATTACTACACATCGTGCCATCCTTATCTTATCCAAAACATTATCCACTTCCATTGAGGGGCCACACGTCATCTGTTCATCCAACTACATAGCATGTAGTCAGTTTTTCTATAGATTATTCAGATCCCATTTCCATGGTTGAATATGTTCTTCAGACTTCTATTTCATTCATATCTCTATATGAAAATGGTGGATCTAAGAAAATATCATAGTTCTGGCCATTATTCATCAATAATCATCTTTTTTGGGTTTTTAGGTTTCTTTGTTCATCCAACACATCTCTATGGATTCCTCCCCCAATACCATGATCTCAAATCATTGAAACAAGAATATGTTCTGTCCAAAAAACCTATATTAAACATAGTTCATCAATCCATTCAACATTTCATGATATTTCTTGGTTTTGGGGGTCTAATTGGGCTCAGTACTGCCCAAAATAGTCAAACTAAGACCTTTTGGTCCAACCGATGAAGAATGTGAAGAATCGAGGAAGAAAAGAAAAAAACCAAAGGTTTAAACATCATTGTCTGAGATTTATTTTCTAATGATTAAGAACAGGCATCCATGCTCAAAAAAAATTGAAAATAAATAAGTCACTACTATAAAAATTACTTATAGATATAGACCAATAGCCACACATTTTTAGGTCTATGGTTATAGGTTAATTTATGGCTAGACATAAAATTAAACATGTTGCAGTATGGTTTAATGAAATCATGTTTCTTCAATCTCAGTAGGCCCCTCTCTCGATACCGTTTGTGCACGACCCTTCTTACCCATCATTGGCCTTCATGACCTATCTTATTTGTGATCCTTCTCCCCCTACATTTCACCTCATGATGGTGCCCCTTGTGATTTCTCCCCTCACAACCACCGAATGAGGAAACCTCGCCAAGAGGTCTCATCTCTAGCCCTCCTCCCCCGATGCTTCCAGTGAACATGGGACACCTCACCTCCATCGCCAATGATTCTTCTAGGTGGCCCCCTCACCTCCTTCTCCAACACACCTCTAACATGGACACCCCCTCACAGTGATCCTCCTCTTAAATGATTACAACTATTTTATAAATAACTCACATAGATGTTGATGGTATTAGGGTCTCATATAGTAGGAATACAATTAATAGAGGTTGATTTGGGTTTTATGGGCTTAGGAGATGATGGAAAAAATTTCTTTAATTTGTGAAATCCACTTGAGGCTGGTTCTACATAACCAATCCCTAGGTTTTATTCAATGATCATTAAATGTTGGCTGTAAATTCTTGGTACCATTTTGTGAATGGTCGAAAATTAAATAAAGTGTCTTCCCTTTGACATGTATTTGTTTTGTATGTATTTATATGTACATCATGGGTCCTCATAATGCAATACTTCATTTAATTGACCATAGATGATCATAATAATAAAATAGACGCCATTGGATTTTATACATGGATGATAATATGGATTACATTGAGAGAAGATATGATGCCAAGGATATTCATTAGTTGTTTTTAGCATCTTTTATCATAGGAGAGTTCTGTAAATTAGGATGACTAGCAAGATCCTATACTTAATATATTCCATTCATCACTTAAGGGTTACTGTATACAATTATGGATATGTTTGGAGTCAAATTTTACATAGCCTGATACCATATCCATTGAGGGCCATCAATAGGTAAATAAATTATCTTGAATTGTTGTCTTCCAAACTAAGAGAGATGTATTAATAACAAATCATAGCATAAGGGAAATGGAATAAGTTTCTTTAATTATTTATGGGTAGGAGATGTGTGGGTGATGTGAGGTCATTTGAGGCTTGAATTAAATGGAACACTACCGTTTCCTAATTAAATTTTTTTATTTACATAATTGATGAATGGGGTGTGTTCTCCTCTTTCTATTTGAATATATTAACAGTGAAAATGATACCCATATTTTATATTTTTTAGAGGTTTTTCATGTGAGTTTAGACCATGCATATGGTAAAGAGTGGGTTTATAGTTATAAAAAATGAATTTCTCTTTGATTATGTGCCTCCCGTAGGAAACTAATTTTTATTATTTGGTTGTGCAAAGGTAATTGGTATATATAATAGTTTTATTATTATATTATTATATTGATGAGATACCCATTGATTGATATGTTTTTCAATTTTGAGTCATTCTTCCATATCACTATGTTAATCATATGACTAAGATGATATGAAAATTTGTTTTATTGAGAAAAATGACATGTGTTGACCATGATAATGTGTTTTCTCTCTACATGGTATGGGGAATACTTTCAATTTTCATTACAAATATTGAGATGGAATATGTTTCCTATATATTTTTCGACACCCACTTATTGTGTGATGTAATTCTAACCAATTCATGGAACATAATGCCTATGTGTACTTAGTGATGGTGGTTGGGGGGCCTAATTCCTCCTTCTAGATTATTTATTTAATGTATGTTTATATTCCAGGGAATGGATAGGTATTGGATGTAAAATGTTTATCGGATCACTGATGAATTTCAAAATGAGTTACGATATTTTTTGGAATTTTCATTCACTAATGATTGAGATGGAGGATTCATTTGATGCCCATGTTTTGATTATGTTGGAAGAACATGGTTAAATTTTGAGGAAGTCAGTGACCATATCACTAAACATGGTTTCCAAACAATTATCATGTGTGGTATCATAGTGGATAAAAACCTCAAGTGGTAAATGAAATCGACTTAATGGAAAGGATTGGTATAAAAAATATAATTTTGGATAGGTTTCATTTTTTTCTGAAGATAACTCTTTATGTATACTAGTTCTAGAGAGAATGAATACCAAAACATAATTTTCATCTGTTAATCAAGATGATGACATTGAGAGTGTTAGAAAGATGATGGAAGATGAAAATACCCCAGTATATCATGCATGTAAAAAAATGAGAAAACATGAGTTTTTAATGCGATTATATCATGGGAAGACAATGTATAGATTTATTAATATTACAGTAGACTATATCCTTAAATTTATTAAGGATTTACTCTATGATGATGCATGTAATCTAGAAAATTATTACACGGCATCATAGCTGGTTGAAAAATTTTGATTTTCATCTAATAAGATTCATTCTTTCCCCAAATATTTTTGTATATTTTGGAAGGAAAATGAAGAGTTGAGTCAGTGAAAATGGTGTGGAACATCAAGGTGGAAGACTAATAATGATGGAACTCAATCTCACCTTCTATAGAAAGTGATGTGGAACTTCCCTTTAATTCCCAGGATTAAAGAACATTTTATGTCAGAAAAAATGGAAAGTAATATGATATGGAATGTAGATGAATGAAATAAGGATAATGATGAAATAGGGTATCCTATATATGGGATGGCATGGGCGAAATTTGATTGGTTACGTCCTTATTTTACAACTGACCCACAAAATGTTAGAATGGGATTATCCTGTGATGGTTTCAATCTATTTCACCAAATTCATACTTCACATAGTACTTTACATGTTTTCATTCACATTTATAACATTCCATCATGGATGTCTATGAATAAGTCATTTACTATAATGATTATATTGATATATGGATCTAATGGCCCTAGAAATGATATTGATATGTACTTGCAGCCATTAACAGAGGAGTTAAACGAGCATTGTATTGTTGGTGCACAAGAATACAATGAATTAATGAAGGAGTAATTTTTTGTTTCATGCAGCTTTATTATGGTCTATAAATGATTTCCCTTCATAAGGAATGATATATGGTTGAATTACTAAAGAGAAATTTTCAGATTTTTTTTAAATACGTTTTTCTAAAAAAATATTTTTGAAAAACGGCCTAGGTCATTTTTTTTTAAAAAAAATACGCTACCAAGGCGGCATCGCAAATGCCGCCTTTGTTTTAGCTCACAAAGGTGGCATCTGCGATACTGCCTTTGCTCCCCCGCATCGCCTTTGGCCCGGATCGATGACATGGCAAAGGTGGCTGGGGGGAGGCCGCCTTTCGCCTCAGGGTAAGGCGAAAGGCGACATCGCAGAAGCCGCCTTTGGCCATACGCAGAGGCGAAAGGCGGCTTCCGCGATGCCGCCTTCGCCTGAACTCCTTATAAAAGGGCGGCCACCCCCCCCCCCCCTCTTCTCACTTGCTCATTACATTCCTCACTTCATCTCTCCAAATTTCTCTCTCTCTCTAAAAAATTCCTTTGCTGTGCGAGCTTTTACGAAGCTTCTTTTAGAGGTATCTTTCTTTATTTAATTTAATGTTTTTATTTAATTAATTTAATTTTGTTTAGTTTTAAATCATTCATTTGTTAAGTAGTTTAGGTAGTTCTTAATATTTGGTTATTTAGTTTTTGTAATTAGTTATATATAGTTTTAAATAATTGCTGTTAGGTAGTATAGATTAAGTATAGATTAACTTAAGATTAAGTATTTAGAAATTTTGGTAGCTTAAAGATTATGTGGTTATCTACGAAATTAAATTCCTGTCTGGATACAAACAAGTGGATGTGGCTCTGGCACAGATGTACATAGGGGTATAACCCGAAAACACCGCTTCGAGCTAGACTCGAACGGAAACTGGTGCACGATAACGGGCCTTGCTGCAACCTGGTTTGACACTCCCAGGGAATATGCTTAAGATGATTCATATTTTCTTTATAAACTACTAAAATTTCTAAGAGAAGAAAAAGAAAATCTGTATATTTATCAATGATAAATGATAAATATAATGTTATATAATCAAATAAGGACATAAGAATTAACGAATTAAAGTTATTATTAGTTAATTATAAAATAATAGAATAATTAACGATTAGTTGTTATTAGTTAATTTTAGAATAATTAATAAATAACATAGGATTAAAACATGGATTCATATAATGATTAGCTAACGATACTAATGATCAGTATATTTATCAATGATAAATGATAAATATAATGTTATAGAATCAAATAAGGACATAAGAATTAACAAATTAAAGTTATTATTAGTTAATTATAGAATAATAGAATAATTAATAATTAGTTATTATTAGTTAATTTGAGAATAATTAATAAATAACATAGGACTAAAACATGAATTCATATAATGATTAGCTAATGATACTAATGAACATATAAAGTGAAATGAAGAAGAACAAACAAACTAAATAAAAAGGTGCTCTAAAATTACATTCTAATAAATATCATATGGTCAAACATCAGTAGCATAATTTATGGTATAGAAAGGCGCAATGAAATTACATTATAATAAACATCATATCGTCAAACATAATTGTTAATATTTTGTTACACTATCATAATTTTGATGAAAGAAACATTTTTGACGTAGAGAGCCATGATTGCCTGTGTGTACTGTTATGGGGAGATTATTCAAACTGAGCAAGGAGCTTCTTATAGTACACAACCAATTACGGTGGTTAGTACAGTTTATTTTGTTACCATAAGTGACCTTCAATAGAGAATTCGTGTTTCCTTAAATCTGGGACCCGATCAAGAGATAATGTCTATGAGCTATAGACATTTGCAATTTCCAACAGCAATGTGGCATATAGCTTGTCCATTGGTTGCTGATGCGCAGTGGGTCCAAGCAATTAATTTATTTTCTCAACGGTTAGATGGTACCATGATGGAGTTATACGTTGTTGTTGCTACTGTACAACAACAACGTCCACTTGTACAAAGACATAGAAATACAAGAGTGGTTGAAGACAGTCTACCCAATGACATTGAGCCTACTCCAAATGATGCAGCAGAAGAGGACAACCTAGATGATCTTCCGGATATACATGTCAATCCGATTTCTGATGAGGAGTTTCGTAATGATGGATCAGATGGAGACAACAGTGCTGATGAGGAGGGACCAACAGAAGATAAAGAGGAGGTTTTGAGAAATGCAATTGTTGTACATCAACCTCGGTCAAGAAATCATCCACCATTATTTTCATCTTGGTTAGAAGAAATGACACGCGTGCCTGAATTCGATAATACTGTTCTCACACCGACAGCTGAATTCCCTGGAGTTGTACCAGATAGGTTTAGTGAGGTGGAAAAAACCTTATATATTGGAAGGAATTTTCCCAGTAAAGATTCCTTAAAAAGCATGTTAAAGAGATTTCATATTGAGAGAATCTTCAACTATGTAGTTCATGAATCATGTCGTAGTAAATATGTTATACGGTGTGTGAAGTATGGGGATGATTGTAGATTTCCCTTAAGGGATATTCCAGACATTACATTTGGAGGTTGGAGAATCTCAAGGAATGAGGCGGCTCATACTTGCGTTCAGCCAAGTCTCACACAAGATCATAATTCATTGGATGCAGAATTTGTGTCATCTATTGTTGTTGAGATGATTAGGACATTCCAAGATGTTCCAATATCCCTTGTGCAAGAGAGGATTCTACAGACATTCGGTTATAAGATTTCCTATAATATGGAATGGATGGCGAAATAGAAGGCAATTGTGAAGGTATATGGTGATTGGGATGACTCATATCGAGTATTTCTGCAATTGCTAGCCATACTGAGGCATCATAACCAAGTTTTCTTCCATATTGATACAAACGAACATTTGTCTCCTGATAATCGACTTGATCCATCTCATGTTCAATTTCATCGGTTGTTCTGGGCATTCCTTCCTTGTATCTCTGCATTTCGTTTTTGCAAACAATTTATTCAGATTGATGGAACATTTCTGTATGGAAAATACAAGGGTGTATTGTTGATTGCAGCAACCCAAGATGGAAACCATTCACCTCTTCCGCTTGCCTTTGCCATTATAGAGAAAGAAAACTATGAATCATGGAGTTGGTTTCTGGCATGTATCAGCAACCATTTCACCAACATTCAGGGAGTTTGTTTGGTATCTGATCGCCATCGAGCAATTAATGAGGCAATCAATGCAGATCCTGATACATGGAGATACCCAAATGCACATCATCGGTTCTGTATTAGACACATTTCTAGCAATGTACGTAAAAAATTCCACAACGAACCGATGAAGAAGGCAATCACTAGGCTTGGTACGTATTTTATTCGTTCTGTTTTACTATTTCAATATAAATATAAAATCAATTTATGTGAAATATCATCTACGTTTTGTAGCATATGAGTCGGACCAACGACGATTTGAAGAACGTTTTGAACAAATTCGTCAGGATAATCAAGAAGTTTATGATTATATGATGTGGATTCCAAAAGAGAAATTGACATTGGCATACGACGGGGGAAAGAGGTACGGACACATGACGAAAAACATTGTGGAGTGCATAAATGGTATCTTCAAAGGACTTCGCATGCTACCTATAACCGCCTTAGTTCAGGAGACATTATATCGATGTGTGAAGTACTTTGTGGATAGACAAAAACTAGCATCAGAAGGAATACATCAAGGGCTATGATATGGAAGACACTTTCAACGAGAGATTGAGAAAAATATTGAAGAAGCTTCTGGTTATCACGTATGTCTCTTTCGAAGAGAAGACTCCCGATTTGAAGTTCAAGAGCATTCATACCCCATCACAAATCACGTTGGTGAAAAAATGGTGGTATTACTGGAAACAAGGCAATGCCACTGTGGAAAATTTCAGGGCTTACGGTTTCCATGTACACACGTCATCACAGCATGTGCCTCTGTGAACATCTCATGGGAAGCATATGTTGATCCAGTGTACTGGATGGATATCATTTCCAACTGTTATGCTGCACCATGGACACCTATTGGGGAGTATCGTTATTTCCCAATGCCTGAAGGCCAGCCGATAGTGATACCTGACATGAATCGGTTACGTCCTCGTGGGAGACCAAAGGCGAGTAAGATGCGTAATGAGATGGACTGGCCTCAAGAACAAGGATAAAGTTTGTGATGCACAATATGTCATAAAGAAGGTCATAACCGGAAGCGATGCCCTAACATTGTTGGGTCGATTTCACAGTCTCATTCATAATGATGTATTGCCTTCATTGTGACATTCCCATATTGTAAACTAAATGTTGTTATCTCTTTTTTATTACTTGGTTTTCTAAACCCCAAACATCTGAGATAAGTTTTCATATTAATATTCATGCTTTCAAGAAATAACTTTAAATATGAAATAATAGAATTTATTTCAAAACTTCGAAAGCGGAACACTTAACCCATATTGAAAAGTGTATGTCAGTTAACCCATTAACATGTTTCTTGGACGTTAATATTAAAAATTTTAACCCTAAACCCTCCAACCTAAACCCCAATCTAAACATGCAGGATATTTTAGCAAATTGTTCTATAAAAAATTTATAGTATCATAATAATTAGCATAAGATATTGAATACATACAATTAGATAAATTCTAAAAACATCATTACTAATTGACATGGTTTATCTTAATCCAATCCATAAGTAGTTAATCACAAAGCTCCCCCAAAATATGTGTAGCCAAATTCAAGACTCAATATTTTAGATAACATAACTTATTTCATATTAATATTCATGCTTTCAAGAAATAACTTTAAATATGAAATAATAGAATTTATTTCAAAAATCCGAAAGCGGAACACTTAACCCATATTGAAAAGTGTATGTCAGTTAACCCATTAACATGTTTCCTGGATGTTAATATTAAAAATTTTAACCCTAAACCCTCCAACCTAAACCCCAATCTAAACATGCAGGATATTTTAGCAAACTGTTCTATAACAAATTTATAATATCATAATAATTAGCATAAGATATTGAATACATACAATTATATAAATTCTAAAAACATCATTACTAATTGACATGGTTTATCTTAATTCAATCCATAAGTAGTTAATCACAAAGCTCCCCCAAAATATGTGTAACCAAATTCAAGACTCAATATTTTAGATAACATAACTTATTTCATATTAATATTCATGCTTTCAAGAAATAACTGTAAATATGAAATAATAGAATTTATTTCAAAACTCCGAAAGTGGAACACTTAACCCATATTGAAAAGTGTATGTCAGTTAACCCATTAACATGTTTCCTGGACGTTAATATTAAAAATTTTAACCCTAAACCCTCCAACCTAAACCCCAATCTAAACATGAAAGATATTTTAGCAAACTGTTCTATAAAAAATTTATAGTATCATAATAATTAGCATAAGATATTGAATACATACAATTAGATAAATTCTAAAAACATCATAATGTTATATTTACATTTTACACTTACGACTCATTTTCTTTGTTTATATGTAGATGGATGATACCATACTACTTACTCAGCAGCCTACCCATATTTCGCAGGCCCTATTAGAGGGTCATCCAGATCGATTTGTGAAGGTGTGTCGAGCGCACCATTTTCATCACATGGAGGCTCCACATGCCATTAGACCTTACTTGCGCCATCCTGGCTTCTATGGCCATGCCATATCAGATTTCACATTTGTAGATCATTACCTACTTGCTGTCCTCGTTGAGAGATGGAGACCAGAGACACACACATTCCACTTGCCTGAGGGGGAGATGACCATCACCCTCGAGGATGTCGCAGTGCTTCTCAGTCTTCCTATCCAGGGGAGACCCGTTATTGGACCCACTCGTGCAGCTTGGCCAGACCTTGCTCAATGCTTGTTAGGCGTTGATATTTTGTCCGACCGTAGGGATACAGATGGATCGTACATATCTATCCGTTGGTTGGAGTCGCAGATTCCACATTTACAGGATGATGACGATGAGCAGACCGTCATGTGTTACGCACGTGCATATATCTTACGACTCATTGGTGGGACCATGTGTACTGATCACTCAGGGATGCACGTGCATATGATGTATCTACCCCTACTAGAGGAATTTGATCAGGCTGGGATGTACAGTTGGGGATCAGCCTGCTTGGAATACACGTACAGATCATTATGCAGACTATCCCATTGGGACCGTACAGGTCTTGGAGGATGCTTCATCCTTATTCAGATGTGGGCATGGGAGCGCATCCCAGCATTCCGCCCTGACCTTGCTGGTCCACAGGTCGAGATGGAGGTGCTGCATGACGCTCCGCGAGGACGCTGGTATGATAAGTCATTTCTATTGGTTTTTGATTCTACTATGAGTTATTGACTATAATTTCTCATTATTTGTCATTATCGTTGTATTTTACAGGTGTTTTCAGCGACACAATTTTGACGTGGTTCCGAGACAGCATTTGGGCGTATATCGGCTACAGTTGGAATGTCTCTTACCTGATCAGGTATGTATATAAAATCTATCGCTGTCTAAAATTTTTAATAATAACATCAATTTTGGTTTTTAGTTGGGTGTTTTTTTGACAAAATCACTTGTCATTTCAGATTTTATGGCTTCCATAATGGAGTATTATGGACCAGTTGCCAGCATACTACACTGTTGGGCTTGAGGATGCTATGGTTTTAGTGCCCCTAATTCACTTTCATATTATTGAGTGGCAGCAGCCTGACAGGGTCATGCGCCAATTTTTTCGTACTCAGCCGATTCCATTACCATCTAGATAGACAGAAAAGATTCATGGGATGAAGCTGACAGGGAGGCAGGATGATGACTGGTCCCAAGTACATGCGAGTTTTATCGACTGCTGGCACAGACGTTCAGAGTTACGTATTCAGGGTGTTCCTACAAATCGATTCTCTTTTTTCAGAGCAGGTTGACTATGCGCCTTGGTATAGACTGAAGTCTATACTGTATCTTATCCAAGCTGGCATAGAGATGCAGACGATGGTAAGTTAATAAATTCCTATTAGTTTGTTTATTGAATTATTTTCTAATTCCATTTGAATCTACTTACAGGGAAGTCACACAGAGCATCTTGTTCGTATGAGCGATGAAGAGGAGGAGGGGGTCTTTAGCTGGGAATCCGTCCATGCTACAGCGCTGGAGGCGAGGGCATCTTTTCATGCGCTTTCTGAGAGCATCTCCACGCGTCTGGCTCGGAGACAGGAGGTTCCTGCCCCAGAGGAACATCCTGCAGCTGCTGCTGGTGCTGAGGAGCCACGACCACGGCGACGTAGACAGCGTCGTGTTGCACGTGAGGCCTCGCCTGTTCCACAGGCAGAGGTCGGGCCTCTAGTAGTCCAGGATCAGCCTATTCAGGATGTGCCTCAGGTGGCATGGGATCCGTCTTTCCTGACACGATATCCGCAGTTCTCTCCATCTTGGGTTCCAGATCCTTCACAACCTTGGATTCTAGAGCCGTCGTCGTCTTGGGGTATAGCTCCATCACAGGCTTCGTTCCCCTCTGCGATGGAGGTAGGTCCTTCTACCACCCTAGTGGGAGAAGGATCTGAATGGCAGTACGAGATGCAGTTGAAAGCTCCTTCCACTGACACACAGATGGAGGATGCGACGGTCGACGTTTCAGTGCTCGAGGATCAGCCTTCCCCAGGTCATCAGACTCCACTGCACACTCGACGCGGACATCCTATTCACAGACCACCATGTGGGACGGAATATCCTCTCCACAGACATATGCATTGATTGTACATTATTGTTTAAATGTTTTATGTGTACTGAAATCAAAATACTATTTTTACTTGGTGGTCAGAGTGGAATCTCAGGAGGGGGTAAATTAGTTTTTATTTATATATTTTTATATAACCATACGAACATAATAATAAAACATTAATAATTACTAATTACCTAATTACAAATTATATAATTAATAATTCTATTACTAATTAACTATTTAATTAGTATATAATTAATATTTATATTATGAAATAACTAATTAATTAGTATATAATTTGTAATTTGGTAATTAGTGTTTATTAATCATTAATTATATAATAACTAATTAGTTAATTAGTAATAAAATTATCAATTATATAATACTTAATTATTACATATATAATAAATATTTAGTTAATTATAAATATAATTAATAATTATAACTAATTAATTAGTAATTGGTAATTATTAATTAGTTAATCAGTAATATAAATATTTATTATAATTATTCATTATAAGAGGGTTTGCCCTGAAAACCATTCTGCATTTTCGATGTGGGATTCAGGTTCTACCTTTACTGCGCAGTACATTCTGCATTTTCGATGTGGGATTCTGTTTCAAGTACGTGACTTTGAAATACAATAAAATATAAACTATAAGGACAATATAAATGAAATTTTAAAAATTGATTAAACATATAATAAATAGTTGAAAACAAAAAGAATTTCCTCAAAAATGTTGATGAAAAATAATCTATAACCTTTCAAAATAGCCTACTTGAAACTTAAAAATGTTTCAAATAAGTGAATTTGAAAGACTGTAAAATATAAACTATAAAACGAATATAATTGAAACTTTAAAAATTTATTAAACATATAATAAATAGTTAAAAACAAAAGAAATTTCCAAAAAAATGTTGATGAACAGTAATTTATAAGTTTTCAAAACCGCATACTTGAAACTTAAAATTTTTCAAGTACAAGACTTTGAAAAACCATAAAACATAAAATAGAAGACCAATATAAATGAAACGTTAAAAATTGATTAAACATATAAGAAATAGTTGAAAACAAAAGCAATTTCCAAAAAAATGTTAATGAAAAATAATTTATAAGCTTTCAAAACCGACTACTTGAAACTTAAAAATGTTTCAAGTACGTGAATTTGAAAGATTATAATTATATTACTAATTAACTAATTAATTATTATATAATTAATAGTTATATTAATAATTAACTAATTATTTATTATATAAGTAATAATTAATGAGTAATAATTAATAATTCATAATTAATAATTTAATGAATAGTTATAATTAATTTTTATATTACTAATTAACTAATTAATAATTACTAATTACTTATTAATAATTATTAATTACTAATTACTAATTATAATTAATAATTATAATAAATATTTATATTACTAATTAACTAATTAATAATTAATAATTACTAATTAATTAGTTATAATTATTAATTGTATTTCTAATTAACTAAATATTTATTATATATGTAATAATTATATTACTAATTAATTATTATATAATTAATGACAATATTACTAATTAACTAATTAATTATAACATATTTAATTATTAATAATTACTAATTAAGAATTAAAAATTATAATGAATAAATGTAATTAAAAATTATATTACTAATTTACTAATTAATTGTTATATAATTAATAATTATATAACTAATGAACTAAATAACTATTATATAATTAATTATTAATAATTAATAATTAATAATTATAATGACTAATTATAATTAATATTTATATTACTAATTAACTAATTAATAATTACTAATTACTAATTACTAATTACTAATTACTAATAATTAGTAAGTGGTTTTGAAAGCTTATAAATTATTTTTTATCATCATTTTTTATGATTTTTTTTGTTTTCAACTATTTTTTATATGTTTAATCCATGTTTTAAGTTTCATTTATATTGGCCTTATAGTTTATATTTTATAGTCTTTCAAAGTCACATACTTGAAAAATTTTAAGTTTGAAGTATGCGGTTTTGAAAGCTTATAAATTACTTTTCATCAACATTTTTTTTGGAAATTTCTTTTGTTTTCAACTATTTATTATATGTTTAATCAATTTTTAAAGTTTCAGTTATATTCGTTTTATAGTTTATATTTTACAGTCTTTCAAATTCACATATTTGAAACATTTTTAAGTTTCAAGTAAGCTGTTTTGAAAGATTATAGATTATTTTTCATCAACATTTTTGAGGAAATTATTTTTGTTTTCAACTATTTATTATATGTTTAATCAATGTTTAAAATTTAATTTATATTGGCCTTATAGTTTATATTTTATTGTATTTCAAAGTTACGTACTTGTAACAGAATCCCACATCGGAAATGCAGAATGTACTGTACAGTAAAGGTAGAACCTTAATCCCACATCGAAAATGCAGAATGATTTTCAGGGCAAGCCCTCTTATAAAAGGGAGGCCTGGGTAAGAGTTTCTGTCAGAATCCAGACTGCTGTAATGGTTGTAGCGCTGGATCTTTAATAGCAGATAAATTTTGATGAAATTTTTTGTTTTGTTTATATATATATATAAGCAAAACAAAACAAAAAAAATAAAAATAAAAATAAAAATTTTCAAAAAAAAAAGATTTTTTTAGGAGAAAGGCGGCATCACGGATGCCTCCTTTCACCCGCAGCGCAAAGGCAGCATCGTGGATGCCGCCTTTCCCCTGAAATGCAAAGGCGGCATCCGGGATGCCGCCTTTGAGGTGCATTTAAAAAAAAAATTCTGTAAGCGTTTTTTGGAAAATATTTTTTTTTAAACGTAAAAAAAATCTGAAATTTTCCTACAATATTTTTATGAAAAATACATGTTCCTAAAGATTAAAGATTCGATGAACTTTTAGATTTATTGGGCATCGAATATTTATAATGATGGATCATCAATATAGGAAAAATTAGATATAATTTGATAATATCGTCGTGACAGACAAGACACCTCAATGAATTTCATGGAATGATATTGTTAATGAACTTGATGATTTGAATTATGGTTTTGGAAAAAGTAAATAGAATATCAGAAAGTGAATGTATGTTAATTTAAATTCCAATAGCAATTGGAGAATAAAAATAATATTCTTTGATTTTCTCTATTGATCATCGAATTTATTGAGTCATTGTTTGGATGTAATTTATATCAAGAAAATAATTTGTGAGATGTTACATGCTATTATTTTAAATGTTAAAGGAAAATCAAAAGGCTATTTTTGGCTTCATCATGATTTGATGGATTGGGGTATAAGATCACGACTTCATAATGAGTTAATTGGTCAAAATAAGTTGAAAGTCCCTTTTTCTTGTTATTATATGACAAATGTGGGGAAGTAAAAATTTCTTCAGGTCTTGAAATGTTTGATTGTTCTAGACGGTTAATCAAGTAATATTTCAAAAAGAGTGAATAAATGAGATGTGAAATTAAAATCTCTTAAAACACATGGATACCATGTCTTGTTACAGAATTTGATATATATTTCCATATGGAATTTAATTTCACATAATGTTAGAGTTTTGTGATTAATTTATGTCATTTTTATTGAGACCTTGGTGCCTAAAGAATGAGCAGAACTGTTATTCAGAAATTATAGAGAGATGCACCGATTATTCTTTGTGACGTGGAGAAAATTTTCCCACCATTATTTTTCACATGTATGTTACATCTGACTGTGAAAATCCCCACAAAAGTTCTTTTTGGTGGTCTTTTTTTAAGGAAGTGGATGTATCCTATAGAAAAATTTATGTTTACATTAAAATATTATGTGAAAAATAAATATCATCCCGAAGGCTCTATTGTGAAATGCTAATTAACATAAGAATGCATGGATTCATATTCATAGAGATTGGATAACATCACTAGGATGTATAATAAACTAATGAGAAATAAATATGAGTAATATGATCCCATTGAGCCTTCATTTCCTTCACTACCTGAAACAGGGGGGATATTAGGATCATACTCAATGTGTACTTTATTCAAGGAAGAGTAGGAAATGGTTCATTATAGAGTATTATTAAACTAGAGTGTTCATGATAATTATATCATGTAAGTACAATATAAAATATTCATTTTTTTCGTTGTGTGATTTCTTCATATAATCTATCATTTTAAATCTTTCATATCTATAGAGAACATTTAAGAATTATAAAAAAAGACATCAACCTCTATCTATTAGGAGGAAGGAAATGTTTCACAGTAAAGAATTTTCTTCTTGGTTAAAGTCAAAGTTAATAGATTTATTTTTACTCTTATCATAACATAATCACATGTATCTATTTAATATTCGATGTTGGAATATTTTAGGTTTTAACTATAACAATGAATGATGTATTAGATGAAGTAAGAGAGTTGTCCTTTGGTTGAAATGATGTTTTACGTGATTCTAAGGAAATTATTTTCAATCGATTTAATTTCTTTTAAATATCTGTTCAGAAAAATTGAAACACAACATGATAGTGTCACGGTAATCTGGAAAAAATATTGTTAGGTGATTTCATTAGACAGGAAACCTCGATCACAAAATATATCATATTACAATGTTGTTGAAAGAATAATTTTTATTAGGTTACTATGAACATGGTCATGTCGCAATGATGAAATTCAAGTGGTTTGATTCAATGACATGAGAAATAATGAATATTTATAAATATAGATTTAGATGATTGATATGAACATCCAGCTTCATACTGATGAACCTTATATTCTCGCATCACAAAATAGATAGGTGTTTTATGTAACTAACCTGTTACAACAACAATTTGGTGTTATTGTCCTAGAAATATTTTTGACAAATATATAGATGATAAGGATGTCGTGGATGAACCTATTAGTATTTATTATAATTTTTCATTTGATGAAACATATGATTCAGTTTTTAGAACAAATTGTGAACCAGAAATTGTCACAGAGCACACATAGCGTTAACACATTTTTAAGTATTTACCTGATATTATCAGAATATTGAATGTATTTTTTAAAATTTCATACATAATATCAAATTAACTAGTATATTTTATACCATTGTTGAATATAATACTATTAATAGTCTAACCAATTTATGTTTGTGCGCATCTCTAGTAATTCTGGAAAATAGAAAATTCTTGATATTTTATCAATATAATTCGTACAAATAAAAATGTATCTCATTATTTTGTGATAAAATTTAATTATTTAACATTTTTTATTATTTTTACTTATTTTAGAATATTATTTTAAACTTCCAGTTCAAAACTGATTGTAATGATACTAGGAGAAATATAATAATATAGAGAAATGAATAATGTATTTCTCCTCTAGGTAACACTGTAACTAGAATTTTTGTTTGAATATTATAGTATTTCATATTAATTATCTTGTTAACATTCGTTTTATTTTATCATCTATATTATTCTAGGATACATCATCGATGAAATTTTTGGATTATGCTACTGAGGCTGATAGTGTGGTGGGGGTACTAATTCTATAGTTCAGCCTACTACTATGTCGCTTGAGTCATTGAGAGGTCATCCTCCCATTATTCCACCTCCATATTATCCATACCCACCTTTTCCATATCCCTTTCTTCCAGCACCCACATCAGATGGAAGTTCTCAGACTCATATCCCTCCTTCTTTTCCATTCCCTCTATCTACTTTATATGTCACTACGCCCCCATATATCCCACCACCATATCCATATCCATATCCACCCTCATCTGTACAGGGTTATCCGTTGGGTTTTATCCCTCCATCATTACAATTGTAATAATATAATATAAAGATTACTACTACTATATATATCCCACCTACCATAGAGGACACTCCCCCTCTAGATGCAGCAAATCAGGGGTTAATATATCCCACATCTACTAGTATGTTTTTAAACAATACTGTTAGTGATTAATGATAAATTTATATATATTATTTTCCTTTATTATTTTTTTCATGATTAGCACCATCCCTACCAGATGATCAGGACACACAAAAAATGTAAGAGGTTTGGAATCAACAAAAGAAAATAATGAATGAATTCAACGAGGATAGCGATATAATTAAAAATTAGTAAGAAAGGGAAAAGCTTTATGGGAACACCAGCTAGACAGAGTAATAACATTCTGGTTCAACCAATAAGTTGGAGGGAAGTTGGAGAAGAAATAAAGAACAATTCATAGGGAGAGATCTGGGTATGTAATGTTAATTACCTTTTATATATATTAATTTATAATATTTTATTAACAAATATTTTTCCCACTTCATCTTTGATATAATTTTCTGAATGGAAAAAATTCCAAGGATACAAGGTTAATAGATTTAGGTTTAATGTAATGAGCATAAAAATATGACTTATATATCGGTTGGAAAAAGGTAGTTGGTATAGATCTTGAATAATTATTAGTGATTCATGATTGACTAATATCAAAAAACAAAGAGATGATCGACTATTAGAAGAGTCTAATGTTTAAGGTATCAGTTAAATTTATATATATACATTCATTTATTTATTTGAAAAAAAATAAAGTATAAATTAATTTTTTTATTTATGTAAATGAAATTATATAATTGTTCTTTTATAGTAAAAATAATATAGAAATAAAAGAAATAAGATAGGAATGAAACATGTTTATACACATGGACACACTTCACTCCCAGATCATGAGAAAAGATAGGTAATTTAGCATTTAAAATATTTAGCTGGGTTTAGTGTAATCTTTTTGACATCAAATTTTGATTTATTTATTTTATCCTAGAAAACCTCATTGAATATCAAGGGTTGTGTTCCTCACTCTACTTTTTTTTAAATAAGAAAAAAGAAATATGGTACAGTGAAAAATACAAACATTGAGAAGGTGATTATAAGTATATTTAATTTTTTTTATTTTTACTGAATTTAATTCCTTATATGGTTTTATCATTTTAATTTATTTTATATTTCAATAAATATAATTATTTTTAGGCATTTGTAGAAAAATAAACTGAAAATTTGTGCTCGAATGATCATCTACATCAGGTATTAAGAGATGAGAATCAGGGCAGACTGAGTTGTCGACCTAGGAAGAAAATTGTACCATCTCGATATTGGAAATCCGGCAACGTTTCTTTGAGTATTGATTCGGGGTTGTTCAAAGTTAAGAAAATTAATAGTACAATCAAATATGCTTCTCAAAATTTAGAAATGGTGATAACTGAAAATATGATGAAAGTTATGTTCTCCCTTTTATTTACAATTCCACCAAATGAAATTGAAGTGGTTGATTCCTATTTGATGTCGATGTGTTCTGCTTATGTTGATTCCTCTGCCGAAGCCGGAGTCGGATCCAGATCTGGGGCTAGAGCTGGAGCTAGACCTAGTGTTGGTGCTTGTACCGATGGTAAGGTCGATGGTGATGTTGGTGGTATGAGAGGTGGAGATGGTGTTTCAATAGGAGGTGTGGATAAGGGTTATCATGATTCTAATTATACTGATATTGAGACTCAATATATATGTAAATTTTAATTTTGGAATGTTAATATTGTGGAATTTTATTATGTAGTGAGGTTTGATTATTTTAATATTGAATTGTATTGCGGTGTTTCAGTGTATTTCTACATATACTGAATTAATGTATTATGATGCATGTTTTTTATGTACTAATTATGTTTTATTATTATTATATTAAATTTATCCTCCTCCAACACCACCATAATACCTCCTCTCCGACTCTGCTTTGAGGTGGCCCCTCTACCTCCTCCGGCATACCACTGATGGTATGTAGTCCAATTTTCCATTTTCTGTTGATTCGTTTTTCATTATAATATTAGTTTCTCCCCCTCCTTTGTATTAACTTTTAAATTTCTTATGTAGGTGAACACATTATGGTGCACCTCCGATGGCAGCCTCTAGGAATTTCATAAATTTATATGTTTTTTGTTCCCATTTGATTATGTTCATCTTTATAATCATTATGCATGTCATTGTGCAGATGGTTTACAATAGGAGAGGGTACATGGGGTCTTATTGGGCATGGAGATGGGGGAAGGTGCAGGGGGTCTATAGGGGATGGGGCGGTGAGAAGGGGTAGGGGTCTGCGGGGGTAGGGGGTAGGGCGCAGGTGGGATGGAAGGGGGGTGGGTGTTGGGCATGGGGTGCAAGGGGGTCTTTAGGTATAGGGGGTTATAGTGCATGGGGTGCAGGTGCAGGGTGAGGGATAGTGCAGGAGGGTGGGGGCCTAGTTCTAAAGGAGGGGGAAGGTGGCAGGGGGTGTGCAGGGGAGGGGGCAGGGGTGTGTAGAGGAGGGGGTGATGGGGGTGTGCAGGGGCAGGGTGAGGGGGGAGGGGTGTTCCGGGGGGAGGGGTACAAGTGGGGTGTGCAGTGAGTAGGGGGTGGGGAATTGGGTGTATAGGAGTATGGGTAGTGCAAATCTTGGTTCGATTTATGTTTTTGGGGTTTCTATTAACTCTAATTTTCTCAGGTATTCTTGATGGTTCATGTGTTTTCATGTATTTAAGTTGTAGTAGGTTTTTGTCTCAATAGACAATTAATCATTGCAATTTCTTTACTTCAAAATGATATATTTCAAATCTTCCTTTTTATCCACATTTCCTTTTCCAAAAAAGAAAATATTATTACAATTGTATTTTTTTAGTATGCAGATTGAGAAAACGTCTCATAATTAACAAAATATGATTATCCAAAGGTTTTTTTACTGTTTTTATTTATCAATTATTCTTAGTCATTCTTTTCATTTTATACATTCAACATTTTTGATCTTTTGTTTTCCCTATTTTCAGTGACATATGGATCCATTGGGTAGTAATTTGTCTCTATTGGAATTTTTATTGTAGTTTCCTGCACCAGTTTACAGTGGCAGGTGCATCATGTGGGCATTATTTGGTTGACCATGAAAATTAAATATGGATAATGTGTCCATAAAAGGTATTGATGTAGTGTTTTAATTGCCTTTTACATATTAGGTTCCAATATATGATTACTAGTATGGCATGCATGAGTGCCTCAATGAAAGAACTTTTTGGGTGTTAATTTGTATGGACTAAAAATACCATGGTATCATTATCATCATTGACTAAATGATTGTTTTCTATTTAATGGTTAATGAAATTTTTGGGCCTAGTTTTAAAACATGTGTTTATTTTTTGGCTTGTATTCTGAGAAAATATGGTATGATGAATTATATGTGATCATTGAGACGCATGTATATTATTTATTATTGTTATTATTTGGTTATTATGTTTTGTCTTTCCATTAATTACGGTCATTTTTTCACCTATTAAGCATGTAATAGTTTCTACATTTTCGAACATATGTTTTCTCTATTTTTAGGGGTGGTGGTGATGGGGAAGGGGCAGGGGGTGTGCATGGGAGGAGGGGTGGAGGGGTTGTGTATTAGGGATGGAGTAGGGGGTGCAAGGGGACGGGGTAGGGTATAGGTGGAGTGAAAGTGGGGAGGAAGGTGGGGAATGGGGTGGAAGGGGGTGTGAAGGGGCAGGGGTGCTGGTGTAGGTGCAAGGGGGTGTTGGTGGAAGGTTGTAAAGGTCTTGGAAAATGATATGTCTGCCACAACTAGTATACTAGATTTACTGGTAAGGCAATAAAACTCTTGAATACCATATAATTACTTCCAATATTAATAATCAAATTCACATAAGACAACTATCTGTAAACATCATCCTCTATTTGATAGGTATGGTAAAATCATAACCTCATCTCTAAACATGTTTTGTTTTTTGTTAGTAATATCCTCTATTTGATAGGATTAATCCTATGATCATTATAGGTATATGTGTGAGCTAACATATAAATGGAATGAATGATAATTAATTACCAATACATGATACATGTGAAAATATACATGAACCCTACAAATGATACCTTAGAGTTCTATTTATTTATTGTATTTTTCTCAATTTTCATCATCCATGTTTGATTTACTCCCTGTTTCAGGATTCCAAAAAAGTGGTTTTGAAACATTGGAGGGTGAAGGTGGGGTGCAAGGGGGAGGGTGCATGGGGTATATAGGGTTTGGGGGAGGGTTAGGATGCAGGGGGTCTATAGGGGCAGTGGAGGGGGAGGGTTCAAGGGGTTCTACAAGGGAAGGGGAGTGGGTAGGGTGCAGGTAGGGTGCATGGGGTCTACAGGTTTAGGGGGAGGGGAGGTGTAGGGGGGTATGAAGGGGTAGGGGAGGGGGTAGTGGGTCTATAGGGGTAGTGGATAGTGCTATCTAGGGGAAGGGGGATGTTTCAGGTGGGGTGAAAGGTGGAGGGTTGGGGTAGGGGGTGTAAGGAGGGTCTGTAGGGGTAGGGGGTGCTGGTGCAAGGTGGGTGCTAGTGCAGTGGGGGGGGGGTTGGTGTGGGGAGAGCTGTTGATCTATTTTTACATTAAAATTAATATCTTCTTGGTTTAATATTTCAAAAAACTACACAATTTTTATAAACATCCCATCCACATACTAAAGAAAATAAACATGTGAACCAGTGATTCCATGAATGCAAATCTATAGGTTGTGTGGAAACTAGTCTCACATATAAAATGGAAGGTATTTATAGTCAACTAAATGTTATGTGCATCTCATATTACATAATGAAATCCACATATAATTTATTATACTGTAAATAATTAAATAATTTAATAAGTTATCATTTATTTCCCTCTATTTTCTAGCACCGATGTCCTTTATTGAGATTTTTTGTAGAGAAAATTAGTCACATTATTAGACACCTATCTGGTTCAAATAATTCCATTGAGAGGATAAATGTTATTTCATTCAATGTTGAAGATGACCCTCCTAATAATACTATTCCTCAATATGGCATCTCAAAGGGCCATATGTTTCCTGAGTTCAAGAGTTATCAATTTCTAGGTACATTTCTTTTTCACAATCATGCATTTCAATAATTCCATTCGATAATGATGTCTATCCAAATATCTCCATCCTATTAATTTTGTATTTTCTTGAATTGTGTTAATTAAATCTTCTCTTACACAAGCCACATAGTCCGAGATTCAAGTTAGGATAAAGTATTCATTTTTAATAAATCTTCACTGACTCAGGGTAACTAGGGTAATCATGATATATCTATTCAGCATGCTAATTTAAACTACCCATCCATATTTATCCTTTTGATGGATAGATTGAATGGTTGGTGAAGTTATATGTGGTATATTCTACCTAATGATATATTCTATGATGAATTTGATAAGGATTACTATATTCTACATGACTGCATTAAATTTTCTATATGATTAGAGGTTATTGAATTGTATCAAGATGCATGGGTCTCCCAATTTTCAATGTATCCACCAATCAGGATCATACATGAATTTATTAAGTATATATATTCAAATACCAATACATTTAATCTATGAAAATGCGAGGTTAATATTTTTTGTGGGATATATATCAGTTGGGAGGAATCTTAATCCCTAGGGAGATGTATGATAAGTTCATCATTCTTTCTAACACTTCGGTATATGTTTAATAGATCTATCCCATAGAACTAAAATTTTTAACTATAACATATAAATCATTGGTATCCCTCTCAATAAGTGAATAATAATCATGTTTCTTGACTGGGTAAATATATTCTTGAAACCATGTTGTCTGAGTTCATTCACAGTGAACAAGATTCTAGGTCACATACCTATAGCATCAAGTGAACTTAGTTGATATCCCAACAAAGATATTAAAATCTATATAGAGAGGAAATAGGCTTGGTTCCATGTATTTATTGTTATCATAGATATTTATTTAAAGAATATCAATAATAATGTATAATGTCTCTATCATATTTTCCTAGAATTGGTTGTGGGTGGGTTTTACTAACAACATTTTCACATTCATATTCACTATGTTCTTATCTCTATAGAGGAGATAGCATTATAAGATTTATAACATATCCAATTTTAAATTTCTTACTGTCATGTGGAATGTTTGGAATATAATGCTGTGGATATTCATAAATTGTTTCCTAAGGATTAATAACTCAATGATTGGGTCACTCTATATAGTATGTAACTTTGAGAATATGAAGCTCACATAAAAAGAGTTAATGAACTTTTATCATCTCCAAACAGTAGGCCAGAATCCATTGGAAATATAACCTAAGGATTTTTTTATTATATTGGAAAAACACACCCATTAGATGAGAAAAAATATGATCAAAGAACCAACATTCATCGATCCCATGATATTTTGGATCAAATTTTTATTGGTCATTTTGATAAGAAAAATCAATGATTATTGTAACAGTTTTACTTGTTTTCTTTACACATGATTTTAAGGGTGAGGGTAAGGGGGTAGGGTGAGGGGGAGGGGTGAAAAGGCGGTGTGCAGTGAGGAGGGGGTAGGGTGTGCAAGGATTAGGGGGATGGGTGTGCAAGGTGATGGGGTGCAAGGGGGTGTGAAATGAAGAGGGGGTGGGGCAGCGGGGTGTGCAGGAGTATGGGGTGCAAGGGGGGATGGGTAGGGGGTGTGTAGTGGGTAGGGTGATGGGGGGAGGTGTACAAGGGCGTGTGTAGTGAGGAGGGGGTGGGGTAGGGGGTGTGAAGGATCATGGGGGTGCAATGGGGATGGGTGTACAAGGGGGTGTGCAGTGAGGAGGGGGAATGGTGCAAGTGGTAGGGGGAGGGGTAAAAGGGGTGATGGAAAGGGTGCAAGGGGGAGGGGTGAGGCAGGGGGTGTAGGAGTAGTGTATGTGAGGGTGGAGGGGGTGAAGGGGGGTGTGCAATGAAGAAGGAGTGGGGAAGGGGTGAGCAGGAGGAGGGGGTAAAAGTGGGGGAGGGGGAAGGGTTGTGGGAGGGAGGGGTTAAAGGGGTGTGTAGTGAAGAGGGGTTGGGGCTATGGGTTTGAAGGATCAGGGGGTGCAAGGTGGGAGGGGGTGCAAGGGGGTGTGTAGTAAGGAGGGGCATGGGGTGAAATCAGAAGTGGGAGGGGTGAAAGGGGAGTTAAAGGGTACAAGGGTGGAGGGTGTGTCTAAAAGTAGGGGTGGGGTGTTTGTGAAGGGTGGGGAGGGGGGAATTGTTGGTCATCCCAACATCCCGCATAGTTCAATATTCTATATTTTTATGAAATGGGATGTCCTATAGCCATTGTTCCAAATCATGGCTATATACTTTGTGTGACGTAAACTTATTCCATGGTTTTAACCATGGCTATATCCCAATATACTTGGATTGAAACTATGGATAGAGGTTTTTCCCTATAGAAACATCAACACTATCCACAGTTCATTAAATTGTGGCTATACCCTATATCCATGGTTTTGGGGCCTATAGTCACAGTTCCAAACTATGGATATAACCTTGTTTTTTAGTATTGAGTTTCAACTCCCAAACACATTCAAAGGATTAATTATGATGATGATCGAAGAAAAATGATAAATATAATAAATATATTTAATCAAATGGAGTAAAATATACATTTATGAGTCCCATATGGATATGTGATCATGTAAGACCTCACAGATGATTTCTCTCAACTAGAAATCTCTCACATGCTTGAGATTCAGTTGAGTTAACACCATCAAATACAGAAAATATGTACCCTCCGACTCACCTAGGGTCATCTATGTAGAAGATAACTTTCCTAAAGTCTCCTTCACCAAGGGAGCATGGGACTAACACTTTCGGGAGATTCTTCTATATATTCCTTCTATTGAGTATAGACTATATCAACGTAATAGTACTATAGAATTTTTAACTAGTGTTTCTGTCTTAGGTTATGGTCTCTCTATGTGATGGCATACCTGAGACTCCAATGCTCTAAGTGAACCACAAAGATAGCCCCCATAAGGTAGTTCCTCAACATCCATAGGGTGAATATTAACACTTCCAGCTATAGGTCATGAGTTACGATGTTTTTCTCATGGGGTCTCAACTAACATGACCCATATATGATAACTTCCTACCACTGAATAAACAAATAGTCAAGCCCATCTCTTGAGGAATCACAGTACACTACATATTCCATGCCCTCCTCTAGTATTCTCAACACTAGAGCACTCATTATCCTCAACCTTAACCTATGAAATTCCCTCTATATCTTCTTATACTAGGAAAAAAGCTTCCATTTCCACATTAGGGTGGTCAAAGGGGTTGTATCTCAGAATAAGTCTATGATAAACCTCCTATAGTTTCAAAAAAAACTAGAATTCTCTTCACGTCTAATTCTCTATTCAGTGGATCCCAATAAATTATTGAATTTATCTTTTTTGGGCCCATGAATAAACCTTTTTGCAAAATGAAAAGCCCCAGAAAGTGAACCACATTAATCCATCACTGGAACTTTGAGATATTTTTTTAATGTTAGTGCTCATGAAGAAAATCTTGGACCATCCTTAAGTCCTCTACATAATCCCCCTTGCATACAATGATGAAAACCATGTTTTTAATGATTAAAAAAACAAAGTTCTCTATGTACGGCTAGAAAACGTAGGTCATCACAGGCATAAACACAAAAGGGGCATTCATCGCACCAACGAGAATCAATATTAACTACTAGTGACCATTGTGACATTGGAATACCAAATTTCGAATATCAGCCTTGTGATCACTCAACTAGTGGTATCTAGAACTGAGATAGATCTTCAAGATTCATCTATCACCTTGAAACTAGTCAAAGAGGTCAACAATACATTTGAATGGGTATTTTTTATTTATCGGGGCCTAGTTCATGTGATAATAATCCAAAAAATAAGCAAGATCCCATCCACATTTTTCATGGAAAGCACTGCAGTTTCCTAGGGGAACGCACTAGGTCTAATGAAAACCTTCTCTCAGAGGTCCTCCAACTACAAATGCATCTCTCAATTCTCAGTTGGGGCCATCTAATATTCTATAGAAGATATCAGAGCTATTTAGGGATGTATATCAATACAAAACAATATCTCTCACCTCAAAGGTGGTCCTATATCATCCATGGGGAAGAAATCCATGTAAAGTTCCAAAAATGGAGGAACCAAGATGTCTAAAGATACTACTACACAAATAGGAATTAATGATAGTAGGTGGAAGATATAGTCAAAGAGTATAAGTCAAATAATCCAATAGTATAATTAACCTCATCTAAGCACAAGGGGTTCGATAGGTTGAGTAGATGAAGTACACATTAAGTATTCATCTTCAATAGTATGAGATTAAAGTCATCCATCAATGAGATGCTAAACATGGAAAAGAACATTATAGAACCTTCATGTGTTTTCATCTCCTAGAAGGAGAGTAACCAAATCCAAGGCATGGATAAGAGAAAATATACATATATTCTCAGTCAAAGAATCCCAAATGAGACATTAAGGGGAACTATATCTCATAGCTCATCCCAAGAAGAAGAGTATCCAATAGTTACAAAAATCCATCAATTATTCCCAAAATCTATTGCATCCTCTCAAAATTAATCATCCCACTCAAACCATGCCTCACCAATGTGACACATAGATGAGGGGGAACAAACATGAAGTAGAATACCTTCACCCTTGTGTGTCAGAGGGGGGGGGGGGGTCCACTCTTGTGTCATAAGGACTCACGCCCTATGCTGGTAGGGGGTTCGATTCGATATATATGGGACCCTCTCCCATGTCGATGGGGGCATCCACTCAAGTGTCATGAGGACTTTTACCATATATCGATAGGTTTGTTTGACTTGGTAGGTATATGACCCGCACCTTTGCCGATGGGGGGTTCCACTCTATAGGTCGAGGAATCATTCCCTTTTGTGATATGGGGTTCCTCTCTACTCATTAAGGACCCATAATTAATCATATAGGGGGTTCCACATGGAAGACGAGGACCCACTCCCAGGTAAAATAGGGGGGTTCTACTCTAGTCATTGAGGACCCACGACCTCTTTCATTAGAAAGTTCCACTCTGAAGGTAGTTGTAGATGACCCTCTTACATACTAATGGGGGGTTCCAGTCTAATCATTGAGGAATCCATTTACAACATCTATTGTAGGGTAAAACTCAGTAGTCTCTAGTGATTCTATGTGATCATTGTCATCATCGAGCATCGCCTAATTGGAGCCGTTCCTAGGACATTTCACATCATATCTATAAATCCACAACTAAGGGAATCATCATAGTTTATTTGGTAGATTACATAGTATATGCTAATCATAGGCCAAAATATGAGTCCAAATAAGGGATATACAAAACATTATAGTTTCTTCAAAAGAATTCAAGGGTATACGACATGTAAGGGGACCCACACATTGTGTGGTCTTTCTCCACAGCCAGGTCTTGAACTTGGAAAGAACACATATTTCAATATTTGTAGTAGTAAATTATGTGTATATGGACAACACCACCTTTAAAAACTATCTGGGATCGATTCATGTACATCTGGCCATTTCCGCGTACAGGGTCTCGTGTCTGTGTACCAAACCCTGTGTCTATGTAAATGACACAATGTCTCTTTACAAGGGTACATGGCCATGTACATGGAAGTTCACCTAAACATATGATCTTTATATGTAATCCACCACAGAGGTTTCCCAATTGGGGAAGGGGTACACTACGGGTAAGAGCACTACATTTCGTGTCATCCTTAACTTTTCAAAAACCCTTGCTGCTGAGGGGCTACACGTTGTGTGTTCATCACACTTTATGGCGTATAGTCATGATTTTTTAAGATTCTTCATATCTGATTTCCAAGAATAAATGTATGTTTCACGATTCAATTTCAGACCTATCTCTTGCCAAAAATGTTGATTTCCCATAAAATCCTGGCTTCTGTCCATCTTTCACTGGGAATCATCCTCTCATAGTTTTTGGGGTTCTTCATTCATCCTGCACATCACCAAGGATTCCACCATCAATTACATGATATAAAATACCAAAAAACCTCATTTCCTTGCAATTATCCCATATTTATCCATACATCTTAACCCCATGCTTTTTTCACTCTATCACACTTGCGGGGGTCTGATTGGGCTCAGTACCAACTGAAAAGCTTGAATTGGGACTGCAGTTTCCAATTGATGAAGAAATTGAATTAACAAGTGATAAAATCATAAAACCAAAATTTTAAACATCATTCAGAAAGATTAATTTTCAATGATCAAGAACAAGAATCCAGTTTATAAATCAATAGATAATAAATAATTTTCTATACCAAGGTGAATAAAAAGAAATTAAGAGGACGTAGATCGAAGAACAAGGATAAATCTACTGAATATATTTAATTAAAGGAATTAAATCACTAGGTCCAGATTCCTAACTTTATTTTTGATCATTCGATGATGAAGAATGTACACACAAATGATTGAGAGTATCTATTGTGTTCGCTGCATCCTGATCTGATCTGATTCGACATTTCATTATCGTCCAATGAGATCCTATAATAGAAGGAGGAAGGAGAGTGTCATTGGAGATCTTAGGATTATGAGGCTAACATTTGAAAATCCACCATGACTATTTATTTTTAGGAATATTTTACAACAACTGGGTTTAATTTATTAATAAATAATTAAATTAACCCACTAAATGTACTACTATTGGGTGCGGAGCCTGAACTCCCCATGTTGACCTATTTTAGGTCGCACCTAGAGTAAACAATGCATTCCATAATAAATTGTGGTATTAGATTTATTATTCAACTTTACTTTTAATATTTATCCCCTTTTTTTTAAGAATCATAGAACACATAAAATAAAATATATTTAACATTTTTATAAAATTAATTTACGTCACACCAGGCCTGAGAATCACATGCAATCATAGAACCCAAATCTAGAAATATATATTGAAATATTTAAAGTATTAAAATGGAAAAATTGGGTCTCCAGATCATTTCCTTATTCAATATCTTCATCGCCTAAAATTAAAAAAAAGGAGAAAACTTAGGATACTAATCCATCACATGTCTCTCCCGCTACCAGGAACTCTTCTTCACATTCTCATGCTGCCACATCACATGAAATAGGGAAATGGTCCATCCATGTGGGGTCCGATTATTTTAAATCCTTGATCACCTCTGGGTTCTCCACAAAAGTGGATCAATACATAATGTCTATCTCTCCCTAGTCGATAATATGGGTAGGGTCAAGCCTGTATCCACTCAATAGCAACATGTGGATGATTTTGTATACCCACTTCAGCTGTGGGGGTATGGGGAGGTAGTAAGAAACCTATCCAACCGTCTAAATGATCTTAAATGAATTGATAACCCTAGATGATAGCATGACTCCCCTATACGATCCTCCATAATCTTCAGCATGGGGATACTCTTTAGAAAATATGGTCTCCATTATTGAACTCTAAAGTCCAATGATGGGGATATTTGTATGGTTTTGGTCTACTCTGGGTCATCCTCATCCACTCCTGGATGACCTATCCTTATTCTACATCACCTGCACCATATCTGGGCCCACAAGAGAAGTCTCACCTATCTCATTCAGTCATAGGGGTGACCTACAGTGTCTCTCATACAAGGCCTCAAAAGGTTCCATACAAATGGTAGAGTGGTAGTATTTTTGTACAAAAACTCTACCAATGAAAATTGATCCTCCCAACATCATACAAAGTCTAACACAAAATATCTCAGTATATCCTCCAACACCTCAATAATGATCTTGTTCTTCCCACCATTATTGGAGTGAAATTTTGTACTCATCTTCATTTGGATCCTAAATTCCTACTAAAAGCCTCTCCACAATGTTGATGTAAACCACACATCGCAATTTTATACAATTTTTTAGGGAAACCAATGATGGAGAAGATTTTTTTTATGTAGAACTACCACAAATTCTCCACCTAACTCCCCTCTATGGTATTAATTATGTGTGTCAACATCATGGACCTGTCACCTATCGCCAAGATGGAATCATGGACCTTAATTTTTCATGGATTTCCCTATGAAAATGTCAATGGATATGTTGTCCCGCATCCACTCTAGGATCTCAAGGGGCTACAATAGACCTGCTGGAACATATTGGTCTTTCTTCACCTACTAATAGGTGAGGCACTAGGAGAAATGCTCAGCTACACTTCATCTCATTCAAAACCACCAAAACTAATTATGGATGTATCTGAACATCTTCCCCACACCGGGATGTACAACTATGGGAGAATAGTGGAACTCTCAAATCACCTCCCCATTCATCGTGACTGGAACCATCATCCATCCTTGGAACAAGATGGAATGATTACAAAATTTAGAATATCCATCTAGTGAATCTCTTGGGTATATTTGATCGTGTAATACCAGAAATTTGATATCTCTAAGCTAGGACTCTCACATGATCAAGAAGATGAGGAGTCGACACCATCTGTTGTAGAAAACTTGAACCCTCTTCCTCCACCAGGGCACACTGCAAGGAAGCTAACTTATCCAGATCATCTCACACAAAGAGATCATGGGATATCCTTCTATATTATGTTTCAACTACGTTTTTCCTTTCATTGATTATATAATATCTTGATTTCATAGTTATATTATAACTTAAACAAGTCTCGATGTCTCAGGTTGAGGTCTCTCTGTGTGAAAAACATTATTATACTTTGATTTCCTAAGAAACCCATAAAGTGCTCCCCCAAAATGTGGTGGCTCCACACCCTTAGGGTAAATACTACCACTGCCTGCTCTATGTCTTGAGTTCTGCAGTTTTCCAAATGGTATTTAACTAAATTTAATTGTATGCAATAACTTCCTATTTCTTCATTAAAATCTTCCAATCCCATTTCTCGATCCATGAATATACACTACATACTCCACTACCTACTTTAGAAGTCTAAACAACGGAGCACTCATCAGCCTCATCCTCAAATCCATAATGGCCCTCTAGAATTTCTCAAACCAGGTAAAAGGATTCATGTTCCATATTATGGTGGTAAAAGGGGATGTAACACTAGATAATTTGCTGAAAAACTCGTATAGTACCTCACCATGGAATGAAACCACCACACCTCTAACATGATCTTGGGTGGCTCCCAAGTAATAACTACATCGAGCTTTTTTAGTCTATGGATAAACCATGCTATAAAATTAAATGAAACATAAAGTGATCCTCCTGAATCTAGAAATGGAGCTTCAGGAGATTTCTATAAACCTAGTGATCTGAAAGAAATTCTTGGACCATCTTAAAGTTCATTTCATGATCCTCCATATATGAATAGTAAACTAGTATGTCATCGATGAAGGAAAAAACAAATTGGTCGAAGTACTAGTGCGAATACCAGTTCATCAAAGCCATAAAAATGGAAGGAGTATTTGTTGCACCCAAAGGAATCATTAGGACTCATATTGTTTGTAGAGACATTGGATAGAAATCTATGGAATATTAGCCTCATGAACCCTCAATTGGCGAGAGTCGAGACTGAATTCGATCTTCAAGAACCATCTCACACCTTACAACTCCTCAAGGAGGTTGTAAATCCTCTACAAGGTGATCATTTTATTTATCATGGTCTGGTTCAAGAAACTATTTTCTAAAAAAAATATGAAAGATCACATCTACATTTTTCATGAAAAAAACTGAATATTCCTATGGGGAGACACCGGTTCTGATGAAACACTTCTCTTCAAGGTCTTCAAATTGAACCCATAGCGCATTGAGCTTTTAAGGGGTCATATTATATGCCCCATAATATATTAGATCCATTATAGGATATATGTATATAATAAACATCATCTCCCACCTCAAAGGTGGTCCCAAAACGTCCTTGGGAAAGATTTCTATATAATCCTCCACAAATAATGAAACCTAGATGCCTGAGGAGACTACTTCACCAAGGGTTATACTCACAAACAGATGGGTGATGGGTTGTAGCCTCTTGCTTGTAGAACCCTGTTTCTCAACCATGAGATCTGCCTCTCTAAAAAAAGATAATTTCATCTCATCATTACATAGGCATATAACTTGTTTTTAGTGATAGTCAATCTGGGCTCAGACCATGGAAATCCAATCCAAACCCATGATGATTTCATATGGTTTCATAGTAATGACAAAAATGACCCACATGAACCTCTATCCATCAAGCGATAACTCAAACTGATGGCTGATAAAAGATATAGAAGAAAAATTCCCTTTGAGAACCTCACGACTAAGAGGTTGTCCTAGCTCCTCAACATATATCTCTAGCTTTCACACTAAGAGTATAGAGATAACAGAATGAATGAAACCTATGTCTAATTTTAATTAAGAAAGAGTATATTAAACATGGATCAAACCACTAATCATCTCATGTGTTGTGGGTTCATAATCCTCCAATGAAATTAGTTATCAATATCCCCAATCGCCAACTATCTAACCCTACCATGGGATACTTGTTGGTGGAGGAGGAGGGACCTCGTATCATCGCACCCCATCTAATTGTCATCCTACTCTTATTCTAGCTCTGCCTCCTTTGGGACAACCCTTTACTCTCTTTGAATATTCTTGATGAGGGAATTCTTATTTATATGTAGGTCCATCGGCTATCTACCTGTGTTGGTCAGCATGTCTGGTAGGAAATTTTTGTGCCATTTGACCGAGATTGTCACAAAAAAAAACAACACCCCTCTTTGGGATTCCCCAGTCCTTGGTGTTTTCCTTGGCCCCGTGACCAGGCCTGCTCATAGGGAGGTCTCATTTGTCGAGTCCTGGCACCTAATGACTACTTTATTCTATAGAGAACATAGCTCTATGTAACCCACTACCAGCTTCATTAGTCTCGTATCCTACTAGTATAAATATGTAAGAACCTAAATCTTCATTTTAGGTATGGGTTATCTTTTCTGGTGTTTTTTATAAAAAATAGGAGTTTTTGGAAATTTCTTCAGTACACATCATGTACTTATAAGTACACGCCCTGTGCTCGGTTTCCATGGGTGACCGTATACTGGCCGTGTAATGGCCAAGTAAATGGTCATGTGAGGTAACCTAGAGACTGCCTAAAGCAGGGCCCGGTAAAGGCATGTATACCCCGTGTACTTTCTTTCTTTTCATTAAACAGACCGGGGCCGCATCTAATGGACAGAACACACTTCTTCTTCATATATCTTGTCCTGGAGCATCTGTATGGCCATGGATCTTCCTTGAGCCCTCGACACACCATACATTCTCCGAATCGACTGCCCTAGATTGCGTTGGAATTGCATCGGTGAGTTCTATCTTCTTCATGGCCTTCATCTTCTGATTTATTTTTTTTCTCGAGTTATCCTCAGTTAAATGTTTTTAATGTTTTTGTAGATATATGGCATTCTAGGGAGATTCAAGAACCAAGATTCATGTATATCTAAATTAAGACACCTAGTTAGGTGGTTTGTGTCATTCCGTAGTTAGTCTTTCAGTTATATGTGAAAAATTTCCGAATACACTTGTTTGGGGTATTGTGTGTTTATGGTTTTTAGCCATGTTTTTGCATATTATGCCTTGTTTGTTTGGATAGAGGTTAATTGTTGTGAATAAGGTTAACTTTTCCATGCTACGGATGTTTTTCCCATGTTTTCCTTTTTTGACCATTTGGTTTAGCTTACCTGTGAGGCTGCTGCTTGATTTCCATGCCAAATATTGTAGGATGGAGTGATTTTATCTGACATGCTACGATACGTTGTAGATTGTTTATCCAAGTAGTTATTGAGGTTTACTTTGTATGCCATATATCGTTGTGCACGATTGAAGTACACAGGTTCGTGAGAACCTGGTGTAGTAGACCATAGGGAGAATGGACGTTGAGGGCTTCTCCAGAGTGTCTGTTTTCTATTACGCTGTGAGACCATAGGGGGGATGAACGTAAGTTCTCCCTTAGAGTGTCTGTAGTTCCTTGATGCGTGACAAATGGATAATTTGACATTTATTTCTTCCTCAGAGTGAATTTTAGTTACCGATACGAGACTATAGGTGTAATTGACAGTGAGTGCATGTAACATCCCAAGTAATCAATGAATAATAGATATTTTTATCTATGCCTATTAATGAATTAGATAGTGTTTTAGAGGCTTAAAAGGAGAATAAATCCAATCTTAAGCATGGAATACACTAATATTTTTAAAAGATTGTTTTACTGCCTTTTGATGGCAAACCATTTTTTTAAATCTATATTTTGACAATTTTATAAGCTATGTTTTTTAAAATAAACTTATTATTTATGATTGGGACATCAAAATTTACTTTGGGTGAATTTTTGGTATTTTTCTGACAATGTTCATTTTTTAATGAATAGTGAAAAATACTGCATTTTACATCAAAACTGCTTTTTAATATAATTTACTTATATTATTAGATTATATTTTGAATTGGTTTTAAATTGAAATTAGAATATATTTTTACCATTTAATCCAATAGTGGTCATTTGAATTAATTTCACTTTGAAATTGGACTTAAACTAGTGTCAATATTTTGATACTTATTGTTTCATAAAAACACGCTATTTGTCATGAAAGCGGGAATTAATTATTAAATTAATTAATGTAACTTATATGATTTGAATTTTGTACAATAGAAATCATTTTTGAATTTGGAATATCAAATATATCTTGGGGTTATTTTTTTCTAATTTTTTGAAAAACTTCAATTTTTGATGAATAGTGAAATCACTAAGTGGTACTTATAAAAACTAATTTTTCCGTTTAAATGAAATTTTGTCATCTTTGTGTTTTGAATTTCAAAAATCTGACATACATGGTTTTCATTAAGAAGTAAAATTTGGTTCAATGGGATTAAAATAATTTTTTGGTGAATAGTAACTTTTACGTTTTTAATCACGATTAGAGGTAATTAGTTTAGTTTAAGGTAAAAATAATGTATTAATAATATGAGATGAGCTTGAAAAATGTCCTAAATTCATTGGATGTGTCATGGCTGACCAAGAAAATCCATGGGTCAACTTGGGGACCCCATGGAGCCACTTTGTTTGGGAAATGACATAAATAACTTTTTCTTTAATGTTAAAGTAAAAATGACACAAACATGAGTTATTTTACTAAAACAATTTTTACATGGTGTTATACAAGTCAGATTTTTGATTATAAATAGTAATTGGAAAGCTAAAAGGATTTCCTACATCATAGTATTTTTTTTATAATTTTTATACTTTAAATAAATTAAATTATTCATGACATCATGATGATGTAGAGATTACCTCATTAATAAAGGATTTTAATAAAATGAAATGATAATGTAAAATCTATGACCTACACATGTCCAAAACCTATTTTATGGGTGTATTTCGAACCCGTATCACCTTACCCTCGAATTATATCAATGTGGGACCTTTTGAATCCGAAACTCATTTTAAAATAAAGTAACATTTCTTTACTTTCAAAGAGTGCCCCTCCTCTCCTCTTATAAAAGGCCCTCATCTCTACCTCCTTACCAACACTTCCAAAGCCTTTGGCTGGGCCAACCTCTGCCCATTTGGTCTCTCCACTTCCCTCTATTACTCCTTGAAGCCTCACTTTGGGCAGAAGTCTTCCCAAGGAAGCCTTTGAGCTCAAACCAAAGGGAGTTACCCGATTTTAAGGTAATGTCTTCACTTGAGTCCTTTTGTTTTATTTTACTTCTCCAACCCCCTAAACTCTTTTTATTCATTTCTTTTGTAAAAACTCCAGTATCTTCAATATACTAGGATGTTTTTATAAGAATGATTCGAGCTACACTTACACACACCTACATATAATGGTTAAAGAACATACTGTTTCCATGGATGGTGAATTTCAGCCTCCCGAAACGATGATTGTTCAACATTCTTTTAACACCTTAAAATGTGGCCATTAAGATGAAACTATATTTATGTATGATATATAATATGTTTATGTTTTCCTTAAGCTTCTGTATTTTTCATTTTGGGAATACCTTTATGGTTTCCATTATGGGTAAACGTGATATCTTCATTTATGGAAGTGCGGACTACCGCCCCCTCAAAGTGATTTGATTCGTTAAATACCATATGTGGGACGTATAAAGGATGGAGTTATGATATTATATATGACATTACACTGGAATTATAATATACCTTTATATAATTATGATTCAATTTCATGAAATACGAAATAGAAATGGAAGCAGTGTTCATGCGTACGTACGGCTTACCGTCTCCATGAACGGTGCATTTCATTTCGTACCTCTAAATGATTATGTAATATTATAAATGCATGTATATACTGGATATATATGGTATATATGATATACACATCATGATTATAATTCTGGATATAATGGATACATGAACAACTTGTAATTATAAAGGGTTTATTTTTGACTCAAGTACCAATGATCATTAAAACGACCGTTATTAACATAAATAATTACATAGTGTTCATGACATGGAAATAAGTGATATAAAAGGAATAATTAACTAGAAAAAGGTTCTTAAACAAGTACAAATTAACTCATTTTTATTATTCATGAGATTAAAGAATGACCGAGTCAAGTTGGACCTGAGGTATGGGACTTCGTCTCAATCTCCTTTCATCGAGGCATATTTTGTTTTATACACAACCTTCTTTTATATGGTGTATAAACCCATTTGAATTTTACATTTATCCAAAAGGAATATTTTTTATGAAGCATTTTACTAAATGACAAAAGGGAATGTTTTTGTCGTACGTATGCGGCGACAACAACTTCTCCACCGCCGTGACCATTATTTGAGTTTCAGCTTCCTCTACAAGCCATACCTTTTTAAAAAAAATAAATACCATGTTTTAATTTTCTTTTATTTTGGTATTGAAAATGGTTTTCATAATGTTTTTATATCAATGTGTTGTATTGATATCTTGTGATTGAAAGGTGGAAATGTTGTGTTTCCTTTATGCATGTTTTATGTGATACGATTATGTTGAGGTTCTTGGGAATTATTATGAAGACCGGTGGTTCCGTGATAAACTAAGGGCAGGTGAGCCTGATATAGCTCTCCAATGCATTGGGTAATGCGAAGGAGTGAAACTTTAAGGTTTCTCCGAAGAGACTTAGGGAATATACTGTGAAGGGTATTCCAAACGTAACCAAGAGGGTTACTCCCTACATAAGAATGTTATGAATGCCTCAAGTTACCTTTATGTCTTATGATTTCTATGATTTATTCATTATTTAATGAGGTATGTTAAAGTGCTTATGTTTTATGGGTAAAGTATGATCTCATTCTTATGTATATATGAACTTATGTTTTCTTTCCATATTTTTATAACCCATACTGAGCTTTTTATGCTCATCCCATGTTTTTGAAATGTTTTTCACAGGTCAAGGGAAAGGTACATGATATGATGATAGTGTCAAGGAAGTGTCAAGAAAGAATCCATGTTTTATTTTAAATATGTTCCGTTGATGGGAAAAAATTAATACTATCTTTATGTAACCACTTTGTTTAAATGTGGAATGTAATGAAAGTATTATGATCTAATTCTCTAAAACTATAAACCTGAAAAGATCCTCAATGTGTAATCTTGTAATAACTCAAGATTAAGTAAAGTTTAAGGCTGGGGCCTTATAGTTGGTATCAGAGGTCGGTTTAGATAACTTTATGAGTTAGAATTATATTAATTGATTATCCAAAAATATTTTTTTATGGTCAAATTGAAATGATAAATCATTTGAAGATTACCATGTTGCTTCATCTAAGACATGTTTGTTCAGAATGTTTTTCCGCAGAGGAAACATGGAAGTAGTGCTAGGAAGGCATACAGAAGGAAATAACCTTCCTAATCAGCAACCTGAGATGGTTGAAATTGGAACTGAACAGTTTGTTGCAGTTATGGCGCAGTTGAGTCAAGCGATAAATGGTGGTGGTATCCATGAACGATATCAGCCAGATCAACCGCATAGGAACATGTCAGTGGTGGAACATTTCATGATGCAACATCCGCCATCATTCAGAGGATCATCTGACCTTGTGCTAGATGAAGGGTGGATTAAATCACTGGATAAGATTTTCGATGTCATGGGGTGTTCAGAAAATCAAAAGGTTAGTCTTACTATTTACCATTTGGAGGGTGAAGCAGATCAGTGGTGGTCGATGGTTAAAAATATCAGGGACACTGATGAGATTGATGCTCTCGACTGGGATGAATTCAAAGGTATGTTTCTTGAAAAGTATTTTCCTAAGGCTGTTCGACCTAGGATGGAAAAACAATTCTTGGAATTTAGGCAATAGGAAGACTCAGTGGCCGCCTATGAAGAAAGGTTCACTTGATTGGCAAGGTATGCTCCAAATTTTATCCGAGACCTTGATAGTAAAATCAATCGTTTTTACTCAGGATTAAAGCCAAAATATCGAAGGGCATTAGCTTCTCGTGAGTTTAAAAGTTATTAAAAGCTTGTTCGATGTGATGAGAAGGTGGAAATGGAGTTTTCCGATGATCACGTGTTCTATAACAACCAGCAGAAGAAGAGACCGAGGTGGCAGGAGAAAGGAAGGAATTCTTCAAAAAGGTCTGATGGTAAGAAAACTAAGTTTCCAGTTTGTGATAAATGTGGGAAAAGGCATGCTGAGTAATGTCTTCTGAATTCTGGAAAGTGCTACTGATGCGGTAAGATGGGACATAAGGCTCGTGATTGCACTGAAAAAGATCAAGGTGATGGTAAGTTCAAATTTGATTTACAGTTAGTGAAATGTTTTAAGTGAAATGAGATGGGTCACTATGCAAACGAGTGTCCGAAAAAGAGCTTCAGTGATGGGAAGTAGTTAGACTACAAGCAGAAAGGGGTGGTGAAATCCTTTGCAACTACTTCAGCAGATGTCGGGCCATCAAATGAAGTTGTATCAGGTACTTTGTTTTTTCAAATTATGCTAGTGTGTTGTTTGATTTGGGGTCCACACATTCTTTCATCTCTGAAACCTTTTCTAGTAAAATGGGAATACCATCTCAAGAAATGACTCTTGAACTTGTGGAAAAAACACCTAGGGGAAATGTTGAGGCAAAAAGAATTTATAAGAATCATCCTATCCTTATCTGTGGAAAGAACCTACTTGAAAACCTTATTGTTCTACCTGTATTAGAGTTTGATGTTATCCTGGGTATGGATTGGATCTCTATTTACCATGCTAAGATTGACTGTAGAGCTAAAAAAGTTTCTTTTCAGAATGACTTTCAGTTTGTGTACAAGAATGAACCCTTACTATTGATAACTTATCAAGAGACCGAGAAACTTGTAAAATATGGAAATGAATGTTACCTTGCACATATCATTGAAAATAAAGGAACTATTCAGATTAATGATGTGCCAGTGGTAAATGAGTATCCTGATGTTTTTTCTTGATGAGTTGCCTAGAATAATACCAGATCGGGAAGTTGAGTTTACTATTGACTTAGTTCCTGATGCTAATCCAATTTCAAAACCCCCTTATCGAATGGCTAAAATTGAACTTTTAGAGTTGAAGTAGAAATTGCAAGATTTATTAGAGAAAGGTTTAATTCGACCTAGCACGTCACCATGGGGTGCTCCTGTTTTATTTGTTAAAAAGAAAGATGGTTCTATGAGACTTTGCATTGATTATAGAGCCTTGAATAACGTCACTATTAAGAACAAATATCTGTTGCCTCATATCGATGATTTGTTTGATCAGCTCCAGGGAGCTTAGTATTTTTCAAAGATTGACCTGAGATTGGGGTACCATCAGCTGAAGGTAAAGGAAGCATATGTTCCGAAGACTGCATTTCATACAAGATATGGCCATTATGAATTTTTAGTAATGCCTTTTGGGATAACCAATGCACCTACTGTATTCATGGACTTAATGAATAGAATTTTCCATGAGTTCTTGGATAAGTTTGTGGTGGTTTTCATTGATGATATTTTGTTGTTTTCTAAAAGTAAAGAGGAGCATGAAAGACATTTAAGGGTTATTTTTAAAACCTTAAATGAAAAGAAATTGTATGGGAAATTCAGCATGTGTGAGTTTTGGTTGCAACAAATTTCCTTCCTTGGACACATTCTTTCTAAATATGGGAAAACTGTTGATCCTGCAAAAACAAAGGTTGTTGAAGACTGGCCAAGACCCACAAATGTAACTGAGATTCGTAGATTCCTTGGTTTGGCAGGCTATTACAGAAGATTTGTTAGAAATTTTTCACGGTTATCTATTCCAATGACTAAGCTAACTCGGAAGGGTGTTAAGTTTATCTGGACAAAAGAATGTGATGATTTTTTCGGGAACTGAAAAGAAGATTGGTGAATTCTCCAGTTTTGGCACTTCCTTACAGAAATGGGGAGTTTGTTATCTACAGTGATGCTTCATTGAAAGGACTTGGTTGCGTCCTAATGCAGAATGATCAGGTAATTGCTTATGCTTCACAACAGTTGTAAACTCATGAGGTAAATTACCCTACACATGATTTGGAATTAGCTGCTGTTGTTTTCATTTTGAAAATTTGGAGGCATAATTTGTATGGAGTAAAGTGTGAAATATATACTGATCACAAAAGTTTAATGTATATATTCACTCAGAAATAATTGAACATGAGACAGAGGAGATGGCTAGAATTAATCAAGGATTATGATTTTATAATTCATTACCATCTGGGAAAATTAAATAAAGTGGCTAATGATTTGAGTCGAAAAAGTAATGCTTCATTAGAAATGTTGCATTTGGAACATGATACTTTGGTTAAGGATTTGATGAACTTTGGCATAGAAGTTGTTGGTGCAGGATGTTATTCTGTTTTGTTTCAGGTATCAGTGAAATATTCTCTATCAGACAGAATCAAGCAAGCATAGAAGCAAGACAGTGAGTTGCAGAAAAAGGTAGAGATGGTTCAGAAAGGTAAGTTTCCTGAATTCCACATTGATAATGATTGCGTTTTGAGATTTGGGAATAGATTGTGTGTGCCTTGTTATTCATAGATGAAGAGAGAGTTGTTATGTGAAGCTCATAGTTCTCTGTTTTCAGTTCATCCTGGCAGTACTAAGATGTACAAAGATCTGCGGGAGTATTAGTAGTGGGATGGATTGAAAAGAGATATTGCTGATTTTATTGTGAAGTGTTTGACATGTCAACAGATTAAAGCAGAGCGGCAGTTACCGAAACGGATGCTTCAGCCTTTACCACCAGAGTGGAAATGGGAGAATATATTCATGGACTTTGTTGTGGGATTTCCAAAGTCCCCTCGAGGTAATAATGAAATATGGGTTATTGTTGATCGATTGACTAAATCTGCTCATTTCCTTGCTATACGGGGTAATTTTTTCCTAGATCAACTTTACCGTTTGTATCTTAAAGAGATAGTCATGTTACATGGAGTTTCCTTCTCTATTGTATCTGACCGTGATCCCAGGTTCACTTCTAACTTTTGGAAAGGCCTTCAGAAGTCGTTGGGTACTGAATTAAATTTTAGTACAGCTTTTCATCCTCAATCAGATGGGCAGTTAGAACGAACAATTCAAACCTTGGAGGATATGCTACGAGCTTGTTCGATGGATTATCCAGGAATTTGTGACCAACATATTTCTATGGTTGAATTTTCATACAATAACAGTTTTCATTCCAGTATACAAATGGCACCATTTCAGGCATTATATGGGAAGCGGTGTCGAACTACAGCTTTCTGGGATGAAGTGGGTGAAAGGAAGTTGATGGGACCAGAATTGGTAGAAGAGTTGGAAGAAAACGTTCAGCTGATACAGAAACACATGAGAACAACTCAGAGCAGGAAGAAGAGTTATGAGGATAACCGGAGGAAGGATCTCTCTTTTGAGGTAGGTGATCATGTTTTTCTCAAAGTCTCACCATGGAAAAGTGTGATGCGATTTGGTAAGAAAGGAAAGTTGAGTCCAAGGTTCATTGGACCATATGAAATTCTGGAGAGAGTTGGATCAGTTGCATACCGGGTGGATTTACCTCCGAGTTTATCTTGGGTACATAATGTTTTTCATGTTTCGATGTTGAGAAAGTATATGCCAGATCCATCTCATGTTTTGAGTCCATAGGTAGTTCAGCTGGATGAGAAAATATCATATGAGGAACAATCGGTCCAAATTATTGACCATAGGGAGCAAGTGTTACGGAATAAGGTGATTAATCAGGTAATGGTTTTGTGGAAAGCCACATGATGGAAGAGGCAACATGGGAATCTGAAAATGCAATGAGGGATAAGTACCCTCATTTATTCGATAAGTTAATAAATTGCGGGGACGCAATTTTCTAAAGGGGGGAAGGATGTAACATCCCAAGTAAGTAATGAATAATAGATATTTTTATCTATTCCTATTAATGAATTAGATAGTGTTTTAGAGGCTTAAAAGGAGAATAAATCCAATCTTAAGCATGGAATACACTAATATTTTTAAAAGATTGTTTTATTGCCTTTTGATGGAAAACCATTTTTTTAATCTATCTTTTAACAATTTTATAAGCTATTTTGGTCAAAATAAACTTATTCTTTATCATTGGGACATCAAAATTTACTTTGTGTGAATTTTTGGTATTTTTCTGACAATGTTCATTTTTTAATGAATAGTGAAAAATACTGCATTTTACATCAAAATTGCTTTTTAATCTAATTTATTTATATGATTAGATTATCTTTTGAATTGGTTTTAAATTTAAATTAGAATATATTTTTACCATTTAATCCAATAGTGTTCATTGTAAGTAATTTCACTTTGAAATTGGACTTAAACTAGTGTCAATCTTTTGATACTTATTGTTTCATAAAAACATGCTATTTGTCATGACAGCGGGAATTAATTATTAAATTAATTAATGTAACTTATATGATTCGAATTTTGTAAAATAGACATCATTTTTGAATTCGTAATATCAAATATATCTTAGGGTAAATTTTTGGTCATTTTTTGAAAAACTTCAATTTTTGATGAATAGTGAAATCACTGAGTGGTACTTATAAAAACTGACTTTTCCGTTTAAATGAAATTTTGCCATCTTTGTGTTTTGAATTTCAAAAATCCGACATACAAGGTTGTCATTAAGAAGTAAAATGTGGTTCAATGGGATTAAAATAATATTTTGGTGAATAGTAATTTTTAAGTTTTTAATCGCGATTAGAGGTAATTAGTGTAGTTTAAGGTAAAAATATTGTTTTAATAATATGAGATGAGCTTGACACATGTCCTACCCTCATTGGATGTGTCATGGCCTACCAAGAAAATCCATGGGTCAACTTGGGGACCCCATGGAGCCACTTTGGTTGGGAAATGACCTAAATAGCTTTTTATTTAATGTTAAAGTAAAAATGAGAGAAAGATGAATTATTTTACTAAAACAATTTTTACTTGGGGTAATACAAGTTATATTTTTTATTATAAATAGTCATTGGAAATATAAAACGATTTCCTACATCATAGTATTTTATTTATAATTTTTAGACTTTAAATAAATTAAATTATTTATGACATCATGATGATGCAGTGATTACCTCATTAATAAAGGATTTAAATAAAATGAAATGATAATGTAAAATCTATGACCTACACATGTCCAAAACCTATTGGATGGGTGGATTTCGAACCCTTATCACCTTAACCACGAATTATATCAATGTGGGTCCTTTTGAATCTGAAACACATTTTAAAATAAAGTAACATTTCTTTACTTTCCAAGAGTGCCCCTCCTCTCCTCTTATAAAAGGCCCCCACCTCTACCTCCTTACCCACACTTCCAAAGCCTTTGGCTCGGCCTACCCCTACCCATTTTTTATCTCCACTTCCCTCTCTTACTCCTTGAATCCTAACTTTGGGCAGAAGGCTTCCCAAGGAATCCTTCGAGCTCAAACCAAAGGGAGTTACCCGATTTTAAGGTAATGTCTTCACTTGAGTCCTTTTGTTTTATTTTACTTCTCCAACCCCATAAACTCTTTTTATTCATTTCTTTTGTAACAAATCAAGTATCTTAAATGTACTAGGATGTTTTTATAAGAAGTATTCGAGCTACACTTACACACACCTACATCTAATGGTTAAAGAACATACTGTTTCCGTGGATGGCGAATTTCGGCCTCCCAAAACAATGATTGTTCAACATTCTTTTAACACCTTCAAAAGTGGCCATTAAGATGACACTATATTTATATATGATATATAATATGTTTATGTTTTCCTTAAACATCTGTATTTTTCATTTTGGGCATAATTTTATGTTTTCCATTATGGGTAAACGCGATATCTTCATTTAAGGAAGTGCGGACTACCGCCCCATCAAAGTGATTTGATTCGTTAAATACCATATGTGGGACGTATAAAGGATGGAGTTTTGATATTATATATGATATTAAACTAGAATTATAATATACCTTTATATCATTATGATTTCATTTCATAAAATACGAAATAGAAATGGAAGCAGTGTTCATGCGTACGTACGACTTACCGTCTCCATGAACGGTGCATTTCATTTCTGACCTCTAAATTATTATGTAATATTATAAATGCATGTATATAATGGATATATATGGTATATATGATATATACATCATGATTATAATTATGGATATAATGGATACATGAACAACATGTAATTATAAAGGGTTTATTTTTGAATCAAGTACCAATGATCGTTAAAACGACTGTTATCAACAAAAATAATTACATAGTGATCATGACATGGCAATAAGTGATATAAAAGGAATAATGAACTCAAAAAAGGTTATTAAACAAGTAGAAATTTACTCATGTTTATTATTTAGGAGATTAAAGAACGACCAAGTCAAGTCGGACCTAAGGTATGGGACTTTGTCTCAATCTCCTTTAATTAAGGCATATTTTGTTTTATACACAACCTTCTTTTATATGGTGTATAAACCCCTTTCACTTTTACGTTTATCCAAAAGTACTCTTTTTTACGAAGCATTTTACTAAATGAAAAAAGGGAATGTTTTTGTCGTACGTATGCGGTGACAACGACTTCTCCGCCACCGTGACCATTATTTGAGTTTCGGCTTCCACTACAAGCCATACATTTTAAAAAAAAAAATACCATGTTTTTCTTTTCTTTTATTTTGTTATTGAAAATGGTTTTCATAATGTTTTTATTTCAATGTGTTGTATTGATATCTTGTGATTGAAAGGTGGAAATATTGTGTTTCCTTTATGCATGTTTTATGTGATGCGATTATGTTGAGGTTTTTGGGAATTATTATGAAGACCAGTGGTTCCGTGATAAACTAAGGGCGGGTGAGCCCGATATAGCTCTCCAATGCATTGGGTAACGCGAAGGAGTGAAACGTAAAGGTTTCTCTAAAGAGATTTAGGGAATATACTGTGATGGGTATTCAAAACATAACCAAGAGGGTTACTCCCTGCGTAAGAATGTTATGAATGCCTCAAGTTACCTTTATGTCTTATAATTTCTATGATTTATTCATGATTTGATGAAGTATATTAAAGTGCTTATGTTTTATGGGTAAAGTATGATTTCATTCTTTTGTATATATGAACTTATGTTTCCTTTCCATATTTTTATAACCCATACTGAGCTTTTTAGGCTCATCCAAAGTTTTTGAAATGTTTTTCACAGGTCAAGGGAAAGGTACATGATATGATGATAGTGTCAAGGAAGTGTCAAGAAAGAATCCATGTTTTATTTTAAATATGTTCCATTGATGGGAAAAAATGAATACTATCTTTATGTAACCACTTTGTTTAAATGTGGAATGTAATGCAAGTTTTATGATCTAATTCTCTAAAACTCTAAACCTGAAAAGATCCTCAATGTGTAATCTTGTAATAACTCAAGATTAAGTAAGGTTTAAGGCTAGGGCCTTATAGTGCATCCTCAAAGAGTCTGTGCTAAAGCTGAACTAGAGGGTTTAGAGTGTGTGTGCTTCCCAGAGGGTTTCTTGTGTTGTTTTGGTTGAACTAGAGGGGTTAGGATGTGAGTACTTCCTAGAGGGTCACCTTTTTGTGATTATCATCTTACTTGTTATACGAGATTGAATGAAATTGATCTGTAGGATTGATTACTTTTGAGTAATTCCTTGTTTGCTGTTTATTTTTCATTATTGCCTGCCATATATATTCACTAACTATTAGGAATAGATATTTGGGTGGTTACCTACTGGGATTAGTCTGACACCCTGTTTGGGTAATTCTTTTTGGCCCAAACAGATTATATTGCTGCAGGTATAGATACAGGTAAGCTCCCTTCTACTTCAGGTGCTTGATTGCTGAGGAGCTAGGGATCGTGGGGCCAAGCTGAGGCTTGCGATGTTGTGGAGTTGTTTACAAGATTTTCTTTTGTACTTGGGTTTAGTTCTATATTCCATCATTGTGACTTGTTTTTCTGCTTTCCTAGACATATGTGTCATGCATCATTTCATATATGTGCTCCAGTTTATTCTTCCAGACTTCCACTGGTTTCCATTATATGGAATTATTACTACTTCCAATATTGGTATCTGTTTTTTTTCTGTTGTGTTACTCTTCCAATGTGGTCATTGTTTCCCACTATCACATCCAAGGCCCTCACTACTAGTCGGTAGCCTCTGGTGTTCGAAGAAATGTGTTTGAGGCCATGTGACCAACCGGGTACAGGGCGTCTCTAGGCGGCTTTCGGAATCAGGATGTTACAAAGTGTTATCATAGGGAGGTTATTTTCTTTTTTACTTTCTGTTTAGAAGCTATATCCAAGTATAGGTTGCAATAGGTACTTGGGAATAGGTTTTTCCTGAAAGTTTCTAACCCATGTATGGGGAAAATCCAATTTACCTCATATATTGTGATTCTTCTAGTTTTTTAATTTTACAGTAGATTTGATTTTCATCGTTGGGTGATTCACATGTATTGTGCTGTTATTGTTGATATTATTGAGGTTCTATTTATATTACAACCCGATGAGATGAGGGTATTCCATCTCATGCATCATATAGGCACTTTCTAGATGTCACATGTCATGCATTCTTTCTATGACTTTTAGGGTGATTTAGATATTTAATGATGTTGTGATAGGTGTTGTGTTAGATATTCATTTTGTTTTGATAGATTCCTTGATATAATACCTTCTATTTGATATGTTATTTGATTTCATAAGTCTATGTTTTAATGAATTACAAACATTGGTTCTTGAGGTGTTATGGGCCCTCATGGACCAGAATTTGGTTGATCATTACACTATTATCCTTATATATGAAACGTATAAGATTCCATGATTTTATTCTCAAGGAGTATGGGCCCTCACGGATTGGAATTTGGCACATTAATGTTCGTTTCAGTGTTTTTATATGTTCTAGAGTAGTTTAGGAGGATTACTACTCGGAAAAATCCAGAATACACAGTGTGTAATGATGAATACACGCCATGTTCCCTTCTATTCGAGAAGGAACTTTTTTTCTTAATTAAACCCTATGTTCTTATGTACATTCCGTGTAGTCTCTAACCATGTCACTTACTATTTGGGAAGAGACACGGGGTTGGGAAAATCATGGTGGAACACGTTGTGTGCCGGATGTACACGCCATGTTGTGTAGACCTTGTGTCCACCCATGTGACTAACAACACGGATGGAGGAAAACATAAGTTATACATGCCATGTAAAGCTTGAACATTCTGTGTAGTGTAACCCATGTATCTGGATGTGTAAAAAACAAAACGGTTCGTTGAAATATTTCAATTACATGTCATGTCCATCTAGAGAACGCCGTGTAGAGTCAGCCATGTGACCGATCGTGTGACTAACAGCACGGGTCGGTGAAGTTCGTTTAGTACATGCCATGTATGGCACTAACACACCATGTATTCTTGTTCTAGGAGAACCATGTGGCTTATACTTGTAAGGGAACTCAGGAAGGGAAAGAGGATTCAAGCACACACCATGTGATATGACAACACGCCGTGTGTATTGGGTGTTACACAACCTGTGTTGGAAAACGTACATTCCTATGTGATGGTTTAAGGGAATACATCATGTAATGGTCATACACATCGTGTATACATGTTTGGAAAACCTGAATGATTTCTTTCACCTGTTTACTTCTTTAAATTATATGTTTCATTCCATTATAAACTTGAACTAAGGTGTGCTCTTGGCCTTGAAGTTTCATTCCACTGAGACATCCTCTGGTTGTACTCTAGTTGCAAGGCATTGATTAGGCACCAGACATGGATGACCAGGGACTACTAGTAGATCCTCCATCTATGCCATTCTTGGAACCAACCATCATTCCAGACAAAGGTTTTGATGCACAGTTCCGAGAGGGATTTATGACGTTCATGCAGACCTTCTGTGGGGTACCGCATCCTTCCCCTTCTATGGCAGAGTTTACGTGGGTCTTTCAGCAGCAGAATCCTACCACTTTTTTTGGGGAATGAGGAGCTCAGGCTTCCTATTCCGGGATAGAAGCCATGTAATCTATGTTCGAGCACCTAGAGACGCCTCCAAAGAAACTTGCTATGTACATGCTTCGAGATTCTGCCAACACATGGTGGGATGTTATCTCACAGATTGGACGCTAGTAGGTCTTGGATTGGGATGAGTTTCACTATTCCTACTATGACTACTTTTATCTGGAGACTTTGAGGTATAATGAAGCCCGAGAGTCCCTAAGTTTAGATTAGGGTACTCTTTCTGTTATGGATTATTCTTCTCGCTTTAACTAGATGAAGCGCTTAATGTCTATTCTAGGAGGTGATGAGTTATTTCTGGCAAGGAAGTTTGAGGATGGTCATAGACATGACATTTGATCTCTATTGAACTTCTTTATGTTGACTTCAATCACATCTGTAGTCAACCAGGTGCTGATCACAGTGTGCAATTTGAGGGATTCTGGAGTTGTGAGCCAGGGTGGGTCGACATCTAGAGTTGGTATCCCTCCTACTGATAGTAGTAATTGACGTAGGGAGTCTACACATGGATATCATGGTAGGTGGGATACTTATTCAGGTAGCTAGGTGGTGTGCTACCAGTGCGAGAAGATTAGGCATACGAGGCCACATTGGCTGAGAGACATAGTGGATTGCTGATCTTGCGGCAAGATGGGTCATATTTAGTGCTTCTGTCAGATATTATCACCAGCAATGGGTGAAAGGGGTTCTTCTATGACTCCTCATACAAGAGAAGACCCACTAGTTTCTCACCAATAAGGAAACTAGAGTCCTTCCGGCCATTCAGGCTGAGGTGGAGGTCGCAGACATGGTGGTTAGTCTCTGAGAATTCAGTGAAAGTAGGGTGGATTAGATTAGGGTAGTCAGGCAGGGTCATAGGGTCGTGGTGCAGGTCAGACATTTGCAGTGGAGCAGACCGAGAAGGATCAGGATCCCAGACCCTCTACAGTCCAAGGTACAATCCTAGCTGCCTCAAATTTAGTTTCTTCACTTTTTGATACAGGGGCTTCACATAGCTTTTTATTTGTTGTTATTGCGGAGAGCCTTGGGCTCTCTATATTTTCTTTTGTTGATATCTTGATGCTAGACACTCTATTGGGGAAAATAAAGGCTATTCTACGATAGTGGATAGAGTTCCCTATTGTTGTTGGTGGCTTTCACTTTTTTGGGACCTTTATGTCTTAGAGATGACAGGCTATGATGTCATTCTTGGAATGGACTGATTAGTTCCCTTTCAGTTAGTTGTCGATTGCTATCTACGTAGGGTGATCTTCATGTCACCAGATAGTGGGTTTTTTCCTCATAAGGGTGAATGTGATGTCCAGGATAGTAGAGAGGGACCTGAGCATCATGGGTTGGGAGGAGTTAAAGCCTAGATTGTTGGTCTATATATGGATGATCAAGGTACTTCACAGATGGACTTTCCTCCAAAGGTGGATCTTATCAAGGATGTATTTCCAAATGACTTTTCATGTTTTCCTCCGGAGAAAGAGTTTGAATTTTCTATTGAGCATGTGCCAAGAGTGGCATCAGTGGCCATTCCTCCTTATAGGATGGCTAAGCTAGAGTTACAAGAGCTCAAAAAGCAGTTGGAGGAGTTACAAGCAAGGGGTTTCATCTGACCCAGTATTTCTTCTTGGGGTTTTTCTATCCTATTTGAGAAGAAGTAGAACGGTACCCTCATACTTTGTGTGGATTATCAGAATTTGAACCAGTTGAAAATTAATAACTGATATCCATTTATGAGGATTAAAGATCTCTTTGATCAGCTTCGAGGATCCTGGGAGTTCTCTAAGATTGAATTGAGGTCCGTTTAACATCATTTGTGCGTTAGACAATCTGATATACCTCTTACATCCTTCTTGAGTAGGTATGGTCTATACGAGTATTTGGTTATGCCATTCGGTCTCACGAACGCACCTGAAGTATTCATGGTACTGATGAACCGAGTGTTCCATCCATACATGGATTCTTTTATGGTAGTATTTGTGGAAAATATCGTGGAGTACTCTCGCACTCGACACGGCCATGCTACCAATATTGATATCTTTTTGAGAACATTTAGAGAGCATCAGTTATATGCTATGCTCTCAAAATTCCACTTTTGGATGGACCACATTCACTTCATGGGTCATGCTATCTTAGAGATATGAGTATCAGTAGACCTAGAGAATGTGAGATTAGTGGTTTCTTGGGAGCATCAAAAGATCATCTTTGAGGTACAAAGTTTTCTAGGGCTGGATGGGTACTACCAATGTTTTATACATGACTTTTCACGCATAGCGGCACCACTAAAGGGCCTAACTAAGAAGGGTGAAAAGTACCTGTCGTAAGATTCTTCTGAGTCAGAATTTTAGGAGCTGAAAGGGAGGTTGACTTCTGCACTGATACTAGTATTTACAGAGCCAGGAAAGAGCGATATAGTTTATTGTGATGCTTCATGTATCAGGCTTGGAGTCATGCTTATGCAGGGGGGAATGAGTCATCAGGTATGGGTCTTGACAGTCGAGGCCACATGAGAGGAATTACCCGATGCACGATATTGATTTGGCTGTTGTTGTTCATCCTTTATGATGTTGGATAAGTTATCTTCTGGGAGATAATTTCGTGGTTTTCACCGATCAGAAATGTATCAAGTACATCTTCACTCAGTGTGACCTTAATTTGAGACACTAAATATGGGTTGAGTACCATCATCCCTTTGACATTGAGATTTCCTACACACCTGGGAAGGGAAATGCAGTGGCTGATGCGCTGAGAAGGAGGACTTGGATACATGTAGTTCAGGAGGCAAGTAGTGAGTATAAGCTAATGGCTCTATTCACTAAGATGCATTTAGAGGTGCACGATAGACAGGGGAAGACGTTTCTATCTTATGTACTTGATACCTCTACTATTGCTGATCGAGTGAGAATGAGGCAACTATCAGATTCTGAAGGCCTAGTTCAATGGGAGAGCGTGTTAGGAGAGAACCCTATTCCTATATGGACCATAGGCGAGGATGAGATATTTCATTTTCATGGAAAAATATGGGTTTCAAGAGACATATTTATGGATCTGATGCAGGACTTTCATTCCTCTATTTGGTATGTTCATCCCGATGTCACCAAGATGTATCGTGATTTTCATCAGCAGTTTTGGTGGCCGAGTATGAAGAGAGATATTGCTGGTTTCATCATGAGGTGTTCTACCTATCAGCAGGTGAAGGAGGAGCATCAACACCCAGCAGGGATTTTGCAGCAGTTACCTGTTCCCGAGTGGAAATGGAATTATGTCGCGACGGATTTTGTGACAAGTTTGCTGAATTCAACACATGTAAATGAGGTTTTATGGGTTGTCATAGAAATAATGATGAAGGTTTCTCACTTCTTGCTGATCAAGGAGACCTTCAGTGTTGATTATATGGGAAGATTGTACATCTGGGAGATTGTGCATCTACATGGGGTTCTGAAATCCATTATTTCATACAGGGACACTTTTTTTACTTATCATGTCTGGAAGGGACTACAGAGGGCTTTGGGTACATTGGTACTTTTGAGTACAACCTACCATCCTCAGATAGATGGCCAGTCTGAGTGAACGATTCAAGTTCTTGAAGACATTCTTCGAGCATGCATTCGAGATTTTGGTGGTTCTTGCGAGAAGAACATGCCTCTTGTGGTGTTTTTCTACAATAATAGTTTTCAAGAAACTATTCAGATGGAACCTTATTAGGCTCTGTATAGTAGGCCATGTCGATCATCCTTATGTTGGATGGAGGCATGAGAGGAAGATATGTTGGGACCTCTTCTTATTCCAGAGTCCAAGGAATAGATAGAGTTTATTCAAAAGAGGATGGCTGCTACACAATCTCGATAGAAGTCTTATGTTGATCGACGGAGACGACCTCTGGAGTCTGATGTCGGAGATCAGTTTTTCCTACGTGTCACCTCATGGTTGGGACATAGGAGGATTGTGAGATAGGATAACCTTTCATCGAGGTATGTGAGGCTGTTTGAAGTGTTGGAGAGAGTTCAGATGGTTTCCTATCAGTTTTATTTACCTCATAGGTATTGGTCTATACATTATGTCTTCCATCTTTCTCATCTTCAACATTACTTCTCATACTCATCTCATGTTTTCCAACCCGAGGAGGTTGAGTTAGAGGTAGATGCCTTATTCAAGGAGCATCCTATTTGGATTGTTTATCGAAGTGAGAAGGTCCTCTGTGGCTGGTCTGTTTCTCTGGTATGAGTGATATGGCAGCATGAGAGAGTACAGGATGAGACCTAGGAGAGGGAGGTCGATGTAGGATCACTGTGGAAGATGTTATTCGAGTATTCTTCTACTACGTTGCCTTGCTAGGGAAATCTGGGGACAAATTCCTTTAAGGGGGGATGTTATTAAGAACCCAGATCTTCTTTTCAGGTATAGGTTCTATTTTTTGGTGTTTTTGAGAAAAAAATGAGTTTCAGGAAATTTCTTGAGTACATGTCGTGTACTCGGTTTCCGCCAGTGACCATGTACTGGTCATGTAATGGCCAAGTACATGGTCATGTGAGGTGACCCAGAGACCGCCTAAAAAAGGGCCTGGTAAGGGAAAGTATACGCTTTTTACTTCTAATATACATGTCATGTACTTTATTTTTATCATTAAACGGACCGGGGTCACGTCTAATGGACAGAATGCACTTCTTCTTTGTATGTCTCATCCAAGAGTGGCTGTATGTCTGCTAGTATTCTCTGAGCCCCCGAATCGTTGTCTATTCTCCGAATCGACTGTCGTCAATAGCGTTGGAATCAAATATGTGATTTCTCTCTTTTTCTTGAACTTCATCTTCTGATTTCTCCTTTTTCCCGAGTTATCCTCGGTTGAATGTTTTCAACGTTTTTGTAGATCTACGACATTCTATGGCTGTTATAGACCTGAGATTCATGTATATCGATCTCGCGATGCCGAGGTAGGTGGATTTTTCCATTCCGTAGTTATTCTTTGAGTCATATGTGAAAAAGTTCCCAATAGCCTTGTCTAAGGTATTCTGGGTTTACAGTTTTTAGCCCTATTTGTTTCTAATATTCCTTGTTTGTTTGGACAGAGGTTAATTTTAGTGAATAGGGTTAACTTTTCCATGCTATGGATGTTTTTTACAATGTTTTCATGTTTCAACCATTTGGTCTATCTCTCTTTTTATCTTTCTTTCCATGCCTATTATTGTAGGATGGAGTGATTTTATCAGAGATGCTTTGATATGCTGTAGAGTTTTTAGCCAAGTAGTTATTTAGGTTTACTTTGTATGCCATATATTGTTGTGCACGATTGACTTACACAGGTCTGTGATAACCTGGTGTTGTAGACCATAGGGATAATGAACGTTGAGGGCTTCTCCAGAGTGTTTGTTTACTATTACGTTATGAGACCATAGGGGGGATGGATGTAAGTGCTCCACCAGAGTGTCTATAGTTCCTTGATGTGGGCCATAGGAGGAATTGGACATTGAGTGCTTCCTCAGAGCGCATTTTAGTTGCAGATACAAGACTATATGGGGGATTGACAGTGAGTGCTTCCATAGAGTGGTTGTGGTAAAGCAAAAACAGAGGGGTTAGACTTTGTGTACTTCCCATAGGGTTGCTTGTGTTTTTTTGGTTGAACCAGAGGGGATAGGCTGTGAGTACTTCCCAGAGGGTCACCTGTTTGTGATTATATGTTTACTTTTTATATGAAATTGAATAAAATTGAACTGTAGGATTGTTTAATTTTGAGTACTTCCTTGTTTATTGTTTCTTTTTTATTATTGTATGCCATATATATTCACTAACTATTAGGAACAGATATTTGGGTGGTTTCCTACTGGGATTAGTCTCACACCATATTTGGGCCATTCTTTTGGGACCAAACATATTATATTGCTTCATGTATAGATAAGTGAAAGGTCCCTTCTGCTTCAGGTGCTTGATTGCTGAGGATATAGGGTGCATGGGACCAAGATGAGGCTTGCGATTTTGTGGAGATGTTTACACGATTTTCTTTTCTACTTGGGTTTAGTATTGTATTCCAGCATTGTGACGTGTTTGGATGCTTTCCTAGACATATGTGTCGTGAATCATTCTATATATGTGCTACAGTTTATTCATCCAGTCTTCCATTGTTTTTTGTTGTAAGGTATTGTTACAGATTCCTCTATTGTTATCTATTTAGTTTCTGATGTGTTACACTTCCAATGAGGAATAGTTTCCCCACTATCACATCCAAGGCCCTCTCTATTAGTCAGTACCCTCTTGAGTTTGGAGAAATGTGCTTCATTCCATGTGACCAATCCGGTATGGGGAATCTCTAGGTGGCTTCCAAAACTAGGACGTTACAAAATATATCTATAAATATTTCTTTCTCCAGCACCCCAACATATGTGGGGATTGAGAAGGCTAAAACACTGGCTTAGATCTCTGGGTGGAGTACCCGTTCAAACATTTTTTCTTGGAAATAAACTTCTCATATCATCTCAATGGAGTACCATATATGTTCTGTGAACCTCTCTATGTACATAGCCATTGTCATACCTCCCTTCTGATGCTCTAGAAGCTACTGAATATAAACTGAGAACAAGAAGGAGGGGTTGTACTCATCATTGAACAATATCTAGAAGTCAGTCCCTAAGGGTTTCAAATAATTGTGAATCTACATAACAAGGCTCTACTAGTTCCCTGCTAATCCATGGAAAAGGATGACTGCTAGAACAACCACCCCATCTATTATGGTCCAAAATATCTTGAAGATACGAACCAAAAACTATAGAAAATTCTATATTGAATGGGGATTTATCTCACTATTGGACCTGAGTGGCCTCTGGAACTAGAACTCATAGTGTGGTAAGACTACATGAGTCCTCACCCTACTCTTCTATAATTATCTTCTACTCTATAGGTGGGGGTACTACTACCTATCCACCTAGTAGAAGGGGTTGTAGGATGAACCATGAATTGGGGCCTCATCTCTCATCAGATCTTTGTCACGATCCATAACTGGTATCACAGATTTTTTTCATCATGGAGACATAAAGAGATTTATCATGATGTACCATGGTTAGGTGATTATATATATATATATATATATATAAACAATAGGGAGCTGACTGAAGAAGGGCTGTCAAAGAATCCATCCTATATGATTCATGTACCATTGATCACTAAAACAATGTCTCATAATGAAGAGTTTATAATAATGTATTCAAGGTCATGGTGAATGGATACGTCAGCCTATAGAACCATCATTGGATTCCATGGCATAAGAGATACACTCAATACACATTTAAACTATTTACATAAACCCAACCAAATCCTCTAAAGGGGAATAGTCTGAAAAGCATCCAATGGAATAAAATTTCTCTGATACCAATCTTTAATGACTTGACCCAATACAGGACTTGAGCCACAACTACCCCAATCCCACCTCCATAATCTAGGGGTTGAAGACAAGTTTTGAAGGTATAACTAACTCAAGGATTCTTTCTCATGTGTACCTATACACACACACACACAACCATCATGATGAAGAAGTTCATAGGGAAAGAGTAAAAATTGAAACACATATATAAATTAAACTAATAATGAATAACTAATGAGGTGTACCAAATTAATCCACTGAAAACTGAAAATTAAAGGGGAAAATAGACACCCAACTAGATGTATGTACAAACCTAAAAAAACATAAAAGGTAAAATATTGAGAGAGGATAGCTCATGAATCTCATGCTACAACCACTGTACACATAACAATATACTAGGTATCCCTATTTTCATCTATTTTCATAGTAGACCTATTCATTTTCTTCATAAGACACGACATATACGAGCAAATCCCATGTAGTGGTGAGTATATACATACCTAGTAGGAAACTATGAAATATTAAGGGGGATAAGTAAGACATACAATATTAATGAATGGTAGTTGATGAATGATATAGTCAAAGAGTATATCACAACTCAACCAAGAGTATATGTCATATTTTCCAAGAACAGGAGGCTCAACATGCTTAGTAGATGAAATAAATATAGAGTCTTCACCACCTATAGAAGGAGAGTATAATATTACAACCATTCGAAGCTAGTCATGAATAACATATTTCATACGCATTGCATCTTCTCCTCCAATGTATGGAGAGTAAATAATTCCAAGGTGTGGATATAAAATAATATATATATTCTCAATAAAATAATCCCAAATGAGAGTGTAGGTGGTTTCCATCTCACATATCAGTCCATGAATAATAGTGTTCAATAGTTCCAAAATTCCATTAATGATTCGCATAATCTCACACATCTTCCCATAAGTAATCACTAATGTCAAAAAAATGTGTCACCACTATCTCTCATAGTCATGGGGGAAAAACTCGATGTGGTGGACATACTCCCATGTTCATCAGAGAGCTTCCAACCAATAAATGTCTATAGAGGACTTGAACCTATATTGATGGGGGGGTTTAACTCTAGTGTCATGAGGACCTGTTCCCTATATTTATATGGGGTTACACTCAGTAGGTATTGGGCTTGTGACCATGCTGATGCAGGGTTCCACTCTATTGTCATAAGGAATTGTGCCCTATGCTGATTGGGGGTTCTACTCAATAAATAGAGGACCTACTCCCATGCTGATGGGTGGTTCCACTATATAGGCTGAGGACCCAGACCCTCTTGTGATATGGGGTTCTAATCTAGTAATTGAGGACTCATGCCCTATCTGGTAGGGTATTCAACTCGGAAATCGAGGACCCACGCCCTAGTACCACATGGATTTTCCAGTCTAGTCATCGAGGATATGCACCCTTGTTTTTTAGCAGGGGTTCCATTTGGAAGCTATCTATAGAGTGATCATGCCCATGATGGGGGGGGGGGGGTGTTCCACTCTAATTATCGAGACTCCACTTCCAAGCTCTACTGGAGGGTACAACTTGGTAGTCCTTGTTGATTATACCTATTCACTAACATCATCGAGAGTCTCATAAATGAGAATCATGCCTTAAAAATTTCACAATGTATCTCAAATTTCACACGATAGCAAACCATCAAATTCTATATGGAAAAAAATTTGGATAGCCTACTCATAGAAAAAAATTCATTCTAGATGAAGGAAATAATAAACCTTTATGTTTCCTAAAATGAGGTTCGGGGGTGCAAGGTGTGTGAGGGGACCCACACGGTGTGTGGTCCCGCTCCACCACTTGGTTTCATACCTATCTATTTAACATATCCCTTTCATAGTAGCAGTACAAATCATGTAGGTGGAATACATGTAATTTCAAAACTATCCTAGACTAGGTTTTGTACCTCTTGTCATGTCCGTGTGTTGAACCTCATGTCCATGTACAAGAACCTCTGTTTGTGTGCATGACCTGGTTTTCCTATACTTGGGTACACAACTGTGTACCCAGATTTGTACTTGCACACATGTTCCTAGACATGTAATCCATCACTTGGGTCTCCAAAACAATGAATGGGTACATAAAGTGTATGAGGAATACACATTGTTTCATCATTAACATTTCCAAAACCCTTATCATCACTAATAAGGGGATACACACCATGTTTCCATTCCACTAAATGGAGTGTATTTTGGTTTTCTCTAGTATATTAATATCCAATTTCTGTGCCTAAATATATTTTTCTAGCAAACATTTTTGTCCCCATATCTAGCCAAGAATTGTGGATCTAGTTTAAAATCACGGTTTCCGGCCATCGTACATTTGGAAACAGCCTTCGATGGTTATTTGGGGTTTGTTATTAAGCTTTCACATTTACATGTAATCCACAATCGATTCCTTTATCTCAAAATACATATAGCGACCTATCCCCAAATAGCCCAGAGTCGATGTCTACATCAAAATAAATTGGCATGATTACAAGGAATCAAGCCCTGAAGGACCGATCATTTTGGTTGTCTTGGTAAACTAGATACATAAATGGTCCATGTATTAAAAATTAATACATTTATTGCAACATATTTTTTTCTTCTAAATTAATACACACTAAGGATAACTCTAATCCATCTAGTAAATCCCTACATATCTTTCATAGTAATATTTTCAGATTCCTAGGGAATGAAACATAATAAGGGTGAGCTCAAATCCTTAAAAATGGAAAAAATATAGTGGAATAAATAATGAATCAATAAGAATAGTCAATGTGGCATGGTACATGACTGAACACACATTCCATATAGATAAATGAAAATGAAATGTATCCATAGATATGTCGATGCAAAATATCATTGATAAAGAATAATTAAAATCTAAATAAAGCCAATTCTTATTTTCCAGATGTCATGTTTCCTAGGAATATGAGACCTTTACCATAAAAATATAATTTATCCATTCCAATTTGTTTAACCAATTCGTCTCATGAGACTACTGATTCCTCGAGGGTCTTTCATTCACCAGTCCCCAACCTGTACAGCTTTCCTTAAATGATCCCCAACCCTTGTATTACATGTCCAAAGAATTCCTTATATATCAAATAAGTAATGTTACTTATAAAATATCTTTATTGAATAAAGTATATAGATTTACCAATACTTACCAAACTAATAAAATAAATTTCATTGTTGACATAATATGTAAAATAGTATATGGTTTATGCAATAGTAATGTCCATGATAAATGAAATGGAAAAATTATGGGAAATTCAATGTTCAATTTTCATAAGAGATTGAATATTTCAAGAGGATGAAAAAATAGATCAAGGAAGTGAATTTTAATATTATACTTGTCCAAATAAATCATAAACCATCTATAGTAAGAATAAGGATGGTATCAATACAACATACCCTAAAGTAGAGTAAAATAAAGCATTGTTGTCATTGATGAAATAAAATAATATATTTGAAAAATATTCTTGTGGAAAATTTCCTTTTATTTTGAAAATATTTTTAATTTAAAAACCATTTTCAAAATCAGTGAGGATTAGGCTTCAATGGAATGACAATGGATAAATATGTACATGTTATATGAGGTCAAAAGAATATTCCTTGTGTACATCAAAAGGTCAAATAATTCCTCATTTGGAAAGAGACAAGAATATTCCTTCTAAGATATTGGCAAAAGAAAATATGTAAAAGTGTCCTTACCAAAACGTTTTAAAATCATTTTTGAAAACATTTTAATAAAATATGTTTTTATAAGAAAACAAGTTCTCTAACTAAAGAAGGAAATATAGATGGGTTTTCCAAAAAAACATTTTCATAAAAAATTGAGGGAAAAAGAGTGGAAAATTGATAATAATAATTGAAAATGGTCATAAATAACCATATAATAATAAATTTTATTATTTAATAATGGGTATATAGTTTCCTCAAATGGAAATTCCATTGAAAGCTCTTTAGGATTCGTATTGAGGAAAGAAAATCATTAAACATTTCAAAGTGTCCCATACCACTTTGAAACATTTATAAATCATAAACCTCATGAAAGAATAATATTAAATTAAATTATTAAACACCATTAAGGAAATATAATTCATTATATATAATTTAAATGGAAATTTAGGCACTATATGAAAGGAACTAGGTGCATAATAATAGAATGTGCCTCAATAGAATGAAATTGAGAATAAATCCATTACATATGAATCGAAAGACCCAAAGGTGAAAATCATAAAATGAAACATCTTAATAACATGAATATAATATGTTTAATGATATTTTATGTCATGTTTTAAGTATGTACACCATATATATAAGTAATTAGGTGCACAATAATAAATTAAGCCTCACAGAAAGAAAAGTGAGACACGAATTCCATAATTTGTATTTCCTTTCAGGTGAATGTCCTTTACATTCCTGTGTAATAAAATTATGTTAATTTTATACTTTATTCAGAACATTTTTCGTGTTTATAATTTATTTTATTTCACTTATTACCATGTTTTTACAACTTATCAAACAATTAAGTTTACATTAGGTGTTTTGACCAAATTCGGATTTTGTTTAAAAAAATTACATTCATAGATCAACTATGGTTAATGGGGTCTTTATATAAAATCTCCATAATAATAACCATGAAATAATTATAATATTTATACATCAATTATACTTTTAAAATAAATCATTAAACATGGTTATGAAAAATTAAATAACATTACAATAATGGAGACGGTAGGTCATACGTACACATGAGTAATGATTCCATTTTTGAATGATCATAATGGAAAGATGATAAGTGAAACAAAATAATTAAATAATGATAATTATATAATAAATAAAATATTATTTAATCATACATACTTATATATCGAATTCTTGTGATGAAAATGGAATCACATCATGTCAAGGAGGAGGTAGTCCACACACGAATAATGTTATCATTTTTAAGTGTGTGAAAGGGCAATAAAGAAAATGATATATATATATATATACAGAAATTTAATTATTTAATTAATATCATATATATTTTGTGTGTGTATCATATGTTTAATTAATACCATCCTTTATACCTTCTATGTTTAGTATGAACGAACCACAATGCTTTAAGGGGGTGGCAGTCTTCACTTCCTAAAACGATGTTATCGTATTAACATAAAATGGAAATAATTAGAGGTAGGTGTAATAAAATGATTACAGAAGAATAAATACAAAATAAATATCATATATAATATATATACATAGATTTTCCATCATAATTTCCACCATTAGACGTGGTAATTAATGAATGAACATTCATCATTTTGTGAGGCAGTAGTTTTCCATCCCTAGAAACATTATGTTTGTTACCAATTAAATGGTGTTGTTTGTAATTGAAGGTCTAACTATCAGAGTAACAACATAATAGAATATTTATTATACGATTTTTGTTATAAAATAATATAATAAAGATATTTAAGGGGTTGTAAAATGGAAATGAAACTGGAGAGATTAAAAAAATACATTACCTTTTAATCTGGTAACTTATTTTGGTTTAAACAAAAAGAAATGAATGGAAGGTATTATTACCAAAGGAAGGATTCTTGGTCAATGGGAGTGATTTTTTAAGTCCATTTGGGAAGATATTATCTTATCATAATAGTTTTTAGAGGTTTGAGTAATGGGTATAGTTGGTGGCCTTTTATAGGGCCGGAAAAGGACTCACTTGGTAATCTTGAAAAGAAGTTAGGTGTACACATGTTCTTACCTAAACAAAGTCATTAAAATCGTCCAAACTCATGAATAGAAGTTTAGTTGCCGATATATTAACATAAAATGGGTTTTTTATAAGTGTCTAGGTCATTTGGGCTCTTAAACATAGGGTTGTAGTCAATTTTTAAGCCTAAATACACCTCAGTCACTGTAATTAATTTTAATCACTTTCTCTAATCATTTTTGTAAAAAATTAGGTTGACCTTATTTGATGAAAAATATTTTCATGATTACAATTTTTAAGTCATATTTCAAACATTCCAATATCATTAGTGAAAAAATAAGGATTAATACTAATCTCGAAGACAAACAGATTAACTGGTTTTAGTAGAAAACTATTCCAAAGATTATTATGTTTTTATATTCAATTTAAAAGATAAATTCATTCTAATGAACTAAATTTTATTAATATATGTATAATTTTTCCATTGTGATTTGAAAAAAAAATTATGACATAATTTAACATTAATAATTATTTAAAAAAAATTTCATTTTTCAACTAAAACAAGTAGTTTTCACTATTTATCAAAAAAATAATTTTCTCAGATAAATCCCAAAAAATCACCGTAATATAATTTTGAAATTAGGAATTCTAAAATGAAGTTTATATTATCAAATTAAATACATAAAAATGTCAAAATTAATATTTAAAATTGGATCTTCATTATAATGTAGTAAAAATTCCTTAATTAAATTATTGATTTTTATGTAAAGTATTAGGTTTTCTCCAATATTATGCTAATCAAATATATTGGATGAATATAAAAAATAATTTATTAAATATGAAACATATATATTATATTAATATTACTAACTAATTGTATTTATTTTAACCTATTAGGGTAGAACATCTCTGTGAGAATAATAATATTTTTATATAAAAATATATTTTTATATTAAATTGTTTATATATTAATTTATAAGTTATTTGTAACCAAAAATTTAGTTTTCTACACCATATATTTTCATAAGTCAGTTAATACAATTTATAATGGAATGTTTATATCTTATTATATTAAATAATAATATTTTAATTAAAGATTGTTTCTTGGTAAGACTTGGTATTTCATATAGCGTAAGCCATCGAAGAAGGTCGATTTTGCCAGAAATGCAAGGTATGTAGGAATGTCATTGTTTCATATGATGTATTCTGACTCAGTTCCACATAAATTTCAAGATGACTTGGTGTTGAATGCATTGAAATATATAGAATATATTTTAAATATATTATTATGTATATTGATATTATATTACCTTATGCTCTTGTTGTCGTGTGTCATACACGCTATCGAACACATGGTTCCTACTTATGTTTTTTAGTGCATCACATTCTCCCTAGCTTTTTTAAATTGCATACTCACAATTTAAAATAAATCATGGCGATAGATTTTTTGATACTTCCTATGCTAGAAATCCCACATCATGAGAAGGGTTCATAAGCCATCCTCTATAAAAGAGAGAGTAGAATGTGTAAATTTCACGTGGACTACCATGTAATTTGGTTTCTATATAAGAGAAAATTAGTGGAAATTAGATCTAAATACTTGTAAGAAATTGTAAATATTTATAAAGAGTTAATGAGGTCATTAATAAAGAACAAATTAATGATCAATGGAAAGTTGAGGTCCTAAAACCCATAAACCTTTGACTACATAGAAAGCCATCAGTTCAATAAAAATTTAGTTATTAGGATAAAATTTTTATTTCAACATCAGTTTCCTAATGTTGGGTAATTCTTTTATTAACCAATAATATAAGGAAACATTATTACTTGTAATGTTCCAATTTTATATGAACAATCATAGATTTTGGTTATGATTTGATCAAATTCTAATTCATTCCTTTACATACAAGAAATAATTACCAATAATTAATTGTTTTATTCATGAAGCACTAAAATTATCTTTTAAATTTTCATGAGAGTGACAAGTATAACTATTTTCCTTAACTATCTTACAAACCATTTTTTATATGAGATTAATCCCTAATCCTCAAAAGTGATACTACTGGTTCATTATAAACATTTATTTGTCAAATTGTTTAACTAAAAACAATGAAAAGTTAACAAGGACACTGCATAGGTTAGTTTTTGGAATGAAACCCTTATAGTCCTTCAGTCATTGGTTTAAGACCCGCAGCCTTGCAAGAATTGATTGGTTATCACCCAGCTTACAGGTTGTCCTTTTCTAAAATCATATGAATATAACTTCCAAATATAAATATGATGGAAATACTTGAAATTAGGTTAATCTCAAAATAACATTTCAACTACTGTTTTCAATATATTCTCAATACATAATTACATCATAAGTTTTATTTTCACATAGGTCCTTACTTGGTCTAGGGTTTATCTATAATATCATTAGTTGGATATCTAACTCATGACAACTTATATTAAATCTAAAACACCTTAGGTTTAACCTAGGTTTATTATTATGTATCCAAATATTTTATAATGGTTTATATAGAATGATTGGATTATCCTATAAATATCCCCTATAATTATCAAATCAGGTGCACACTAAGGCCCCTTTTTGTGTACTAGGTTGCCCCACATCAAGACCAAAACACATTTTCATAGTTTGTACTCCTAGGTGAAGGTTCCAGGCACAACGGAAGCACGTGGGTGGATGTGCCCACTTGGCTTTTTGTCATTAGCAATGATCAATCCAAGATCAATATGACGATAAAAGACAGTCTCCACGGATCAAATCACAGAAAAAGACAAAGAAGATGGTTGTCCCAGAACCACAAACAAGGATCGTTATAGGTTGATTATAGTTAATTTAATTAATTATAAAGAAATACCTTTTGGGTGTTCTTTCTTCGTTGATGTTCTCGATCACATTGTCGATGTGATCCGTTGTTGCATCGCAGAAGCCAAGTGTAGACTCCCTCTAGCGGTGATCCACACGTGTACCTTGTATCTCTGGATGTCGCCAAAGGATTCTCCGGGTGCTATCATGGATAAGCCATTGCTCACGTTGTCCGCCTTAGATCGTCTTGATCCGATGGAAGAGGATCTATCTCGGTCTTGAGAGCGTTCTTGGAGGAAGAGATTCTTTCGGTCTTGAAATAATTCTCCAGAGATGTTGTGCACAACGATTCTCTTGTGTAGGAAAGGAGTTGGGGTTGTGAGGATATTTATAATTGAGTTTGAGGTTGTAGAGTTATGACAATAAATAAACGCGTTACGCGTTTCATTTATTTCATTAACTCTTATTGAAAACCCCCATGTCGAATAATTAATTCCTTGACATGTGCTCATGCTGATTATAATAAATATCATTTAATAAAATGATATTATATCTTCAAAATTTCGAATGGAAAAACTACACGGCGTGTACTTGTTTTTCATTGAAAACTACACGGTGTGTACATTAAATGTACACGACGTGTATATCTTGTTTTCATTTATTCATTTCCTTTCCAAAATAAAACTACGCAGTGTGTACATTTAATAATACACGGCGTGTACTTGTTTTATTTTATTTTTCCTCCATCATTTAAAACCACTTAGGCTTCCTTGAATAATTATTAAACCATGTACGGGAATAATCTTTATTCAACTTGAGATACGTGGATACACTTAGTGTGTGACCCTCTAGGCCTCTTTCTCATTGGCATTAGGTAGGCTTGCCTAAAGTCCAAGATTACTGTCTAGCAATGGGTCATGGTACCCATGAGAAAGAAGTTGACACCACATTGACATATCACCTCATACGAATGCTTACTATGTAATTTAATCCCTTTGTCTCGATATCTCATCAAGAAGGTTTCATGGTAGTGTCATAAACCTATACGCTTGATATGTCATTCTTTGACTACCTGAAATAAACTCATCGTTTACACCATGGTCACGGAATTTAATGTGACAACTCTATTTCAATCATAGGGCCGAGATATCAACTTCCATAAATGGAACGGACAAATCCTTCCTTGACTTATCCATTAACAACATGTCACTCGTGACGCACCCAACATACCCTACTTCCCGCCAACTGTCTGTGTGATGGTTTTCGTCAGTAAATCTAAGTGTGCAAGTCATGACATGAGTTAATGATAATCTTTCAGTCTAAGGACCATTACACACGCTCGTAGATAGAAATATCCTATGACACCAAGACATGCAGAATTACTACTGGTGGTTCTGTTCTCGTAATCACCCATCTTAGAGATTACCAAGTGCGAACTCCCTGAGAGAGAGTCTCGTCTTTTTACGAGTACTCACACATGACTGTTTGTATACTATGTGTCCTATCATAGTATGTCATCCAACCTCAGAACATTATTTAAGAATATTGTTATAGCATTTCAAGGTTCTCATCATAAAGGGGATCTGCTAAGACCTTATTAATGCAACAAATATTCCAGGACTTTATAATATTATAGTCATGCAGAACAATGAACAATATATAGTAAGTGAACATTTATGTAATCAAAGTACAAAACAGTTGGTTCTGAGGACACCAACCCCTACCAAATCCCACTTGGACTAGAGCCAACTGCCTACGACTTTTAGTCCACTAGACCTCACACGATGATCATGTTTCTGCTGAGTCAAGGATTTAGTTAATGAGCCCACCATGTTGTCTTCCGTGGAAATACTGCTCACTGTAACTTCACCTCTCTAAGAAAAAACCCTCAAGAGATGATACTTCTGAATTATGTGATTTGTCCGCTGATGTGACCTTGGCTCTTTTGCAAGTTCCACCACTGCAGTATTATCATAATAGAGTGTGATAGGATATTTACTGCTTGATACAACATCCAGCTCTTGGACGAAGCTTCGCATCCATACTGCTTCTTTAGCTGCCTAAGAAGCTACGATATACTCAGAGTCTGCTGTAGAATCTGCCACCACACTTTGTTTTGAGCTCTTCCAGCTCACTGCACCTCCATTAAAACTGAAGATGTATCCATTCTGTGACTTCATGTCATCTTGATCAGTCTAGAAACTAGCATCTACATGTCCTCTGATGACTAGTTCCTCATCTCTTCCATAAACCAGGAACATATCCTTAGTACGCCTCAGATACTTAAGGATAGTCTTGACTACCATCCAATGGCGGTCTCTTGGAACAGCTTGATATCTGCCTACTACACTTAATGTATAAGCAACATCTAGCCTCGTACATAGCATAGCATACATGACTGACCCAATCACGGATGCGTAAGGGATCCTTGTCATCCTCTTTCTTTCCTCATGTGTCTGAGTACACATTTTCTTGGAAATATGAATTCCATGTGACACTGGAAACAATACTCTCTTGGACTGTTCCATACTGAATCTCTTCATTATCTTGTCAATGTATGTACTTTGAATCAGGCCCAGCATTCTCTTGGATCAATCACGATGGAACTTGATCCCAAGAATATATGCCGCCTCGCCCAAGTCTTTCATGGAGAAGCATTTATAAAACCATGCCTTAACTGACTGTAAGACAAGTACTTCATTTCTAATTAGAAATATGTCATCAACATATACTATTAAGAAAACGACTACAATTCCACTAAACCTTTTGTAGAAATAAGGATCACATTCATTCTTAACAAAGCCAAATTCTGTAACAGCTTCATCAAAACAAGTGTTCCATGATCTTGATGATTTCTTTAATCCATAAATCGATTTCTGCAACTTTCATACCTTGATGGCATCTTTTGGAGTCACAAACCCTTCAGGTTGTGTCATGTAGACATCTTCCTGGAGGTTCCCATTATGGAAAGCTGTTTTGACATCCATTTTCCAAATTTCATAGTCATGGTAAGCAGCAATGGCCAATAGGATTCTGATGGACTTCAGTATTGCAACTGGTGAAAAGGTTTCATCATAGTCAATTCCTTGACGCTGTCTAAAACCTTCTGAAACCAGTCGTGCCTTGTAGGTTCTGACTTGCCCCTCCATTTCCAGTTTCTTCTTGAATACCCATTTATTACCAATAGGCTTTACATGAACTGGAGGATCTACCAAAATCCATACTTGGTTTTGGTACATGGAATCCATTTCAGAATTCATGGATTCTTGCCACTTGGCAACGTCCGTGCCATGAACTGCTTCCTTGTAGGTAAGATGATCATCATTGTCAACCAATAATGAGTCACCATCCTCGGTGACAGTAAAACCATATCGTTCTGGTTCTCTCACCTCTCTCGTACTCCTATGCAGTTCTTCTTTCTCTGGAACAGATTTTTCTTCCACGGGGCTTTGTGGAATCTGTTCTTATACTAACTCATGTGTATCTTGTGCCTCAACTTCATCGAAGTCTATCTCGCTCCCACTATCTCTTTTGGAGATGTGCTCCCTCTCAAGGAATATGACGTGTCTTTCCACTGTAACCTTTTTTTCTGAGGGGTTGTATAGGTAATATCCCCTTGTTTCCTTGGGATATCCTATAAAGATACACTTTTTGCCTCGGGGTTCAAGTTTTTTACCTGAAGAGGCCTTAACAAATTCTTCACTACCCCACACATGTAAATTTGATAACATGTCTTTGCATCCACTCCATAATTTGTATGGAATACAATTTATCGATTTAGTTGGTACTTGGTTTAGTATGTGCGCTGTTGTTTGTAATGTATATCCCCAAAAGGATAATGGAAGACTCGAATGACTCATCATTGATCTCACCATGTCCAACAGGGTGTGGTTCCTCCTTTCACTTACACCATTCCACAGTGGTGTGTAAGGAGGAGAGATTTGAGATAGAATCCCAAACTTCCATAAGAAATCAACGAAGTCCAGATTAAGATATTCTCCTCCTCTGTCTGAGTGGATTTTTTTAATCTTCTTACCAAGCTGGTTCTCAACTTCATTCTTGTATTCTTTGAACTGATCAAAATAACTTGACTTATACCTCATTAAGTAGATATATCCATATCTACTAAAATCATCAATAAATGTTATGAAGTACAAGAACCCACCCCTTGCTTCAACTGGAAATAGTCCACACACATCTGTGTGAACTAATTCTAGAATCTCTTTAGCTCTTTCACCTTTCCCACTAAATGGGGCTTTGGTCATTTTGCCTTTTAGACACGCATGACATACACCAAGTGGTTTTAGTTCGAAAGAATCTAAATAACCATCTTGATGTAATTTTGTCTAACATTTCTCATTGACATGACCTAGCCGGTGATGCCAAAGTTGGGTGTGGTATGAGTCATGTGAATTAACTTTGTTATCAATTTCCATTACCTGGTTTGTGTAGTCTAACACATAAAGGCCGTTATATAAATGTGCCCTACCAAAACAAATGCTATCTTTATAAAAGTAGCAACATTCATTTCCAAACATGAATATGAATCCATAAGTATCTAATATGGATAGTGAAATGATGTTTTTAGTAATAAAAGGAACATAATAACAACCTTTCAAAACCAAGACCATCCCGGTAGGCAAAGTGAGGTGGTAGTCTCCGACAGCTAGAGAAGCGAGTCTGGCTCAGTTGGCTGCTCATAGATCTAACTCCCCTTAATCAATCTTCCTGAATCTACATGGTTCCTATATTTGGATACAGATGTGATCACCAGAAGCAGTATCTAATAACCAATTAGTAGAAACAGATAGATTGCATTCGATAACAAACACACCTGAAGCTTCCCCTTGCTTCCTTGGCTGGGTGCAGTTTTTCTTCCAGTGGCCCTTCTTGCCACATGCGAAACAAACAACATCCTGTTCCTTTGCCTCCCCTTTGATCTTCCTTTTCTTGGAAGGCCTTGAAGAAGCTTTGGGCTTAAATCTCTTCACCTTCCCTTTCCTTTTATTCACCATAAGGACAGAAGGCTTTTCACGCTTCATGTTATTGTCCACTTGGAGAATAAGGATAAGAAGATCAGATAGAGAATTCTCAATGTTTTTCATGTTGAAATTAACAAAAAAGTTTGAGAAGCTCTGGGGGAGTGATGAGAGAATGATATCGGTACCCATTTCTTCAGGGTGTTTAAACCCTAGAACCTCCAAGCGCTCAATGTAGCCAATGAGCTTGACTACATGAGGACCAGCCGGGGCACCCTCTCCAAGCTTGCTCTGAAACAGAGCACTGGGGATCTCAAACCTTTCCTGTCTTGCTCTCTCCTAGTATAAACCACGGAGGTGCTCGAGCATGTTGTAGGCATCCAAGTCTTCATGAGACTTCATGAGCTCACTAGACATAGATGACAGCATCAAACATTGAACATCAAGAGCATCGTTCAAATGTTGATCATAGACTATGAAATCTTCATCACTCTCCCCTGGGGCAGGAGAATTAGGAAGTGAGGACTCCAGCACGTAAAACTTTCGTTCATGGCGTAGGATAAACCGAAGGTGCCTAAATCGTTCCTGAAAGTTACTGCCGGTGAGGATGTTGTCTTTATCCAGAATTGATCGTAGAGAAAATGTGGTTGATGTGTTTGTCATATTGATTCTAAAAATTAAAAGAGCAGATTCATCAGTGCTTTCTTGATTAAATTTTACGAGAAATAATAAATTTTATTAAGTCTCCCACAATTTTATCAAGTCTCAATGGCCCTCACCATTGAAATCGGAATGTCCAGTTGCTTTTAAATACTAGTGGCAAGGATCCATATTCCACTTCGCATAACCCCAACAAGGGTTGGTCAATCTATTTGAAGGTATTTAGGTAGGAAGGTCTTTGCCAACTATGAGCTTACAGTTCCTTGATCTATTGAGTGGACTCCCCAATCCTGAAATCCTGATTTTGATTTCCTCAACTCTTGCCTCCAATATTACATCAAGTCTACCAAGGGCTACTTCTCTTGATGTAATATGGTTAAGTTAACCCGAAACCATTCATAAGGGTTTCCTTTATAAAATTATGTTTCCCAAAAAGGGTTGGTCAAAGACATAGTTTTATTGAGTCTTGCCCTTAAAAAGTAACGGAAGGCTTGGTCTGACTTAATATGGTATTTGAGGGACTTTATTCTTTATGCGTATCTTTTCATTATCACATGCTTGTTAATATTAAGTGATGCTTGCTTAAGTGATTAACCATGTCTGATAATGTTTATGCATAGTCCGGTTATTATTTTATTCCATCTTTGCATGCATGTTCATTTTATTAATTATGTGATCGCGATGACACATACATAATAAATAAACTATGAAATCAGACAGAAATAGAATAAGATGGCATGATCATGAGATTCTATTTGGTTAGCTTATCTAGCAGTTTTGATAAGCTAACCCTGACCTAGGGAAATCACCTTGAACCTGATGGTTCATTTTTTGCAGCTCCCACCTGTCCGGATTTGTATCTTCTTGGGTCGGTTTCATCTCGGCTTCGGGATTTGAACCATCTCCTCTGGCTTGGGAGATCCTCCATTACATGTGTTTACATTAATGAAACCATGGGCATGCAGGCCCTACATTTTATTGGAAGAAGGCTCGCAGGCCAACAAATTTAAATTAAATAAATTTAAATGAAACCATACATATACAAAGGTTCTTTGGTCTAACTCATGATCATCCATAGTATGCAATGATATTTACGCATATTTAGAATTCAAATTCTTTCAATCGTTCTTTTATTTAAGATAAGACACGCTTGAATTCAATTAATTATGATCTTATAATTAATCAATTCTTTATCTTAAATTATTTTATGAATTTCCTTGAGATTCTTCTCATCCATATTCCTTGTACGGGTGTTTGTACATTAGAGGAAATCTGGTGAAATTCCATTTCTGGAAAGTACACGGCGTGTAGTTTATAATTACACGGCGTGTATTTTTCTTTTCACCATTTATCCAAAGTACACGCCAGGGCTTTGGCATGTTTTCTGTACTTTGGAAATTTTAGAGTACATGGCGTGTAGATGAATCATACACGGCGTGTACTTCCTTGTTACACGGTAACAGGCCTGGCGATCCCGTGTACGCGGTACGCGGCTTATCTTTGTACACTTTTTCACCTAGGTCGGAATGGAGTACACGGCGTGTTTTTCCAACATACACGCCGTGTATTCCGGTTTCCACGCGCCGTTCTATTCTTGTCAACACGGCGTGATTAAAACTTAGGCATAATCAATTCACACGGCATGGTTTGGCGGACCAGTGTCGGTTCGTTGAACCTAAGTACACGGCGTGTAGTTTTAATTACACGTCGTGTAATCTCGTTTTGTACAGACAGGAAGAGCGGCTCCACCGGATGATTTCCTCATTTTTATTTTAATCAAAATTAAAATTAAAAGGTCGTTTATATGATATGAATCGAGAAATTAAGGGGGAAGAATAGATCTCGTTAATTCAGATTTATAGAACGATTTATTTCGAATTGAATCAAATATGAATGCGTAAATTATCAATGAAAATTAAATAAATATAATCAACGTTGTAACCTGCTCTGATACCATTTGAAGGTTCTAGGCGCAGCAGAATCGCGTGGGTGGATGTGCCCACATGGATTTTTGTCATTAGCAATGATCAATCTGGGATCAATACGACGATAAACGTGAGTCTCCACGGATCGAATCACACAAAAAGACAAAGAATATGGTTTGTCCCGGAACCACAAACAAGGATCGTTACAGGTTGATTATAGTTAATTTAATTAATTATAAATAAATACCTTTTGGGTGTTCTTTGTTCGTTGATGTTCTCGATCACGTTGTCGATGTGATCCGCCATTGCGTCACAGAAGCCAAGTGTAGACTCCCTCTAGCGGTGATCCACACGTGTACCTTGTATCTCTGGACGTCGCCAAAGGATTCTCTGGGTGCTAGCGTGGAGAAGCCTTTTCTTGCGTTGTCTGCCATAGATCGTCTTGATCCGATGGAAGAGGATCTCTCTCGGTCTTGAGAGTGTTCTTGGAGGAAGAGGTTCCTTTGGTCTTGAAAGAATTCTCCAGAGATGTTGTGCACAACGATTCTCTTGTGTAGGAAAAGAGTTGGGGTTGTGAGGATATTTATAATCGAGTTTGAGGTTGTAGAGTTATGAAAATAAATAAACACGTTACACGTTTCATTTATTTCATTAACTCTAATTGAAAACCCCCATGTCTAATAATTAATTCCTTGACATGTGCTCATACTGATTATAATAAATATCATTTAATAAAATGATATTATATCCTCAAAATCCCGACTGGAAAAACTACACGGCATGTAATAATAAATACACGGTGTGTACTTGTTTTTCATTGAAAACTACACGGAGTGTACATTAAATGTACACGACGTGTATATCTTGTTTTCATTTATTCATTTCCTTTCCAAAATAAAACTACACGGCATGTACATTTAGTAATACATGGCATGTACTTGTTTTATTTTAATTTTCCTCCATCATTTAAAATAACTTAGGCTTCCTTGAATGATTATTAAACCACATACGAGAATAATCTTTATTCAACTTGAGATATGTGGATACACTTAGTGTGTGACCCTCTAGGCCTCTTTCTCGTTGGCATTAGGTAGGCTTGCCTAAAGTCCAAGATTACTGTCTAGCAATGGGTCAAGGCACCCAAGAGAAATAAGTTGACACCGCATTAACGTATCACCTCATACGAACGCTTACTGTGTAATTTAATCCCTTTGTCTCAATATCTCATCAAGCAGGTTTCATGGCAGTGTCATAAACCTATATGCTGGATATGTTGTTCTTTGACTACCTAAAATAAACTCGTCGTTTACACCATGGCCATGGAATTTAATGCGACAGTTCTATTTAAATCAAAGGGCAAAGATATAAACTTCCATAAATGGAAGGGACAAATCCTTCCTCTGCTTATCCATTAACAACATGTCACTCGTGATGCACCCAACGTACCCTACATCCTGCCAACTATCTGCGTGATGGTTTTCGTCAGTAAATCTAAGTGCGCGAGTCATGAAATGAGTTAATGATAATATTTCAGTCTAAGGACCATTACACACCCTCGTAGATAACAATATCCAATGGCACCAAGACATGCGGAATTACTACTGGTGGGTCTATTCTCATAATCTTCCATCTTGGAGATTACCAAGTGCGAACTCCATGAGAGAGAGTCTCGTCTTCTTACGAGTACTCACACATGACGGTCTGTATAATATGTGTCCTATCATAGTATGTCATCAAACCACAGAACTTTATTTAAGAATATTGTTATAGCATTTCAAGGTTCTCATCATAGCGGGGATATTCTTTGACCTTATTAATGCAACAAATATTCCAGGACATTATTATATTATAGCCATGCAGAATAATGAACCATATATAATAAGTGAACATTTATGTAATCAAAGTACAAAACAATTGGTTCTGAGGACACCAACCCTTACACTAGGTAAATCAATTCTAGAACCACATCCACTTGTTGTATCCAGATAAGTATGTTTTTCTAGGAATACCCACATAATCTATAATTTACCAAAATTATATGGTTTTCATCAATACTTATTCGAATTTAACTTTAGGATTATGTTTTATAATCTAGGTTTTCCTAAATATAGTTCCCAATTTTTCTACTAAACATCCTCTAAAACCAACTGTAGTGACCCAACCTCAGATATCCTAGAGCTGCTGTCTACTACTAAATACATTGGCATGATTACTAGGAATCAAGACCAGAAGGACTGATCAGTTTAGTAGTCCTGGTAAACCATATACATAAATGAGTCTTGTATTACAAAGGAATACATTTATTACAACATAATATTTTTCTTATAAAGAAATAAATAAATAAACATTGAAGATAAATTTAATCCATCTAATAAATCCATGCATATCATTCTTAGTAAGCTTATTGGATTCACGGGGAAGGAAACTTAATAAGGGTGAGCTGAAATTCTCAGTAAGTAAAAAAAATATAGTGGAATCAATAAGTAATCAATGAGAATATTCATTATGGAAAGGTACACAACTGAACACACATTCCATGTAGATAAATGAAAATGAAATTTATCCATATATATATCGATACAAAATATCATGGATAAATAATAACTTAATTCTCAGAAAAAAAAAACTCTTATTTATCGGATGTCATGTTTCCTAGGCACATGATACCTTTACCATCAAAATATAGTTTAACTATTAAAATTTTTGGAACTAATTCATCCCATGAGACAACTGATTCCTCGAGGGTATTTCATTCACCGGTCCCCAACCCATAGGGATTTCATTAAATGTTCCCCAACATATATATTTCATGTCCAAAGAATTCCAAATTTATCCAATAAATATTGTTCCTTATCAACTATACATATTGAATAAAGTATACTGATTTATCAATATTTATCCAAACAATAAAATAAATGTCCAATTTGGCACCATATGTAAAATTTTATACGGTTAAGGTAATAGTAATATCTTTGATAAATGAATTTGATAATTTAGCAGAAATTCAATGTTCAATGTTCATAAGAGATTGAATATTTCATGGGGACTAAAAAATGGATCAAGGAAGTGAATGTGAATACAATACATGTCCAAATAAATCATAAACCATCAAGAAGAATAATAAGTATGGTATCAATAAAACATAACCCAAATTATTGTAAAATAATTTTTTCTAGTCATTGATGAAATAAAAGAATAGCTATTAAAAATATTTTTTAATTAAAAATACTTTTATTTTGAAAATCTTTTTCACTAAGAATCCCTTTTATAAAACATTGAGAAGGTGGTCTCAAAAAATTGACGGTGGATAAATTCGTACATATTGAACGAGGTAAAAAAATATTCCTTTTGTATGGAAAAAGGTTAGAAGATGCCTTATTTGGAAAGTGAGAAGAATATTCCTTCTAAGAGATTGGTAAAATTAAAAAAGGGTAAAAGTAACATTACCAAAAAAATTTAAAATCATTTTTGAAAACATTTTAATAAAACATATTTTTTAGAAAAAATAGGTTTTTTGACTAAAGAGAGAAATAAAGTCGGGTTTTCATAAAAAAATTTATAAAACACTTTGAGTACCAAATAGTGGGAAAATGGGACTAATACATAAAATGGTCATAAATAACTAGATATGAATTAAGGGTATTATTTAAAAATGGTTATAAAATTTTATTGAATGGAAATTCCATTTAAATATTGTTAGGAATAGTCTTGAGGAAAATAATCTTTAAAAATTACAAAGTGTCCCATACCACTTTGAAATATTTTTAAATCATAATCCTCATGAAAGAATAATATTAAATAAAATAATTAAATAACATGAATGAAAAGAAATTCATTATATAGAATGTCTATGGAAATGTATACACCATATAAAAGAAACTATATGCATAACAATAGAATGTGCCTCAACGAAATGAAATTGAGAAGAAATCCATTACATATGAATCAAAAGACCCAAAAGTGATAATAATAAAATTAAACTTCTAAATACCCTAAATATAATTGGTTTCATGATATTATATGTCAATTTTTAAGTATTTACACCATATATATATATAAGAAATTAGGTTCACAATAACAAATTATGCCTTGTAGAAATAAAATCGAGAAAAGAATTCCTTACCTTGTGTTTCTTTTCTCGTGAACGTCTTTAAAATTCCTAAAAAAATAAAATTATGGTAATTTTATACTTGTTTCAGAACCTTTTTATTTTTTATAATAACTTTTATTTCACTTATTACCATTTTTTTTACAACTACGCAAACAATTATGTTTACATCAGGTGTTTTGACCAAGTTTAGATTTTGTGTTAAAAACAACTTTCGTAGGTCTACTATGGTTAAGGGGTTCATTACATAACATATCCAGAATAAGAAATATGAAATAATTATCATATTTATACATCAATTATATTTTTAAAATCAATCTTTAAATGTGTTTATGAAAAATGAATTAATGTTACAATTAGGGAGACGGTGGGTCGTACGTATGCAGGAGTAACATTTCCATTTTTCCATGGTCATTATAGAAAGAAGGTAAGTAACACCAAATCATTCAATAATGATAATTATATAATAAATAACTTATTATTTATTCATACATACTTATATATATATAATTATTTTGATGAAAAAGGAATCACATCATGTTGAGGAGGCAGTAGTCCACATATCCAAGAATAACGTTATTACTTTTCAAGTGTGTGAAAGGGTAATAAATAAAATTAAAAATATATATCCAGAAAGGTAATTATGTCACTAATATAATATATACTTTTATATATATCATATTTTAAATTAAAACCATATTTTATGTGTTCTATGTTTAGTGTGAAACAATCCCAATGCTTTGAGGGGGCGGTAGTTCACACTTCCTCAAACGATGTTATCGTATTAACATAAAATATAATGTATTAAAGGTCAGTGTAATAAAATGATTAAAAAATTATAAATAAAAAATAAATATCATATATAATATATATAATATAAACAGTTTATATAATAATGGCCAACATTAGAGGCGGTAATGGAATAATGAACAATCATTGTTTCGTGAGGTAGTACTTTCTCGTCCATAGAAACATTATGTTCGTTAGCTGTTAGATGGTGGTGCATGAAATTTAAGGTATAAATCTCAGAATAACAACATCCTAGTGTATTTAAAATACTATTGATTTTATCAAATAAAATAATAAAGATATTTTAGGGGTTGGATAATGGAAAGGAAACTAGAGATATTGAGAAAAGAAAATACTTTTTAATCGGGTAACTTCTTTTGGTTTAAAAAACAATAAATCCATGGAAGTTATTATTACAAAAAGGGAGGATTATAAGTCAATGGGAAGGATTTTTGGAGGCCATTTGAGGTATATCTTTGAGGAAATTAAGAGGTTTTGGAGGGTTGAGGAATGGGTATAGGTTGTGTCCTTTTATAGGGAAGGAAAAGGACTCACTTGGTATTCTTGAGAAGAAGTTAGGTGTACACATGTTATTACCTTAAAAAAGACATAACAAACACCCAAAATCATGAATTTAAGGTTAATGGACATAATATGTCCATCCAATGGGTTTGGTACAAGTGGCTAGGTCATTTGGGCCCTAAAACTTATGGTTTTAGTCCATTTTAATCCTAATTACTCTTTTATCACTGTAATTAATTTTAATCACTTTCACTAATAAATACTGTAAAGAAATTAATTTTATATTATTAGAACACAAATATAATCTTTATTACTATGTTTTATGTTGTATTTTCAAAATTAAAATCATAGAAGCGGAAAAATTTGGATTAATGCTCATCTCACAGACAGACGGATTAACTAGTTTTAGTAGAAAATGTTCAAATGACTGTCATGTTTTTATATTAAATTTAAAATTTAAATAGATTATAATGAACTAAATTGTATTATTAGATTTATAATTGATCCAATTTTACATTAAGACAAATTTATAATACAATTTTACATTAATAATTATTTAAACAAAAAGGCAGTTTTTAACAAAAATGATGTATTTTCCACTATTCATCAGAAAAAGAAGTTTCTCGGAAATATACCAAAAATTCACCCTAAGATAATTTTTTAATTATTATTTGAAAATGATTATTATTTAATCTAATTAAATTTATAAATTTTTAAAAATTAATATTTAAAAATGTCCTCCATTGAAAGGTAGTAAAAATGCCTTTATAAAAATATAGGTATTTATGTGAAATATTGGATTTGCTCTTATATTTTTCTAAAAAAATCTATTAATTTAATATAATTTTTTTTATCAAATATAAAAAATATATATTAAATTAATATCACTCACTGATTTTAATTAATTTAATCTATTCGGGTAAAAAACATTGTGACCATAAAAATAGTTTTCTATAGAAATATCTTTTAATATTAAATTGGTTCTTATAAAAATATCTTTTATTTGTTCATGCATATGGAATTCCAGAAATAATCCTAATCCTGAGGGTCATGTGGTGACATGGGAATCCATTGTTGCTAAAATAAAAATCCTCTTTCTTGACCTAATTGGTGGCTCGAACGGTTGGCACAATACCCCATCCTTTCGCACCCTAAAATGAATGGGAGGTGTGGACAGTGTTCTGTTGACAGAGGAAGGTGGGTGCATTGGATCCCACTGATTGGAGGTTTTAAATTGAACACTGTTGGATTGTTTTTTATGGGTGATATGAGTGTGGGATGGGTGGTTAGAGACAGCAGGAGAGACCTCATTCTGGCTTATGAATCATTTTTTGGGAAAGACACCTCCCTCCAAGCTGAGGCCTTAGCGATGCTGGCCAGGATTTCTCAGTGTGAACAGAGGGACATTTCTATTTATTCTGTGGAAAATGATTATGTAATTTTCTATTATTGTATTCAACATAATTTTTCCACACCATGGGCGATTACTTGTATCATTAGAAGATGTTTTTCCAAGCTACGGAATCAAGGTATACAAGTGTATCATACGTGGAGGGAGGGGAGTATGGTAGCTGACTTCTTGGCCTCCATTGCATATGAGGGCCAAGGTAATGTTGTGTCTTGTTTCTAGATTTACAGTCTTTGAATCCTGAGGGTGTGAATCTGATTTAGCGTGATCAATTTGGACTCCATTACTTTAGGCCTCCTTGAGGTGTTGTTGTTCTTACCCACTGTTTTTCCAGTTTCTCTTTTATGGAAATGCAGTGTTAGTAGTAGTTCTTATATTAATTTATAATTTATTTGTAACCATCGATTTAGTTGTCTAAACCATCTATTTTGATAATTCAGTTAATAATATTCATAATGGCTAGTTTATATCCTATTATATTAAATAATAGTTTTTTAATTATAGATTGTTTCTCGATAAGACTCAGTATTGTGTATAGTGCAAGCCATCTAAGAAGGTCAATTTTGTGTGTAACACAAGGTATAGAGAAAGGTCATTGTTGAGTACAATGTACACTAACTCAGTGTCATGTGCATTGAAAGATAACTTAGTGTTTAAGGAACTAAAATATGTAGAATATATTTTAAATATATTATTATGTATATGGATATTATATTACCTTACACGCTTGTAGTTGAATATCATACACTCTATCAAACACAAGGTTCTTACTTATGTTTTTCAGGGTGTCACAATACTAGAAAAAACTTTTGTACCTTAAAAAACACTAATTTTTTTATACTTCATCGACCAATGCTCTATTTCTTAATTCTTCGTAGCTTTAGGGGTCTGATCGGGCTTGGTACTTCTCGAAACATTCGATGTGGAATAGAGGTGTCCAGTCGATGTAGAAAGAAAATAAATGAGGTGGGAAATCACAAAACAAAAATTTTAAACATATTTGGCCAAGTGTTCTTTTCCAATGGTATAGAATTAGAATCCAAGTTTAGAAAACAATTGAAAATAAATATGTTTCTATACCCGGTCACAAGAAACGAATGTAAGGGTACAAATATCAAAGAAAAAGGATCAATTTTTCAATATATTTAATCAAAGGGAGTAAATCACAAATTGAAGATTCCTACCTTGATTTTGGATCATATGTTGATAAATAACCCACCTATTAATGACTGATATAAGTTGTTTCATTCATTGAATCTTGATATGATCTGATCCGGTGTTTCACCGTCATCTGATGAGATCATCCAACATAAGTAAGAATGAGAGCATCGTTTGTGATTCCAAGAATATGAGGCTATACCTGGAATGTATTCCATGTAGATTTATTTTTTAGGAATGGATTAGGAAAAATTAGTTTAATTAATTGCATTATTGAATTAATTAAACTCACTGAACATACTACCAACATTCAAGGAGTCCGAACGCCCTACACCAACATATTTTAGGTCACTTGTAGGGTAAAAATGCATTCGAGACTCAACCATGGTCTCTAATTTCAACCTAGATCATTTATTTAAGATTTATCTCTTTCTATTTAAAAAATTTCACAGACATAGCATAAAAAATATATTTTTTTATAAAATTTATTTTCGGCACACTGGGCCATGAAATTAAACAGAGTCTCAGCGCCTAAATCTAGAGGTAAATATGGAAATATTTCAATGTCTTACAATGAAAAAACCATGTCTCTACAAAATTACTCTCTATTAAATATAAAATTTATTTGATTTGATCATCTATGTAATTTAAACAATGGTTAATATCCCATAGTTTATATGAAACTTTATTGGGAATTTATAAATGGTAAATCCAAATCATGCTAAATAAAAACTGATAATATATATATATATATATATATATACGTTAAATAATTTACATATATATATACACTTTTCTATTAGACATTATATACCAGAAAAATAGAAAATAAATCAATATTTTATTTACATTTAATGTAACATTCCTAGATAAATCTCTTGCAAATAATTAAATACATATGAAATGGTCTTATTCCATAACAACAATTCTAATAAAATACATTAAAATAGATAAAAACCCTAATACTAGAAATATATCATATAAATTTTTGTAACATTAAATATTTTTACATTGAAAACCTTATAGGGTAGGAATAAGGGATTCGAATATTGAATAATAAGAAGGGGGATGGTTATATGAGATTACAATGGTGTATTATCAAAAACTGAATAGGGAATCTCATATATAATACCATTGAAAGTGGTGGAATAAAAGGGAGGAACTATTAGTGGTCTAAAAATAATGTTTTTAGAGAATAATATGATAATTTTTTCTTAAATAAAATTATTGAAAAAATGGAAATTCAGAATTTTAAAAACTAGGAATCTCATATGGTTTGGCTAAAAAACATGGGAAACCATGCAACAACAATGAAATATATACTTGATTTTATATTTTCACACCACATGTTTAGGATTTATAGTTACTCTTATCTTTTGAGAATCTATTTATCTTTCATTAAAATCTACACCCAACACACGGTTATGGCATAAAGATACATATGACTATGTTCTAACCATGTTTTTTATTATAAAAATAACAATTATTATATATGATTAAAAATTATTTTTATAATATATGTACATTTAATAAATTCACATCATTTCCCATGTACATATAATACTAAGATACATAGTCACTTCAATTTATGATCCTTTTACTCAACAATAAGTTTCACACATTGAATTAAATCACATAATTACTACCAACTATGTATATACCTTTTCATGAATCTCTGGTACAATGATTTTTATAAATTTTTAGAAATTAATTATTGAAATACTCTATTTTATAGAATTAAATAAATAAATCATGGTAATTGATATGGGGGTGTGTAACACAACCATACAAGTTGGTTATTATTATTGACGCCCTTATTGATTTTTGATCCATAAATTTTCCCCAATATCCATGTTATAAATATAATAAATGATTCAATATTCCATATTATGCACTCCCCCGTAAAACCTATTATGATCCATAATGAATTAAAAAGTTCATATATATTTAAGTTGTAATGAACAATTTTTTTGCAAATATAAATATGTATACATGATGATCAGGTTATCTGATTGGGGTGTGAATTCATGGTGAGGGCATGCGTCACAAAAGGTCTGAGTATTGTTGATATCAATAATGTTAAAAACACCTTACATAAATGAGGATGTGATATATGGTTTTTATTTTCATGGGGTATTTGGTATATGGAATTGATATGTGGATTTGTGGTTATAGTGTTATATGGACGGATTTAAAGAACACAACATATGATGATTTGGCGTGAGAGTAACAAGATTATTGGGAAAATGTTTATCAGTACCTCCTTGAAATATATTATTTATATTTTTTTTACCATAAATTGATGTGATATTGGGTATGTGAGTCTTAGTAAGGATGGTTTATAGTTTAATTGGCATAAGTGTGTGTAACTTTTTTAGTTTTTTCTTAGATTCCTTAATAGGTCTTTTTGGAAACTACATATAATGTTTTTAGGAGAATCCTACTGTGTATAGTATTACTCCCATACCTATATATATATATATGTACATATATATCTGTCTATCTTTTTAGGATTATAAGAGGGTGTTTTGGAGTATTTTGGATTGTACTACAATGAGAATGTAACGATGAGTTTTTCTAATTATAAAATTCATTATATTTTGGTATTTTAATTTGGAGTTGTTTTAATATTTTACATTACAAGCATTATGTATTTGGTCATATTTTATATTTTTTTAATTGTGGGATTATGGCATGATATTTTAAATTAAATGGATAATTCTACCAATATGTGAGATAATATAGACATACTATGAGACTCTAACATGTGGCCTTTTAGAGGTTGGTTTTTAGGGCCAATTTCATATCAACTATTATCCATGGATCAGTACCTAGTGGGGTGGGTCATGAAATTACTCAATTTCAAAACATATTGATGTTATAAAATAAATAACATTATATTAATAAGGTAATGAGTTATATGTATTCTAAATATTTATATATATCCAAGGGTAATATAATGACCACATTAAAAATTTCTATTCACACAAACACACACACACACACACACATATCAATATACTCAAATACTTAATTAAAACTAATTTATTTTATTCTCTAAATTATTCCACAAAAAATCTAACATATTTATAATACTATTCCTGATTTTTTAGTTATTATAAATTGTAAAGTATTCATGGGGTAATGTGTTGATGAATATTTCAAGGTTACAGTTATTGAATTTAATTTTATTTATTATTTTCTTAAAACATTAGTAATTTTTTTTCATATAACTTTTTGAAAGAATAATTCAATGAATAATTTTTTTAATAAAGTGATTTATTATTATACCATAATGAATAATTATTTTTTTACTTATTGTTTTTTTATATTTTATACATGTGTTCAATCCTTTGTAAATAATTAAAAATATATTTACTTATTCAAAAATAAGTGTATCGTATAAATTATATATAAATCCTTTGATGTAACATTCTTCATAATATTAGCAATTTCTCCCTTGAATATTTAATTTTCCTTCCCCAATGAAAAATAAACATGGATAACCATAAAGTTATTATGGCTTCATATTTAGGTTATATTGTTAAATCAACATCACTATTAAGGGTGAGAATAATAAATTCATCATTTTCTAAAAAATGAAAATATATGTTGAGTTTTTCTAGTATCATCTATTTGGGATAAATAGGATTTTTTAGTCAGAAATGAGTATCATACATTATAATATATTTCAAAATATATACATTGTAATTATATTAATGATAACCTAATAATACCTAATATATATTTCCTTCTATTGCATTTTTTTTAATTCTCTCATTTTCTGAGGCATAGTAAGTAAAAAAATATTTTTGGTGTAATTTATCATTTAATTCATCTAATTCAATTTTATTAATTTCATCCTTTTTTAAATTTGATTAGTTTCCTACACTTATTCAGTACATATTTTAAATTATATATGGAAAATATGATATTTTTATTATTTTATGTTTTGAAAAATACCTTATCTATTTTGTTTATACATTTTATAGATGTTATTAGACCATATGATCAAATAAATGATGCATTTCATTGTTACATTAAAGACACAACAATGATTTTCCCCTTGTTTTCGTGGGGGGTTATAAATGGTTCTACTTATTACTCATATATTATGATTCATTTATAAGAACAACCATGCGATTTTGCACACGATTACTAATTCCGCTTGGTTGATAATTTAGATAATCATTATATTTTTCATCACATTCATTTTTCACTATATTCATCCATGTTCAACTAATTTACTAAAACCAAGTAGGAGAATGTGAATAATGAAAATATATAGTAAAATTTGGGAAAATATCTTATGAATATGAGTTATAAACAATAAAATTTCCTAACCAATGAGAATGTTGTTTTAATGATTAATGTTTTATATTTAATCCTCATCTTAAACATAACCAAATCACTAAAATACACTAAACCCGGATGTAATATCGTATCTGATATTACATAAATCAACATACATATAATTTACCTTATTTTACTAGATTATATATAAAAACTCAAGATCAAAATCATACTCCATGAAACCAATGGTATAGTATCATCAGAGAATAAATACGTATTTATCTTGTTATAAAAGAAATCAACAACTACAAAAAAACTAGATTTGTTAATTCCTCTAAGATATATTATGTTAAAGGTGTCTATATAGGATATATAGATAATTGAAATGATATTTTATGTATCATAATAACCTATATATTATAAGTGATATCAATCAATAAAATATTTTTGATCATAAAGAAGACAAAAAAAACAGTGTTTGTATACTGATAACATTTGAATGAATATATTACCAATATATATAAAATAAAAACAATTTGAATCATAACAAGATTATTATAAATAATGGTAATATTACCATATATATTATTATAAGATTATTTCACATTCATAAGATATCGAAAACATTATTCAAGGAAAAATTCATATAATAAAATAACATTTTAAACAAGGATAATCAACCAATATCAAAAATAATGGTAGCCATAACTCGCTTCCCATCTCCCATAAAATAGATGATTATTAAATAAAAATTCCCAGAAAATATTGGACCAAACTAATATCGATATCCTATAAATAATAATATCATAGACATTGATATTTAGCCCATGTCTTGGGGGTATATTTTTCTATGAAAATCAATCGCATAACAAAAACTAAAATATTTGTAAAACATGTACAAGAATACCATACTATATCCTTAATATTTCATATCATTATTAACTATTAAATATATGAAACGTTATATATATATATATAGATATTATTAAGTCAGAAAGACAAATTGATAGGAAAATTTGGATGATCATTTAATCATAAATACCGATAAAAATAGATTAAATTTGAGATTATTAATATTTAGGGGTTGTTATATGAAATAAATATTGAAATAACTGGTAAAACACATAGAATTAAACAAATAAATTTTATGGAATTAAATAAATAATGTACCATGATTTTTTTTTTATTTTTATGAAAATGTAAACTATTTATGAGTGAAGTAAATAAAATAGGGAAAAGTAATAAAATTAATATTATAATAAAATTCATTTAAAAACTATATAAGAAACAAAAAATACTAAATACATTAATTTTGGGGGAGTGATACAATGTGGGGATCATAAATGTCTATAATAGAGCTTCCCTTTAAAAATGTTTTAAATTTAGAAGTGTGAATAAACCATATTGAGATGCTGTTTAAAAACACTAAAAGGCTATAATATTATTTATAAATTGTTATATAGTAGAAAATGATGATGTGTGGTTAATATCCATCATATAAGATAGGTAAATAAATGATTATATTAAAATATCATAATGGGTGAAATATCAATCCATCAAAAGGGAAAAAAGATACATAATGATATAAAAATGAGAAAATTATATATAATTTTTTTAATTTATTTATAACGTATAATGAATTATTATAATTTTTTATTACACCATTAGAATATAAAATAAAAATAGAGTGTGAGAATAAAACAAATATTTAATATCATAATGAGTGAAGTATGAATCATTTTGAGGAAACTAGTAAAAATATATTTAAATCAAAAATTGATAAAATGTGAAGGAATATAGGTATTTAAATGAAATTTGTAGAGAAATTATTCAAAGTAAATGGAGATATAAATAATAAAAATTAATTTGAGTGGCCTATAGAAAACCCTAAAAACATCATACTTTTTATGGTAATAAGTATCTATCAATGATTAGAGATAATGAGAAAATATATGTCTACAAATCATTAGTAAAATATTTTGTTAATTAGAAATTAATATAGAATAATATAATTAAATAAGATGAAACAAAACACAATTAAGTGAAATTTATATTGGAATCACCTTATAACCATTATAATGGATGTCGTATAGATCATCTATATGGAATAGTTATATAGTTCACAAAAACATAACATCGGAAAAGGAAATTTTTTCAAAACGATTTAATGTATTCTAAATCTCAAAAGTATGATTAGGAATAGTGAATATAACATATTAATAGATATTTATAGAAAACCCTTTCGATCATAATAATTTATGAAATGATCATTGAGGATTATTAAAATACATAATCATATGAGGAAATATATTTCCTAAATATTATAATGAAAATTTCTCTAAAATAATTTCATTGGGAATTATATACATAATATTTTTTTTAAAGGATGGGGCTGAAGCCTCATTTTATTATTAATGAAAAGGCCTCTTTAGACTGTGTATAGGGAGACCCATTACATAGCCCGAAGGCCCAAGGAAAAGTGTCCTGAATACTGGGCTTGAAAGCCCATTTTTTGGGCCAAAGGGCCTTTCAGTGAATAGATAATAATTTATATAATGATGAGGAAATAAATATCATTTGAGATATATTGCGAAAAGAATAACCATAAATACAATATATCAAATGAAGTTTGAAAAAATTGAAATAAAACAAATTTATATCCCCAAAATGGTATGAATATAAGGAATATATAGATTTAAATATATATTACATAATAATTATTGAATAAATAGTAAACATATATAATCATGATTAAAAATAGATATTTAAAGGAAGTAATTTATAAATTTCATTATATGAAATATATGAATTAATCATAGGAGATTAGTAAAAATAAATGTAAGTAAAATGCTATTAAAAGTAAAGGAGTATGTTTATTTATATGGAATTCACAAATAAATTATCATGATTAATACTATAAAAAATAATATCAAATTAGAAGAGATATAAGGGGATAAGACCCCTTTATTTGAAATTGTAATTTCTTAAAATACCTTTAAATAAAAACATAATCAATTTATTATTATCAATTATTAATTTTTAAACAATTTAATTTTTATTTAAATTGAAATAATTCATTTATATTCATACATTAAGAATTTATTAGTTAAAAATAGTTTAGATCTATTGTTGGATGTTATTAGTTCAAATATTTAATTGTTATTGCTTTATGGTGGCCTTAATCAAGATTCATCTTCAGTGATTTTATTTAATAAATAATATTAATGGTAGTAAGTTAATAAAAATAAAAAAACTATAAACTTTTTTTCACTATAGTGAATTTAATTCTTTGGTTCAGAAGGAATGAAATTAACATTTTACACATTTATGATAATTGTAACCACCATAATGGGTAACAAAATCCGAAACATTATTTTAATAATTACCATTCTAGAATAATAAAAATACTTAAAATTTAATTTCAATATAATATATATCTAGTATTCAAGTTATTTTAAACAATACTAGTTTTAATTAGGAAAAAATGTTAGAAATGTTTATATAGGCTGTACAGTTATCCAAAATATAAATATGTTACAGTGAATGAATGACTATGAATTAGATAATATATCATTAGTATACAATTATTAAAAAATTAGCACATTAAAAATATTTTATTTATTATAGAAAACATAATTTTGATGATTTATTATTAAATGTTAAAATTCTATGAGTAATATATAATGAACTACCTAATGTAAATCGATCAGATCTTCATTTTTCATAATTTTATATTTGTAATTTATTTTACCTTTTTGAATTGATAAGTTGCTATAATAAATAGAAAAGGACTATAGTTAATCTAATTCTTTCCATTTAAGGATATAAATAAATAAACGATTTTTTTAAATGTGTGAAGGAAAGGAAATTTGTTCTGTTAAATTTAGTAGTATTTCTATTGAAAGTTAAGGTTGATGAAGGGATAAATTTTAATCCAATGGGGTCAAATATTTCTATTAATTAAATAGTTTTTTAATGCCGAAACTATCTTTCAAATGAAATAATTAGATAAAATAATAATATCAATATATTAGTTAAAACATAATTCCATACAATACTTACCATGTTTTATTTTGACTTTTTATTTACTAATTTAATTAATTTTTTTAGAAAATATAAAATTTATCCTCATTATTTAGTATGACATCATAATTATAATTATTCATTAAATATTTTAAAATTGAAACTCTGAATTAAATATTAATTATGAAATAATCATAAATTAAATAAATAAATAATAATTAAAACCCATTTTTTGACAATGAATTTATATATAATCAATGTTACCACATCCATAATTATTCCATGGGAATAAATTATTTTTAATTTTTTAAAATATATTATCTGTAATATATTACACTTCTCTAAAATTGTCTGAAAATACCATTGTGTAATATCCCAATGAAAACCACTGAGTCTAAGAAGGTGTGAGACATGACCTCATGCACACCTCATCATACACAAGAGGATGCCAACTAGAACTGAGTGTTTGATTCCATTAATGGAGAGGCTAGAACCATAATATCATGTCATCATGTAGATAATTAGTGAAACATAAGAACAATCATATTAAAAATTAGTGTAATCATGCAGAACTTTATGAATGGAATAAATATCATTAATAGAATTAGATCACATAGTGGAAATACTGGATATAGTATAAGTAGAAAACAAATAGTAAATAAATAAACAATATCAAAGTCCTCATGTGTCTATACTAGTCTTCCCCAGATCTATTCTCTAATGCTCCATAATCCACTATAGTTCCCTTTCCCTTTTATATATCTCAATCCATGGAACCTACAAGATAATCTAAATACTGAAGTAGAGAGTGAGTAAAAGACTTTGTAGGACATTGCCAATGCATCCTCAACTTAGTGTGATCATGTAAAAGTTTATTAAATAATAATAATAATGTAATGAAAATAAAATTCAATCCAAACCAAGAGGTCCTATGATAACAAAGCCTCCACAACCCCAGTCAAACCAACATTAGTTACCTTTCAGAAGAATAATCATGTTTTCAATAATAATAAATGGCTAGTAACAATTATAATGATCATACTGTTTAGAATGGGGTTACCATTATAATAATGATACATTAGAAATAAAGGGATTCATTTTCATGTCAACCCAGATTCATCTATTTCTACGTATAATTCATTGGGCATCAAGTACAAATATATTTTTCATCTTTAAGGCATTGACTGAATTACATGACCTTTAAAGGGAATTGTCATATCATGAAATTGTATTACATTCTATGCTCGTCAATATGAGAATGCATTAGGAATCAAGGAATTAAATTTCTTACAATCTATTAGGAATTAATAGCTACTTGACATTTAATATTCATTTAGTAACATTCACCTTGGCATCCACTAGGAATCAAGTGCATCACATGACATTGACGAGAAATTTTCATATCCCTACACTATGTATACATCACTCATCACCAAATTCATGTATTCTGTGAAATCCCCCTATAATAGATAAAAATTTCACAATAATACACTTTCCATGGTATCTAATAACAATACCACAAATTAAAACATAACAAGGTAGGATACATGAGAAATCACATCACATTAGTATAAGTAAATTAGAAAACAATATACATTTTACAAAACAATAAAACATGAATAATAAGTAAAAATATAATCACTTAATCTAGTGGTAGATAAGGTTTCCAAGGTTATAAATACACACATGAAATAAAAATCTTGCACGATCATCAAATATTCTTAAACATAAATCAAATTAAGGAAACATGTTTAACAAAAGCCTGTGAAGGTGAGGAAATTCCTACCTGGAAGTCATTGACCACAACGGTAATAATTAGCCAGCAATTTTGGTTAAAAATCAATATTGGAAAACATTAAATTCTAGAACACATGTTATAACCACCTGATTTTTTAAAATGAATAACTATATTTCATAAATTACAAGATACTCAATACAGATCTTAAACAAATAACTAAATATTGTAATTATGTTACTATTAAAACCATACCATTAAATTGTATGTAATTTATTTTATTAACCGAAGTATTAAATATAAAAATATCCTATAAATTAATAATGTTTTTTAATGCCTAGAAAATTTGGTACTTAATATTATTAAGTTCATTTTACTCTTCAAATAAAATTTTTTTACGATTGATTTTTACTTGTTTTGTAGAGAAAAATATAATTAATTTCTATAACTGAAATAAATTTTTTTAATGAAATAAATTTCATTTTTGAAATTAATATAAAAAAATTAGCTTATGGTAAAATTTTGAGTATTTTGTGAATAGATATGTTTTTCATTAAATAGTGAAAAGACCGTTTTTTATTAAAATTATTTTTTCTATTAGACTATTTACATTTTAAAATTATACTTTTGAATGGTTTCTAAATTTAGTTAATTCATTTAGATTTTAAATAATCCATTTACAGTTTGTAATAGAATTTATTCTTTAATTTATTATAAAGTATTTTGTTAAATGTAATTCTTTTAGGAAAATTTCATTTTCATTATTTATTATTAGTTTAATGTTAAATTTAATTCAATAGCTTATGGGTTTTAAATTTCTAAAAATGGATTCAATACATATAATTAGTTTTTCCAAATTTATAAAATTTGACGATTTTATTTTTTTGAAAACATGAATAATAACCTTAATAATTTTTTTACATCGGTTATGGGAAAATAGTGAAATTAACTATAAATATTGAAAATGATAATAAAATGATCATAAAATATTCCCAAATTTTATTTTTGGATAAATATTATTCCATTATCATTCATTATTTTTTTATAATCCTATTCATGACCACATAGATTATATTATGACACTTATAAAAAAATTAACGGAAAAGGAAAAGAATTCACATTCATGATATTAATAAATATAACATTCTTAATATGGTGTTATAAAGAATATATCATTGAATATGAATATTATATAAATCAAAAAATAATTATATTCATCATGGGAATTTATTTTTAATTTTCAGTGAATAAATATTTACCTTATTTTTTTCACAACAATGACACAATAATTTTTTTAATAAATGAAAAAATAAAATAAATGATTTAAAAAGATTAAAATAAATATTATATTATATATTTAATGAAATTAAATAATTTTATAGATTAATTTTACATGATAGGTGCTTATTAAAATATTATTTTCTAATTTATCTTGTTGTATTTATATTTTTAAAAGTCAATTAATTGAGTTGTGTCAAAATTTCCATTAATGGTATTTAAAAATAAATAATATTTTATTAAATAATATAAAATTAATTAAAAACATAAATTCATCCAACATATTTGGATAATATTTATCATTCCATCAATAATCTATTTATAGGTTATTTGGTATTTTTTTGTAACTATATTTACCCTTAATGAGTAAAAATCAGTGTTGTAATGGTAAGAGTGAAATGGGTAAAAAGAGGGTTAAAAAACATGCTGGTATAAATTCAATAAAATATTATCTAATTTTTATTATATTGGTTTATTTTTATAAATAATAATATTATATTCTAAATACCTCACTTTGGAAACATTAAAAAATGAAAATTAATATTTATTAGTTTTATATTCTGAAAATTTTAATGAGTTCCCTCCCCTTTGTTATAAATGGGAACTTCTTTTTCTCATTTTTTCAAACATAAAACCCCCATTTTTTAGTCCAATCACTAGCCAAATTCATTCTATGAATACCTCATAGAAATATTTAATTATTATTCTAGGAATATAACCAACCATTGTGGTCTTAAGGTGTTCACAAAAGGAGGGTCTCGAAAGAATATGTATTGTTTTTTAAGGAAGTGTTTCTATTTTATTTCTTCATTGAACACCTTAAAAACCTATTAATATGTGATTAAATAATATATATAGTATCCACTAACTAATTATATTTTATTACATTATTTTCATGAACTAAATCTATATCCACTACTATCAAATGGGTGAAAATTTTATCATTTGTGTGTACGGTGGACTACCACCTCACAAAACGATGTAATTATTTCTCCATAATTGTGACTCAATATAGGATATACTAATTTAATTAATTTTTATATATGATAGTCATGAAAAAAAATTCATTCTTAAATTAAATAAATCATTTACATTATTAATTTCCTAATCACTAAAAATTATATTTTATTCTAATGAATATGTGTGGACTGCCACCTCTATAAAGAGATGTGATTCATTTTTCATCACAACATCTAATAAAATGATATATATATATATATATATATAAGTGAAAATATAGAATTTATATCGTATTAATTATATTAAGATCTATATAGAATAATAAATTTATGCTTACCTTATTTTAATAATGATTATAAAAAAATAAAAATGTTACTCATACATACGTACGACCAAATGTCTCCATTATTGTAAAATTGTTCATTTCTCAAATCCGAAATTATTGTATTCATTTAAAAATATAATTGATGTATAAAAATTATAATTATTAAATTATTAAATTTTATTATATGATGGTCTAATGAAAACATTGACTATATACATCATATAAAAGTAATTTTAGACTCCATTTCCAAGTATCGTGAAAACATTAGACGTTAACATAAATAATTATGTAATTTTTAAAACATGAAAATAAGTGATATTAAAGGAATAAAAAATTTATAAATGTTCTCAATAAGGTAAATAATGGACATAAGATTATTATTCATGATAATAAAGGACATACATGAAAAATCAGAATCGAGGTATGCGGCATTCCTTTAAAAATTACCATTTTAAATTCCTCTTTAAACTCTTTTTACAAAAGTCAAAAGGGTTTCTCTTTATATTATAAATCAAAATCTAAAATTAAAAATTTCATGATTCCATATTTCTCTAATTAATTCTTTATAAAGTTTCTATGTTTCTTAAGAAAAACATTTCAGTTATAAGTGTCCATATTTTAAAAAATAATTATTATCTTCAAAGTGGAAATTTTTATTTACCTCAAACAAATTAAGTGTTATTTTATTCCTTGAAAACATTATTATCGTAATTATAGGTATTTTGGTATTGAAAATTTTTTTAATGGTTATTTTGATATCCAAAATAGTATTTAATATTGTAATTAAATACTTTTTTAAAGGTTTTACGATGAAAAGTAAAATTGTAATATGATTTATTCATTTTAAGGTACTTGAGAGTTATATGTGGATAGGGTGAGCCCAATATATATTATTTGATGGGTTTATCTCCATTATATCACACTAGTGTGACCGATATTGCCTACATATAAGGATGATACCTATTAGAACTCATGAAAAAAGCGTGAGACCGATATAGCATATTTGAAGGGTGATCCCTATTATAACTCTCCAATGAAATAAGTAATGATTATTTTCTCTGTATAATTATATTTTAATTCATCTATATGGTTATTAAAATTTATGATGTTTTGAAAGTTTTTTTTGAATATTATTCTCTATGTTACTAAAAATTGTTTTAAATTCTTTATTATGGGTTTTAAAGGCTTTCTTTGAGTAAAAGGTGTGTGTTTGTTTATTGTGAAAATTTATTATTTCATACACTCAAAGAACATTGAAGGTAATAGGAAATGTTATATACATTATCCTTTTTTTCAATGGACTAATGATTTAAAATATTTTTCGTCCCTTAATGAGTTTTTTTCATCCCATGTTCGAAAATATTTTTAATATCCTTTAAGGGAGAGTTAGAACAAGTAATGGACCGTTAATAAAAATGTAAATATTTATCATTAAAAGAAACCCTGCTTTATTTAAATGATCTTAGTTTTATGAAAAAAATGGAAACTTTGTAGAAGTGTCGAGTTTTAATGTATTGGTTTACATTTTATGAGTTTTTCCTCATTCTCTAATACAATAAAACATAAATATCATTGGGAAAAGAATGTTTTTCTTGATTTAATATAAATAGATATGTTTTCTTAATGGTCATGTATTTACTATTGGTTTCAGATCCTTATTTCAGATAAAAATGAATGTCACGACCCGTCCTCGGGGCCCATGTCGTGACTACCCCAAGCCCGCCTTCCATAGGCCAGGCGTTGGTGACAAGCACCAAAGGGGTAAATCCTGATAAGAAGGGAAGGCATTGCCTTTACAAAGTAAAAACACACACAACCAGGGTACAACTGGAAGAAAACTCCAAGTAAGAATTATAACAAGTGTGCTGAAAGTACAAAGGGGTCGGAATAAAAGCCCAACAGTAAAGTACAAGGAAAAGAAAAAATAGCAAGAAGGTGTCGAGTTGCTCCAAGATCATCCTCTGGAGATCCTACCTGAAGGGTAGGTATAGATGGCCACCTCAGCTCCCCACGTCCGTCTGTCACCTCCGGGTTCCGTCTCGTCGTGAAGTCCACCTCTAGGTACCGTCTAACTCTACAAGCCTCAACCATGATCAATGTTGTCTCTCATCTACATCGAACACAAAGAGGTGCGGGCATAGCCCGTGAAGGGTTGAGTATAACGATGCTTAATAGGGACCCCGAGACCCTCAAGGTCTCACTAAAACCCACATGGATAAACCAAAAAGAAATATCTCAACAGATAACCATTACTTAGGTATATGCCCATACATATACCAAAGTTATCCAGTAACCCATCTCAATCATGAGGTAAACACAATGGTCATTGACTCAACTCAAACTAGGATTTTTATTCACGATGGCGAAAACATAGCTGCTGGAGAACTCCTCCTCTGTCGAGCGCAGTAGTCCTTCCATGACTCTGAGGTGCCACTCAATAACCTTAGATGGCTGAGGTACTCCTCCTGTTGAGTACCACGGGTCTGCCACCCCAACACAGTAGTGCTCCCCGCCATGGGCCTGCCACCTCACAAGGTAGTGCTCCCCTTCATAGCCTACAGAGGTACTCCTCTTGTCGAGTACCGCGGGTCTGTCACCCCAACACAGTAGTGCTCCCAGTCATGGGTCTGCCACCCCAACACAGTAGTTCTCCCCACTGATCCATACAAGTCCCTCTGAATCAAATAGGACAAGCAGTTATCAGGTCTCAGCCAGCTACATGTTCATCGTACTCCGTATTCTCTTCTTCGCGAGGATCCGCTCCATGATCCACTGGTCAACACTCCAAGTGTCACTAAGTCCCACGAAGAAGTATCACAAATTATCGCTTCGACATAGGGGTCCCAACGCAATAGACGGCGCGTCAATCGGATGCCCGGTCTGTGAGTTATTAGCCTTTTTGTCCCGGGGGCCTGGTTGGTTTCGTGTACGAACCAACCCGACCGTATCTCAACTATACCACAACTTCCCATGGGGTATACTCAAAGGAACAGTTTCTTAACGAGATTACCAACGCCGCTGACGATTCTTCAATCAGACCTCTTGTCTGATAGTTATTGGCTTTTCCGTTCCAGGGGCCCGATTGGTTTATAAGCTATACCAACCTGACCGTACAACAACGGAATCCAAAACTCCAGAGGAGTATGCCAAAAGAACTGTCTGATCAAGGGGAATCCAACATAGTCAACGGTACGTCAATCAGACGTCCGGACCTCAAGTTATAAGCATTTCTGCTCCGAGGTCCCAATTGGATTCAGGTTCGAACCAACCCGGCCATACCCAAATATTGCTAAAACCATGGGTGTAATATTTCTAAATGACCATCTCGATGCATGAAATCCTACGCAACTAACGGTGCATCGATCGGAGGTCAGTAGCTCAAGATATGTCCTTTTAACCGAAAACGGTCCGAAAATAGGGGGTTTGGGCCCTGTCCGACCGGGCCCAACCCCCTGGGTCGGCCCGAACTAGGTCGACCCGACCCGGGGCCAGGTCCGACCCGGATAGCGCGGCCTGGAGCGGATAGCATGGTCTAGTCCGCATGCTCCACCCTGACCCGGCTGGGGGAGGCTGGCTCGGCCTGTCGGTCGAGCATGTGTGCCGAGTGGGGGGCGCGGCCCCCAGTTGATTGAACCGGCGGCTCCCGCTGGCACCGCCCCGCCGCCCGGATCACGCACAGTTTAGGGATCCGTTGCACCGCCGCCACAGTTGTTTCTGCGGCGGGTTCCCTCCGGCAGCGCACCACCGCCCCCTGACGCCGACGCCGCCATGCCGGCATGGCGCGCCGGTAGTGTCTTCCATGGACCACCGGATGCGCTACGGTGGTCCGATTCACCCGCCGCTTGTTCCTATGGCTCTACTGGGACCCGTTCTTCACTGCGACAGCTTACAAACACCATTACAGTCCCATTTCATCGTCGCCCATCAATCCGCGCATAGACAAACAATTTGCGGAGGGTCTTCAGGCCTTGTTTGTTCGGCTCGCTCCCTCCGCATTAGTCGATAGCAATAGGTCAGACAAAAATGATGTTCAACGAGAAATAAGGCCCCATTTTAATCAATTAAAATTGAACATAATTCCCTAAAATTCCCATGCAAATAATTATTCCCAACCCGTAAATAAAATCATTCGCGTATCAACTTGATAATGAGTTGATCCGAGTTCTTGGTTTTAGAAGGGAAGAATCCTGGGAATATAAACATACTCAAATTAAACACCTACCTCAATGATTTACGTCGTACGTTGGGCATCGTGGAAGATGGAGTCATAGGGCGAGGTTTCGTAGACGACGTCGGTGTGCATCGTAGTTCTTCATGGAAGCGGTGTTCTTCATTGAAGAGGTTCCTTTCTTCGTCAGACGGAAGTTCTATTCTTCTTCACACAAGAGTTCTCTCAAAAGATTTCAAGAACTTCACCAATGTTTCTCCACACACCCAAAAGCTCCAACTCAAAATAATATCTCATGATATTATTTTTATTCACCTCCCCAAGATTTTAAAATTCAAAATCGAACCACTTAATTAATTAAATTAAGTGACTCATCTCATTAATTAGGGCATGTTTTCAAGAATTTAAGAGGGAGAGAGGAGGAGGTGAGAGGTCTCATAAATGAGAGAGTTGTCAACATTAACATGGGAGTTTAATGGGGTATTTAAATAGGGTTAAGGAGTTTAAGGGGTGGTGGAAGGTTGGGGCTCGTGTGGGCCCCACCATTCAATTATCTACACACAAGAAGTTTTCTTGGTGTGGGCCACACCAACAACTTCCCATGGGAGGTATTAACCTCCTTAGATATAGAATGAAATTGTACAATAATTTTATTTACTTCTTTAATTAAACCCCAATAAATAACTTCTCCCCCCACAAAAACGCGACTACGGTAATGGTTCCCTTAAGAAATTACCGGTGTTGCGAGTTCATCGGTGCCCTCAGATTTCAATTCCGAGCACCGGTTCAAAAGATAGAAAAACCCGCTCATTATTTTACTGAACGTACCCGAGCTGAACTTCAGAAATTGATTTCGGGAACACCGGACCTCGTAATCAAGTTCCGTCAGAAGCCACAGACTCGCAAAATTCCTAAGTAATTAAGAAAAAAAAATTCCTTTAAATTTACAGGTCTTTACATTAATCCCACCACATGGATTTACGTCCTCGTAAAGATACAACACAAACTAGGGAAACGAAAATAGGTAATGAGCACGTATCTGAGCCTCCCGCTCCCATGTTCTCTGCTAGAGGTTCCTATTTGTAAGAACCCGGTTTTTTCTGAGAAAGACTTTGGAATATTCTTGATAATATTCTAGAGCCGTTCCGTCAGACGGCGTGCGATTCGGAGCCCCGGAGTGGCCGGAATTAAATTTTCAGTGCGTTCACACTGGAAACGCCAAATAAATGGGATAACTCCTAAACGGTGCTTCAGATCAGAGATCCGAGTGTACAGATGGGTTAGGAATGGGGTGTTTACCCTAGGAACGACATAAAACTTGTCGGCGCGGGATGTTTGGACCCCTCGTCTGCTTCTGAAATGTTAAATGGATAAATTTATTTATTTATTTATTCGTTTAATGGTGAAACTCGAGTATCTCTTAAACGGTTTCTCGGATTGGAAAATCGAGGGGCACCGTTGAGTTCAAAGTGTGTCATTTACCCTAGGAGGGGTATAAGTTTCGCGGGCGCGAGCCGTTTGTGAAAAATGGCTTCATGGGTGTTGTCGTAATTTAGCGGCTTCAGACGTTAAATTTTATAACTTTTGAACGGGGTCTCGGATTAAAATTCCGAGACTGTCGTTGTGCTTGGGAGGTGGTGTTTACCCAAGGGGAGGCTTAACCTCGACCCTTCTGAGGGTTCGGGTTCGGACTGACGGGCGGGTGGTTAAGCATTTTCTTTTTAAACGCTTAGCTCATCCCCTTCCTCCCCACTTCTCCCCTGGCTCCAGCAGCTCCCCACAGTGAAGGAGGAAGCTGCCCTCCATCACCTCCTTCTCTCTAGAAAGGCGCGGCTCCGGCGGATCGACCGTGAAGCTTCGGGAATCACCCACGAGGTAGGATTTGTCGTTTGCATTTTTCATTCTCCGCACCTACTTCGAGATCAAATAATTGTATTGAAACTTTGTCGGATTATCAAAAAAGCCCATGAATGCGAAGTAGATTTATTCCCTTCCCAACGCATCTTTAGGATTCGAATTCTGAGCCACATGGCGTCAGCAATCATCTGCCGAATTTGGCGGTTTTTCGGTTTCCGGCGGGTTCGAGCGGCGGCGCGGCTTTGGTGGACGGCGCAGCAGTGGGGTGCTCTGTGTCCGTAGGCGGCGCGGGTGTCTGGTGGAGGCGCTGGGCGCGGCAGCGGGGCGTTCAGGCGTCGGCGGGGGTGTTCGCGGGCGTCGGCGCAGGTGTCTGGCAGAGCCCCCGGTGAGGCGGCAGTCGCCAGGGAGCGGCGACCGCAGGGTCGCGGCGCGCGACCCCCGTGCGGCGACAAAGACCCGCGATGCGCTGGCCTTTACGTGGAGGCCGCGACTGGCCCTTGTGGATGGTCTTCGCGTGGACCACAAATCCGCGGCAGGCCCACGCGGCTAAGCCGCGGGCCGGCCCAGGCCGGTCCAGCCCCCTCGGTGATCGGACACCCGTATTTTCCGTTACGGGTGTCCGTTTTGAGTACCGTCTGCATCGGTGGAATCGTATCGCTGAGGTGGACTTTCTGAGATGGTTTCAGGAATTTTTAATTCCCGAAATGAGGGGCCTCGGAGGCGCGACGCGTCTTTATGTGGTTTGTCATTTCCTTCGGGGGATCTTGTTTTGGACGGCGTGGACGCGTCAGACGTCCGATTTAAGCGCCATCAGTGGCGTTGGAACCCTGGAGTCAAGGCGGAGGTTTCCAAGGTGGTTTCAAGCATTGAGGCTGAAGTTGAGGCGTAGGCCCCACGACCTGTCTTTTGAGCTGCGTGCAGCGTTTCACGACTTTTTCATCGGATATCTATTTGAGGCGAGTAAGTAGTCGATCTCGCATGTTTTTCTGCGAGGATTACAACAGTGTGATCCGTTTGGCTGTACGGAGCCTCTTGCATGATCATAATTATAGAGGAATCATGGAAGGTGCTCTAGTGGTGGTTCTCCCTACCTTGTTTGTAGCGAACCCTTGGCGTGTGATCGCGCACTCTTGGGAGAGTGATATAAATGGTTCATGAGATGTGGCTGGCCATGCCTGGGCCTTTGAGGTGGAGTTGTTACATCACGCCTTATCGTTGACGCTGGGTGCCGTGTGCACGATAGCCTTTGGGCTGGAATGAGGTATACTCTGGGAGTATACGGGAGCGCTTGGAGGTACATGTGGTTGTGTGTACCTGAGGATGTTTGTGCGCTCAGTTGGGGTTGACTTGGGGCCACACGTCGTGTGGGCCCCATGTGCGTGTCATGATCTGTTTTGCGTACTTTACCTCTCGTGACATAGAGGGTCCCTCTGTGCTTGTTTGTTTGACCAGCAGGGTGGAGTTTTCCTTGGCCTGGTGCTCTTTTTTCTGACCAGTAGGGTTGAGCAGTCTTCCCCTGGTCTTGTTTTCGATGGATTGGCCGGAAGATATGGTTTGGTTCCTCTGCTTCTTCGGCTGTCAGGGGTTTCAGTACTGTTCCCTTTCACCGGATAGTGACACCGTCTGTGACTACGGGTGTTCGTGCAGTGTGGGCGTTTTCCCCACTTTCTGGGACGAGATATCCTCGTCCGCTTCGACAGTGACTCAACAGATTGGAGCAGGATCGCCTTGTGAGGCCTGGGGAGTTTCTCCCATTGCTCCATGATCCCTGGTAAAGCTTGTGGTTTCGATGTGACCAACACATTACGTGGGCACCGATCCTCTACCCAGGAGGTTGTTCCAGCAGGGATGAGGTTGTTTCCAGCAGGGCTGAGGTTGCTCCAGCAGGGCTAAGGTTGTTTCCAGCAGGGCTGAGGTTGTATCGATCAGGGCTCGTTAGTGGGTTACCATCCTGTAGGGATGTCCAGTAGAGCAGTGTTCACCGAGTAGTACCATCCAGCAGGGATGGCCAGAGCAGTTCCGGGCTTACCTCCAGCTGGGCTGGGCAGTGGTCCCTGATGCCGGGCTTACCTCAAGTGGGGCTGGGCAGTGGTCCCCGATGCCGGGCTTACCTCTAGCGGGGCTGGGCAGTCATCCCCGATGCCGTTCTTACCTCCAGTTGGGCTGGGTAGTGGTCCCCGATGCCGGGTTACCTCCAGCTGGGCTGGGCAGTGGTCTCGTTGCCGACTTTAGCTGGGTCGCCCTCCAGTGGATTACCCTGCTACGGGACTGGGCAGTGTGACACCCGTCGACTTTCCAGGTCTCCCTGTAGTGGGAACCCATTGACTTCCAGGGACCCTCTAGTTGGGCTGGGCAGGGGGTCGCATGTCGACTTTGAGAAGACCTCTCGACTGCGGGGTTGTGAGGAGTTGTGGTTGACGTTCCCCCAGAACTCTCAAGTACGAGGAGCGTTTTCCACCACTGAGACACGTCCTTGTGACGCGACCTAAAACTATGCGGGCGAGTCAGTGCCGCCCAAAGAGGATAGTGTTGAGGTGTGTAGATTGAGCTCTTGGCTTGCGGTTCGGGGCAGACATGCGGGATGCTGGGCATCGATGGTGTTTTCCTCTAGGACTGATGGCTACTCGTTTTCTTGGGCTGAGCTACGGGACGAAGATCCCCTTACGAGCATGTTTGGGCTTCTTGTAGAGCATATATATGTATATACCTTGTCTGAGTATCCACTTCATGGGCTTGGTTACTCTCCCTTTAGGAGAGGCGATGACACGCGGGGTATGCCACGTGCTTTTTGTGTCTAGCTTCTCATGGTTGGATGAGTGTACTCTCCTGCTATAGGTAGGGAAGACTCGACGGGAAGTTCATCTTCTCACCATTTACAGCTCCTTGTTCTTGGAAGAGTCTACGCCCTTTCTCTTGTTGGGTTGATCTGGACTCCTTACTGCACCCTCAGTTGGACTCCTCTACTTTCCATGTTCGCTCTACTACTCACCCTTCGGTACCTCCTTTGTTGCTCCCTCGAGCCTTTGGGGTATCCTACTGAGTATTTTTATACTCACCCCTGCTTGGGCTTTGCACGCACTTGGTGTGCCCTTGCAGACGACGGAAAGGTTGGTCGTGACTTCAGTGGAGCGTAGGATCTCGGGAGCTTGGACCATGTGCGGTGGTTGTGGTCGGCTTCTAGGCGGGAGACCCTTCAGCTGTTTCATTTTTTTTTACCTGTTTCCGGGTTGTGGAACTTTTTGGTTGGGTGCGTGTTTTTCCCCTTTTATTTTCAATTTGAACTTTGTACTGTTCAGAGGTCGATGCACATTTGTGGTATATATATATAGCAGTTGTTCTTTTTTACTCTGCCTGTTCTTTCATTTACTCTGCACTTTTGCATTGAGTGTGCTGCGTGTGTGTGTACAAGTGCTTAGGCAAAGGCCTCCCTGAGTTGTTGTGCCTTCGGCGCTGGTCGCCAGCCCCTAGCCTATGGAGGTGGGCTTGGGGTAGTTGCGGCTCGAGCCTGGGTAGGGTCGGTTCGTGACAAAGTGGTATCAAAGGTGGTTCGTTCCTTGGGATGTTGCGCAGACGTCCCTAAAAGAGGAATTAGTTGGGATTTAGGGCAACAGTGTTAATGTGTTGTCCATCGTCTGCATCCAACAGGATGGTGTCGAGTTGCTCCTGGATCGTCCTCCGAAGTTCCTACCTGAAGGGTAGGAACAAATGGCTACCTCAGCTCCCCATGTCCGTCTGTCACCTCCGGGTACCGTCTCGTCGTGAAGTCTACCTCCGGGTACCATCCATAACTACAATCCTCAACCAAGATCAGTGTTTTCCATCATCTGCATCCAACACAATGAGGTACGGGCATAGCCCGTGCAGGGGTGAGTATAACGGTACTCAGTAGGGACCCTGAGACCCTCAGGGTCTCATTAAAACCAAAAAGGATAAACCAAAAAGAAATATATCAATAGACAACCTTTACTTATGTATATGCCCATACCTATACATAAGTTATCAAGTAACCCATATCAATCATGATGTAAACACAATGGTCATTGACTCAGCTCAAACCAGGATTTTTATTCACTATGATGAAAACACGGCTGCTGGAGAACTCCTCCTCTGTCGAGCGCAGTAGTCCTGCTGTGACTCCGAGGCGCCACTCACTAACCATAGACTGCTGAGGTACCCCTCCAGTGGAGTACCACAGGTCTTCTACCCCAACACAGTACTGCTCCCCTTAATGGGTGTACCACCTCACAAAGTAGTGCTTCCCCTCATATCCTACAGAGGTACTCCTCCTGTCGAGTACCACCAGTCTACAACCCCAACACAGTTGTTCTCCCCACCATGGGTCTACCACCCCAACATAGTAGTGATCTCCACTGGGCTATACAAGTCACTCCGAATCAAATCGGACAAGCAGCCCTCAGGTCTCAGCCTGCTACAAGGTCACCATACTCCGTATGCTCGTCTCCAGGAGGACCCTTTCCAAGAGACACTGGTCGACACTCCATGTATCATTATGTCCCACTATGAAGTATCACAATGGACCGCCTCGTCATATGGGTCTCAACGCAACAGACAGAGCGTCAATCAGACGCTCGGTCTGTGAGTTATTATCCTTTTTGTCCCGGGGGCCATGTTGGTTTCGTGTATGAACCAACCCAAATGTATCTCAAATGTACCTCAAATTCCCATGGGTTATACTCAAAGGAACTATTTCTTAACAATATTACCAACACCGCTGACGATTCGTCAATCAGACGTCCGATCTGAGAGTTATTGGCTTTTCTATTCCAGGGGCCCGGTTGGTTTATAATCTAAACCAACCCGACCGTACTAAAACCTCTTCCAAAACTCAAGAGGAGTATTCCAAAAGAACCAACTCATCAAGAGGAATCCAAAGTAGTCGACGACACATCAATCGGACGTCCAATCCTCAAGTTATAAGTGATTCTACTCTGAGGGCCCGGTTGGTTTTGGGTTCGAACCAACCCGGCCATACCCAAACTTCGTCGAAACCTTGAGAGTAATATTCCGAAATGACCATCTCGATCCAAGAAATCCTATGCAACTGACGGTGCGTCTCCGGAGGTCCATAGTTCAATATATGTCTGTTTAACAAAAAACGGTATGAAAATAGGGGGTCCGGTCCCGGCCCAACACCCCCTGGGTCGGCCCGAATCGGGTCAACCCTACTCGGGTCCGGGTCCAGCCCGGTTGGGCGCGGCCCGGTCCGGTAGGCACGGCCCGGTCAGCATGGTCCGCCCCGGCCCGGCCGGGGGAGGCTGGCTCAGCCAGTCTGTCGAGCGTGTTGCACCGAGCAGGGGGCGCGACCGAGCGTTGATTGAATCGGCGGCGCCCGCTGGCACCACCCCACCTCCCAGATCCCACGAGGCCGCAGGATCCATCGCACCGCCGACGTGACTGTTGCTGCGGCAGGTTACCTCCGGCGGCGCACCGACAGCGTCTTTCGCGGACCACTAGATGCCCTATGGTGGTCCGATTCGCCCATCGCTTGCGCCTATGGCTTTCTCGGGACCCGTTCTTCACTGTGATGGCTTCCAAATGCCGTTACAGTCCCGTTTCATCGTCTCCCATCAATCCGTGCATATACAAACAATATGAGGTGGGTCATCGGGCCGTGTTATTCGGCCCGTGCCCTCCGCATTAGTCGATAGCAATAGGTCGGACAACAATGATGTTCAACGTCAAACGAGGCACAATTTTAATCAATTAAAATTTAACTTAATTCCCTACAATTCCCCCGCAAACAATTATTCACAACCCCGCAAATAAAATCATTCGCGGATCAACGTGATAATGAGTTGATCCACGTTCTTTGTTTTAGAAAGGAAGAATCATGGGAATATAAACATACTCAAATTAAATCCCTACCTCAATGATTAATGTTGTACGTCGGACGTCGCGGAAGATGGCGTCACAGGTTGAGGTTTCGTAGACGACGTCGTTGTGCGTCGTCGTTCATCATGGAAGTGAAGTTCTTCATTGAAGAGGTGTTGTTCTTCGTCGGAGGGAAGTTCTCTTCTTCTTCAGACAAGATTTCTCTCAAAAGAATTCACGAACATCACCAAAAATTCTCCACACACCCAAAAGCTCCAACTCAAAATAATATCTCATGACATTATTTTTATTCACATCCCAACGATTTTAAAATTAAAAATCAAACCACTTAATTAATTAAATGAAGTGACTCATCTAATTAATTAGGGCATGTTTGCAAGAATTTAAGTGGGATAGATGAGGGGGTGAGAGGTCTCATAAATGGGATATTTGTCAACATTAACATGGGAGTCTAATGGGCGAGTTTAAAGAGGGTTAAGGAGTTTAGGGGGAGGTGGATGGTTGGGGATCGTGTGGGCCCCAACATTCAATTATCTACACATGGGAACTTGGGTGGGTGTGGACCCCAGCAACAACTTCCCATGGGAGGTATTAACCTCCTTAGATATAGAATAAAATTGTACAACAATTTTATTTACTTATTTATTTAAACCCCAATAAATAACTTCTCCCCCCACACAAACGCGACTACATTAATGGTTCCCTTAAGCAATTACAGGTGTTGCCAGTTCATCGGTTCCCTCAGATTTCAATTCCGAGCACCGGTTCAAATGATAGAAAACCCTCTCATTCGTTTACTGAACTTACCCGAGCTGAACTTTAGAAATTGATTCCGTGCACACCGGACCTCGGAATCAAGTGCCCTCAGAAGCCACAGACTCGTAAAATTCCATAATAATTAAGAAAAAAAATTAAATAAAATTTTCGGGTATTTACAATGAATATTATGATGTTTTCATGTGAGATTATATTAAAATTTATAGATATCATCATGGGTTTATATATTTTAGGATGATCATATTTTAAAAGTATTGTGAAAACCTGTTTTTATGATCTATGAAATGGAAATACATTGGGAGATAGTATAGATTATTCATAAATTTTTTAGGAACATATAACCCTTACAGCTAGGTTATGAAAAATGTTATTTTATGAAAAATCTATTTACTTTTGGTAGGCCTATGTTTAATGGTATTGGTTGCTTGTATGTTTTTTTATGATCATTGATTTTGAGGTAATTATGGGTTGTTACAATTTGGAAATATATGAAACTATTTTGGTGGTCAACGTTATTATTGGAATAAATATTATATAATTGAATTTTGTTTTAGTAATGATGTTTTAATAGTATTTTGGTGGAATATATGATTTTATTCGGGATACATGGTTATTAATGTGATATATTTAAATGAATATTGTATCTTGGGGATTATTGGATTAGTGAAATTATATTTGGAAAGTGAATTTATGAGTGATTGATATAATATTGAGATAAATGTAAAATTTAAATTTTAAGATTGTGAGAAAAAACTATTTAATTTTTAGGATTCCATATTAGTTTGGAATATGATGAGGAACTTTAAGGAAATTTATTTATCTAATGATCAGTATTGAAATTTTTATATCACTATTAAATTTTGGACATTAAAGTAGTTTTTACTCATATAATGGTTTGATATTTTAGGGAATTATCTTATCTTATTCAAACCATTGTGTTAATTTATAATTCCTAAATAAATCATGAATATATTATATATATTTTATATTTTTTGATATATATATATATATATCCTAATTCTCGTCCAATAAAAAATCCATCTTGAATACTAATAATTTGGTGAAAATATGGTGATATTGTGGTTAAATAAATTAAAGGATTGAATTCTACTTATAAATTAAGTATATTCCATTATTTTATTATCTAAGTGGTGAAATAATTCCCCAACTCTATGAAAAGTATTTGAAAAAAACATTATCCATTTACATTTCTTAACGATATATCAATGACCATTTCACCCATAAAAAATTATGGTTTTTTAATTTTTCACTTTTTCATGACCATGTTCTATATAACTCTCTACCAGTACATGGGTGTTATCCATTCTCTTCTATATCCATTTTTTCCTATAAGGAAACCTAGTTATGTGTTCTTCCATACTTCCTTCTTACATCAAATTCTTTCATTTTAAAGTTGATGATTAAGTAATCATTTTTTGTTTTTTGATTTCAACAAATGTATTTTATAATGTCAAACAATATTTACCAATATCAAATTAAAAATTGAGAGGATGAAATTTCCGTAATGGGTAGAATGTAACACCCTAGGTTTTTAATGGAACTTAAAATGTTCAGTAGAGTATGAGATACACAACATTTAGCTAAAATGAACAACAATATATTGTTATTATTTTTCCATTATAACCTAGTCATTAAATTGGATGGAATAATTAATATTAACATAATAAAGTTGAATAACATGTTACTATTCATTAATAATTTATTAATTAATTGTTATAGAATTTATCACATAATAGTAAGTCTATTTTATTATTTAAATACAAATTCTTCAAGAATGATTTTTGTTGATTTCGAGAGAGATTAATATAATTAGCTTATGGAACATTTATAAAAATTATTTAATTAAATGAATATAATTATTGAAATAATCATATAAAAATTATCTAATAGTTAAATTTTTGAGAATTTTCTTTAAAGTGTGATTTTTTATTTAATATTAAAAAATAATTATTTTTATTGAAAATTTAATTTTCAATTCAAGTATTTAAATATTAAAATTTTATATTTGAATGGTTTTAAAATTTTTATTTTTCATTTTTACTTAAAATAATCCAATTATGGTTTTTATATATATTTTATACTTGAACATATTTTGAAAACATTTTATGTTTTAAACATGAATATTTTTTAAAAAACTGGTTTTCCTCTCCTTTTATCGAATTAATTATTATTTAAAATATGATAATTATATTTTTGGAATTTTGAAAAATATATTCCATTTTTTGAATCTGGTGGTTCAAAATTGTTAAATATGCCACATTTATATTTGACCAATATGAATAGTAACCTTACTATTTTGTATTACCATGGTAAATGGCTAAATTATGTAATTAAGTGTAAAATAAAATGATAAGGACTATAAAATAACACTAATAAGTCACCCATTAAAATATTATGAGTAATATTCATCCATAATAATTCAAGGTTTGGTTATATATCCATATATGGCCACCTGGTTTTGATTATGACTTTATAATATTTTATTTAATTAGAAGTCAAAGATATCGAATTAAAATTTTAAAACAGATAACATTTTTAATATGGAATTTTCTAGAGGATATATCCACCTATAAATAAAATTTTTAAATCTAAGAAAATTTATTTTAATAATGAAATCAAATTTTTAATTTTTCGTGAATAAATTATTACCTTAAATGTTTTCAAAAACACTGAAGAAGTAACTACTTTATTAATGGAAAAATATAATAAATGATATCAAAAATATTAAAATGAATATAATGTGAGATTATTAATGAAATACACAAATTTTATAGGTGATTTTGACATTTTAAGGATATATTAAATAATAATTTTTTATGATATATTTGTTAATTGATATTTTTAAGTGTCAAAGTTTCAAATAGTGTCAAAATTGACATTTATGATATTTTAAAATAAATAATATTTCATTAAATGAATTAAATTTCCAAAAAAACATAAATTAGACAATATAGTTGTAATATTGTTTAATAAGTCATCTATGATCCATTTATGGTTTTTTGGCATTTTATATAATCTATATTAACTCCCAAAGAGTAAAAATAAATGATTTCATGGTAAGAGTTAAGGGGAATAAATAAGTGATAAAACCCAAAGATAAGGGAATAAATTTAGTCAAACCATATATAATATTTATTTTATTAAAGGATTTATACCCTTGGTTATATTAACTTCTAAATAACTCACTTTGGATCCATTTGGAATTTAAAATTAATTGATGTTAATTTAATATTTCGTGAAATTCCTTGAATGACCTCCCTTATCATGTAAAATGGAACATATTCTTCTCATTTCATCACACTTCAAAAAAACTTTGTTTTAGAAAATACCTATCCATATAAATTCCAAAAATCCATCCCCTCATTCTGGAGGCATTTTTATAGGTAGAACAGAAACCTTAGTTTACTTAAGGTGTTAAGTGAGGGATACCTTCCAAATAAGATGAATCATTTTTTAATAAAGTGTTTCTCTATTATTTCATAATCACCCACATAAAACCCTTTTTCAAAAATGATAAATTAATAACTCCAGTATCATCCATGTACTGATATGTTATTATGTTAGTTCCATGAACCAAATGCATCTTTACTTCTATTGAATGGGAAAAGATTTTACCATTATTTTGTAAGGTGGACTACCGCCCCACAAACTGATGTAATTAATTTTCCATCATCATCTCTCAAGACTGGTTATAATGATGGAATTAATGATGATCTATGAAAAACACGAAATATTTATCACTATGAAAAATACTTTATAATTTACTTTCTAAATTTTCCATGCACCGAAAATGATAATGTCATTTATTCGTACATGTGGACTACCACCTCCTTGAAGAGATGTGATTACTTTTTCATCACCACATCACATGGAATGATATATATATATATATATAATTAAATTTAGTTATTTGAGATGGTATTTATGATATTATGATATTTATTTAATAAAAATATGATAGTTACCATTTTTTCATAATGATCATTGAAAAATGGAAACGTTACTCCTATGTACATACAACATACTGTCTCAATTATTGTAATGTAGTTCATTTTTCATATTCAAATTTAATGTATGGATCTTAAAGTATAATTGATGTGTAAAAATGATAATTGATTCATGATTGTTGTTCTGGAGATAATTTACGGATTAAAACAGTTAAAATAGACATCATACCAATGTAATTTTGGACTCAAGTTTTGAATATCATCAAAATATCCAATATAAGAACCCAATTCATACATGGAGATACGAGTTTATTTTCTTCTTTTTTCATTGAGTTTTTTTAAAAAACATGGTAAATTTGGGCAAAGTACTGGAATCAGGGGTTACACGTCATGTATTCCTAAGTGCATGTTGTGTGGCTTTGGCTGTGTATGATAGGAATACTTGGCGTGTGGGAATTTTGGAAAGTAATATAGGAAAAACAAACTACATGTCATGAACTTCTTAGTACATGTCCTCTAGTCATGTCAACAAGCCCAGGAAAGTAAGTCTACAAAATTCAGACTCAAAATGAACAATTAAATGATATACATGCCATTTATTTAGACATACACACCGTGTACATTTTTTTCACTTAAAATGGTTATTATCCTCTCCTTTTGTTAGATTGGATGGTGGGATCACTGGGAGAACTGAAGAGGCAGCGCTAAAAATTCATTCCCTTCCCAGTTGATTAGCTCAACTTGAAATCAATCATTGTCAGTCTCATTTGAACCTAATCTATAATATCTCAATTAATCTTGAATCATTCTTGGAAATTTTTTCTCTCAACTGAGTTATTTAAAGTTGAGTTAATATTCTTGTTTCATATATCTATATTGTTTTAGCTTGAATTGGAAGTCAAGGTTGCATGAGGAGAGTCATACTATGACGAGGTGGGTGGTCTCGTGCTTATTTATTAATTTCAAGTTCTATATAAGTTCCATTGTGTCATGTGCCCATGTTCAGGGTGTCTATTGGTTGAGAATTTAACCAATGTTATTCCCTAACACTGATTGGGTAATTGGTTTTATGATATAAATCATGTTTGAGGTTGCTGGATTTGATTAAGAGCCACCCATGGGTGCGTTTCCCATGAATAAACAATGTTTAGCTATTTGGACTAGGTTTCTGATGATGCAAGCCTTGTATTCCCTATTATGGTTTGTTAAAATATGTAATTGATCAATTAAATGTGACCCCATGTGAGAAAATTATTTTTTATTCCTTGTGATAGTTTAATTCACATGTTGTGTTTATTACATAAATTTCCCATGTGAGAGTATTATTCTTTATACCTGGTAATTGTTTATATTATTGGTAGTCTTGTGATATTATTGATTCCATGTGAACTTATCAATTATTTCCATGTAATAGTTTAATTTATATGTGCTCTTGTTATGTGATATGTCTGTGGGTGAGATTGTGTTATGCCTGGGGGTGAGATTGTAATATAACCGTGGGGTAGGATTTGTTAAACCTGTTGTTGAGGAGTTGTTATGCCTATGGGAGAGGATTTGTTAGGCCCGAGGGTGATGATTTTATTATGCCTACAGTTAGAGATTTTCTATAGTAGTGGGAAATATTTTTAGTTGTAAATTGAAATAGAATGAATTGTGATGCGTTTGCCAAGCCAAAGCACATGCTTGGATTCAGTCATCACTTAAATGTTTGGATTTCCCTCTGAGGTAACTGTTATGGTTTCTTATTCATGGGATTGAGGGGATTAGGACAGAACTGGGGACTTATATAATTTAATGTAGTTAAATGGTTGGTCTGAACATGAATAATGAAAATGGGAAACAAGACCTTAAGGGTTTTTTGATTTTGAGTACTTCTTAATTACCACATTTCCCTTTGTACGCTATTGCTGCATATCCTCACTAGAATATCAGCACTAAAACTAGGTGTTTTCCTATTGGGATTTATTTCTGACACCCTGTTTGGGTCTGTTTCTTGGGCCCAAATAGACAATATTGATTCAGGTGTCGAAAAGGGCAAGGGCCCTTTTACAAGTACTTGATTGCTGCTTAGGAGCAGGAGAGAATGGGACCCATCCAAGTCTGGTGATGCTGTTGAGTTTCATTTTGTGTTACTGTACTTTGGAATTGTTTTTTACTCAATTGTAGGGTATCCTATTTTTGTTTTTTTCTTAGAACATGTGACATTCTGCATCATTTTGATATGATATGCATTCTGGTTATCTTTATGTTTCGGTCTTCAGTTGTTTACTTCAGTTGCATGTTGCTTACTGCTTCTATTTTTATTATTATTTATTCTGATGTTTTACACTCTTCCAATGAGGTCATAGTTCCCCGCTATCACACTCGAGGCCCCCACTACTAGTCATAAGCCTCTCGCATTTACGTAAATGTGCTAGAGGACATGTGGCCAACAGGGTATGTGGAACCAGTTGAGTGACTTTCAGATCTGGGAGGATACAAAGTGGTATCTGAGGGGTTTCTTTTCTTGATTTATTTACTATTTTGAGATGTTGTAAAGGATATTTAATTTGGTACTTATTTGTGCCAAATAATAGTTATCCCTTGTACTGGGAAAATCCAAATTTCCTCGAATTAAATTTTGATTTGGATTTTGAGCTATTACAGTTTATTAGATTTTACTATTGGGTGTCGTACCCATATTGTGTTGTTATTATTGATATTATTGTGGTTCTATTGTGTTAAATTCCAATGATAGGAGGTTGTTCTATCTTATGAATCATATAAACACTTGTTAAAAATCACATGTAATGCATACTTGTCATGTCTTTTAGGGAGAATTACCGATTGTATGATGTTGTGATAGATGTCATGTTAGAGATGCATGTTGGTGCGATAGTACCATGATAGATATGTCTGCTGTTATGATAGGTGTACTGGTACGTGATATGGTTCACATTGGATGGATTCCAAACATTTTATCCATGAGGTGTATGGGCTCTCTTGGATTAGAATTTGGTGGATCATTTTTCAACCTTTTGTATAGAATTGTTTGAGATATTTTCTCTTTGGGTTCCAAAATTTGACTCATGGGGAGTATAGGCCCCCACAAATAGAAATTTGGCATCCCAACAGTTGGTTTTTTAGTTGAACATGGGCCTTTCATGGTAATTTGGAGTTTTTGTCCTAAAAACCCCAGTATACATGGTGTTTAGTTTAGCCTAACACGCCATGAGTTCAACCTGTTCGTGGAAGATGATGTTCCATGTTTTAAGATGAACACGTCGTGTACCATGTGTACATGCTCTGTAGTATTTTTCCATGTAACTAGACATGTGAGAGGAAACATGGGCTGTTGAGTTTTGATTAGAACATGTCGTGTGCTTTTGGTACACGTTGTGTAGCTTACCTAGGAAAAACCCATGTGGATCAGGCCATGTGAGAGTACATAACCTACATGTAGACCTAGGTACACTCCGTGTACGTTTGGAACACTCCGCATACCTGGGGTTGATACACGCCTAGGCTGACGGTAGAACACAACCAAGTAAGAGCTTAAGGGTACACACCGTGTATTCATTTTACATGTCATATAGTCCCTTTTTCCAAATTTTGACGGTCTTTTCCTATTTCATTTTGGCACTCTTGAATGGAAAAAAACCTTGAAAATAAGTGTGATCTAAGGCGTTTTACTGACCTTGTAGAGTCATGTCATCATGACGACCATGAGTTGTACGCCAGGAGAGCGGTGACGATTATACTTCAAATATGGTAGGACTTGGGCAACCAATGGATCATATAGTTGTTCCAAATGCAGCACCAACTGTTATAGTAGAAATAGGTGTAGATGCACAGTTCCTTGAAAGATTTGTGAGGTTCCTGCAGACCTTTCATGGAGCATCGCAGGATGCCACATCAATGATAGAGTTGACGTGTATATTCCAGCAGCATATTCTACCAACTTTTTGAGGGGATGAGGGACCACAGGCTACGGAATAAAGTCTTGAATCAATGCTGACTATCTTTAAACATATAGAGATACCTCTTGAGAGGAGGTTCAATATTGTGACTTATATACTAAGCGATTATGCCTAAAGATGGTGGGATGTTATCACTCAGGAAGGGATTCATCAGGATATGGCATGGGAAGACTTTCAGATGGACCTCTATGATTATTATTTTCCAGAGACACCGAGGGAAGACTGGGCATGAGATTTCATGCACCTGGAGTAGGGAACACTGTTAGTTATGGACTATTGTACCTGGTTTTCTGAGCTTCTGTGATTCGAACCTATTCTTATGGGTGATGACGTATCAAAATCTAGACCTTTCAAGGATGTTATCAGGTTTTACATAAAATCACAGGTGAATGTCTTCATTTTTCATTCTATCTCTGTTATCATGAATAAGGCACTGATTACTTAGCGTAATCTGTGGGATGCTAGAGGTGAGAACCAGGGTGGTTCGTCACCGAGATCTGGTACTTTCTCGACCGAAAGCAGCAAGCGATATATGGAGTCTTCTTGTGGGGATACAAGCAGTCATAATGTTTCTTCCAGTTTCTAGGTGAGGTGCTACCAGTGTGGCAGATATTGGCACTTGAAACCGTAGTGTCTGATGGACCCAGTCAAGTGTCGATTTTGCGACAGGATGGTCCATGTACAGTGTTATTTTAGGGAATTTCCATCCGAATCTAGGGAGAGAGGTTTTTAACCAACTCCATGTTTAGGAGTGGGGTCAGTATCTTCTCACTGGTTAGGGAACTGGAATACGTCAGGTCATTCTAGACATGGTGTTGGTCATGGTCATGGTAGCCAAACCCCAGGATCTCAACAACAGTAGGGCGGGTTAGCTCAGGGTAACCAAGCTATGTCAGAGGGTCGTGGTACATGTCAGACATATACATTAAAACATACTCAATAAGAGCAGGTTACTAGACCTTCTACTACCAGAGGTACTATTTTTATCACATATCTTTTATCTTCTTCACTTTTCGATACAATTGTTTCACATAATTTCATATCAGTTTCTATTATGGGGAGACTTGGGCATTGTGACTTTACTTTTGATGATGTAATGATGTTAGACACTTCGTTATGAATAAGAATGATAGGTTTACATTAGTTTAATGAGTGGCCCATTGAGGTTGGTGGGTGTCACTTCTTTTTCGACCTCTATGTCTTAGAGATGACAGGATTCGATGTCATACTCAGAATGGACTGGATGGTCTCCATTCAGGACATTGTTGTCTGTTATCATAATAGGGTGAGTTCCACATCACCAGAGGTTTGGTATTTTCTACAAAAGGGATATTGGGATTTCCATGAGAGCAGAGCTGGACCAGAGCATCGTGGGTTGGGTGGGATGATAACCCAGATTACAATTTCATATATGGATGACTAGGGATCGTTTCTTGTAGATTTTCCTCCAGTGTTTGATCATTTCGAGGATGTTTTCGTAGATGACTTCCAAGTCTTACCAATGGTCAAAGAGGTGGAGTTCACTATTGAGCTTATTCCCTGAGCTACACCGATATCTGTTCCTCCTCATAGGATGACTATGATGGAGTTGCAAGAGCTCAAGAGGTAGTTGTAAGATCTGGAAGAAAAGGGTTTTATCTGACCCAGTACTTCTCCTTGGGGTTCACCAGTCATTTTCACGATTAAAGAGGATGTTACCCTTAGGCTATGCAAGGACTATTGGAAATTGAACCAGTTGATGGTTAAAAACTGATATCCCTAGCCACATATAGATGACCTGATTGATCAGCTTCGGGGATCTCAAGTGTTCATGAAGATTGAATTAATGTCAGGATATCATTAGGTATGTGTTCAGCTAGTAGATATGCCTTGTACAACATTTCATAGAAGGTATAGTCTATATGAGTACCTGGTTTTTCCGTTTGGTCTCACAAACACACCAGTAGTTTTCATGGTGCTGATGAACTGAGTTTTCCATCTTTACCTAGATTCTTTTGTGGTGGTTTTCATGGATAATATCTTGATGTATTCTCATTATTGACATGACCATGTCAAAAATCCTTATAACATTTTGAATACACTAAGAGATAATCATTTATATGCTAAGGTCGTAAGATTCCACTTCTAGATGGATCGGATTCACTTCCTCGGTCACATCATCTTGGAGAAAGAAGTATCAGTGGACCCATAGAAGTTGAGATTAGTAATTACATGGGAGAATACTAAAAACTTCTTTGAGGCCTGAATTTTTCAAGGGATATCTGGTTACTTAATTCCTTTCATACAGGACTTCTCATGCTTAGAATCACTGGTGAAAGGATTGACTAAGATAGGTATGAAGTTTTTGTGGTCATATTCTTGTGATACAGCCTTTCAGGAGCTGAAGGGGAATTTGACATCAATATCGATACTGATATTTCTAGAGCTAGGAAGGAGTGACACTGTATACTATGATGCATTAGGTATCAGGCTTGGAGTAGTGCTTATGTAGGGGGATCAAGTTGTTGTGTATGGGTCTTGATAATTGAGGCCGCATGAGAGGAATTACCCAACGCACGATCTAGATCTAGACATGGTTTTTCATGCCTTTAATTGATGGAGACATTACTTATTGGGAGAGAATTGTTTTGTGTACATTGACCAAAAAAGCCTCGAGTACATCTTCTCTCAGTGAGATCTGAATTTGAGATAGTGATGGTGGGTGGAATACCTTCAGTCCTTTGATTTTGAGCTCGCCTATATGCCTGTAAAAGGCAATGTAGTGGCTAAGGAACTATGTAGGAGGACTTAGATACATGAAGTACAGGAGGCTAGTGGTGAGTGGATGTTTATGGCATTGTCCTCTGAGGTGAATTCAGACGTTCATTAAAGAAAGGGGAATACTTCTCTTTCATCTTCGCTTGTTACCTCTACCCTACCAGACAGAGTGAGGATGAGGTAGCTATCAGATTTCGAAGGCCTAGTTCTATGAGAGAGTGTGGCAGGTGAGGACCCTCCACCTAGATGGACAGTAGGCAAGGATGAGATCATGGATGTACAAGGATGTTTTTGGGTTCCATTAGACATATGCGAAGAGCTGATACAGGATTTTTATGTCTCTGTATGGGTAGTGCATCCTGGTGTCACCATGATGTATCATGATTTACATCGTCAGTATTGGTGGAAAGGTATGAAGAGACACATAGCTGGTTTTTTCATGAGATGTTCTACCTGTCAGCAGATGAAGATAGAACATCAAATACCATTAGATCTTTTACATCATTTAGCCATTCCAATGTGGAAATGTAATGAAGTCGTAATGGATTTTTTGATAGGTTTACCGAGATTTCCTTGAGGAAATTATAACAACCCAAAATTTTGTTAATGAAAATCCATCTTGATTCGATTAATGGTCTTATTAAGTAAAATGATCATATAAAACCTATAAACATCCAAGTTTTTATTTTTCTGTATTTCAAAATACCATTATGAATTTTGATCATTGCTAATATAGTCGTTAAACAGTGATCACATGATTAGTATAAATATAGGGCTTTAACAAATCCAATTTACTCAGAAAAAGGAAGCAATGACCTCATCCGGTAGACTTTCTCTGTACGAGGTCCATTTTTCATAGCTCAGAAAGGAGGTGGAGTCTTTGGGATTTTCTCTTGAAAAATCCCAAGTCGATCTTGAATATGTTAAGCACGAGCGGATAATCCTACAGGATAAGTGGAAGTTAATAGAAATTACCACTTGAGCGATGTTATCCGATCCACCCCAATTGTCTGTCACCATCGCGCACCTTACCCTAAGGTCTTATGTGTGTGTTTAAGGGTTTATTTAACAATACCCTAGCACTATGACTATGTACATTATTATCTTATAATGAATATACTTTAATTTTATTATTATTACTTTGTAAATAGTTTTTAAAGCACAAATAGTATTTTCAGTTAATAATCAATTAAGAAATCTATTTTTAGGAATTAATGGATTTTAGATATAAATAATATTTTAATAAAATGTTATTATTGAATTATTTTTTATTAAATATAAATGATTGTATAATTTCTATAATAAAATTTCAATTTTTATTAAGGTTAGAAATCTATTTTTTATCAAAACCCATTAATTTTTTATGAATGTATGATTTTATTTAAATTGTAAAAATTTATATATTAAGAAAATTATTTAGAAAAAATGGATATTATTTTTGGAATCAAGATGTTGAAATTATCCAATGGTGAATTTGGCATAATATTTTGAGATAGTTAATTTTTTGTGTAAAAATTAAATATAGTTTAGATATATAATTTGTTTTATGACATAATAATGATCCAATAGTGCTGAAATAAAATAATATAAACATTATTTTCGCACAATATATGTTTTAAAAATAAATTAATGTGATTTTAGGTTTGTTGGATTTATTTTACAAAGCATTAGTGGACCCTTTAAGACTTATAAAACATTTTAGCTTTTTAAATTTATTTCCTTGAGAGTGTGACTAACCTCCACATAAACAACCCTATTATTTTAAGAATTTCGGCCATTGGCAATATAAAATATGTTTTTACACTACCCTTTGGAAAAAAACATGGGAAAAAACCATTGGCTGGTTTGTGGTTTTGATTAGTTTAATGTGTGGTTTCCCAAACCTAAATAATAAATAATTCCCTCTCATTTCCAATATAAACCCACCCAAGATCTCACTTTATCTTCACTCAATGCCTTTTAAGATCATCTAACCTCTGCCCTCATCTCACTGTAATCCTCCCAAGGAGCCCCAGGCTCCCAAGAAGCCTCTCTCAAGCCTCTCCCAAGATTTTGGGATCACACTTCCAAGTAAGGGATTCTTTCCTTCCTCATTTTATCCATGTTTCATAATGATGTTATGCCCTTTTATTTTCAATTATAAATGTTGGGGTATGTTTTCACACATCCCCATATTTCCCTATTTATGTTTTAATAATGAGATACCCCCATTCTCTCTCATTAATTCTTCCCATGTACACTTGTTACCATGCCAAAATTCGTAAAAACTTTATCTCTCCTCATTACATTCATGAAATTATTTTGTATTATGAATCTAAATTACATTACATTTGTTGGGACATGTATATTTATGACCCCATTACGGTCAATTTCATGTACATATGATGAGAGACCCATTTATATCTCATCAACCATTTTTATGAATTCTTATGTCAAGTCGTTATGTTGCCGAAATTACACCACAATTTTCCAAACCAAAGTCATTGTGTACTGAATACCATTCCCATTTCTCTATCAAGGGTATTCACCTTTTTGCACATTTTCTTATTGATTATAGAGATTCATGATTTTATTCTACATTAATTTATTGTGGAATAAATGAATATGTTTAATGAATCCATGTAATATGATCCATGTGGCACACTTATGGATGAAATGAAATGATTAAGAACGGTCACCACAACATTTATAGCATTTGTGGTGGGTTTTTACAGGTGGTTTACTAAACATCCGCTAATTTTTCTATTAATGATTTAGTGGTGGATTTTTATAATCCTCCTCTAATTTTTTTTCATCCTCGACACTTCCCCCCCTCCACCCCCACGACCCCCCTTCTCTCACTGACCCTTGCGAGACCCCCCCCCCCCCCCCGGCGACCCCCGAAACCTGCACCACCTCGCCACCTCTCTGCCTCGATGCCTCACCGCCTAACCCATTTCAGAGTTGTTTATCAAAAATTTTATGAAAAATATCATATTTAATCTTAGGTAGTATTTTACTAGTCCACACCTCTTACTTACCATGATAAAGCTATATCCTTTTTTGGATATATTTTAGTGAACCATGGATTACTCCTCATCCAATAATTTATAACTAGTATAATTGGCATTTAGAGTAGCATGAAGAGAATGTATCCTTATAACATGATTTATGTTTGTCTTGATATTTTTATACCTATTTGGTTTCCATGATATAATATTCATTTTTTATTCATTTTTATGTCGTGATCATGTTTGACATGGAATTATGTTTTATTGAAATTATAGTTAATGTATCATATTTAATCATATTTACCTATTATTTTGTTGAGCATTAGATTCATTATAATGGAATTATTTATTAATCATGGTTATTACTTGGATATTTTGAGATTGTTTTTACTTTTTTATACCAATCATTTTGATTAGTATAAATAATAATGATACCTTGACCATGTATATTGTTTTCATAAATAATTAGTATGTTAGAAGGGGTATTTTTCAATTGTATAACTTGTGTGTTGGTATGTATTATGTGGGTATTGATGAATGGGATGGGATCACAATGACTTCAATTTTTTTATACCCATTTCACCTATCTCTAAATTCATAATATTATAGTTCCTTGATTCTTGTATACACCAACCCCTTTCAAAAATACAAGGATTTTCCCATGATTCAACCATGGGAAGTATTGCTATGATCTTATTTAGATAGGAATGGCATCATGGATTTCTTGATCTGATGTCTCATATACATGTATAGGATCAAAGAAATTTTTTTAGGTATAGACCCTCCCATTATAGGGATTTATTGTTTATAATTGATTCTATTTTATAAAGTTTTCCATTATATGATTATTCTATGTTTTTATTGATAACCATTTGTAAAGCCATTTTATATAAATATATATAAATTTTTATCTTAATATAAGGTACATATGTAAGTATATTCTATATAAGTTAGAAAATATGTGGTTTATTACTAGGTATTATATGCTCACACCCAGCATATACACTTAAGGGGGACATGAAATTTCACGGTCTATTTTTTGGGTTCTTATCGGTACAAGTACATGTTCAGATGAATTGTTTTTTCTAAGCATGGCTGATTTTTGTATGACTCGTGTTCCATTTAGTGTGGCAAATTGAGATGAGAGATTTATTTTTTTCATTTAGCCTTAGGTTTCATGGAAAATTTTATACTATTGACTTCTATAAGATTTTTAAATATTTATCATATGGAATTCACTCTATTTGGATCATGTTAGTTTTCTTGAATTTTAGTTTAATAACAAAATTGGGTAAAACAAATCCCATTAGTCTTCTTAGAATCTCGATTCTATTCTCCATCCTTTGGTGATCGAGAGGTAAAAATGAGGTCATGTAGTGCTCTATCATGGTACAATTTAGGTATCTCAGTCACCATCACTACATCACATGTACATTTTTTCTTACATAAGATCTTGAATCAGGGGTTTGTTTTTTCTACTGGTACCTTTATCTATTATATCCCTTGGTTTAAGATCCTTACCTATTACTCCATATAAACCATTTATAGTAATTAATTTTGGTTTTTTAATTAAAATTTTTGATATAAAGGATTTAAATATCGATAGTTTTGGTTTTGGTTATTTTTCCATCTAGAATATTTTATCAAATTGGTCCATCCAAATTATTTTTTATGTAAGATTATTCTAAATAGTTTAAGTTTCTAGATTAATTTTTTGAGACTTCATAATATATTGGATGCGAGTGATGAGTTTTGTATTTTCTTATATCTTTTACAATGAATTTTTTTTAGTCTTCTCCCATATATGTATGAAATTATCCAAACCACATAAATATTTATTTTTTTATTTGGATTCATTTTCATTGATGTGTGTTAATAGTGTTTTTTTAGTATTTTGGAAATATCACTTTCTAGTTTCAGTGCATAGACTTGGTAGATGAAATTATTAGACAAACCTATATTCAATAGGATTATGGGGCGTTCCACTATATAGGATGAGGTTCATCATAAAAATCTATATCCATTGTATATCACAGATTTTGTGAAGCTTCACACTCATTTCTTATGATGTGTTGTTCAGATATTTCAATTTTATTAGATGTTCAATTCCACTATCCAATTATTTCTACATGATAACCATAATCCGGTCATCTTTGTCTGATGATCCCAATTCAATAAACTCTATCTGGTGAAACTACATCCGATGATTTATTTTAACTTCTCATTTGGGTGAAAATAAAAAATCCCAAAAAATATTCTACAAGGAAATTAATTTCTGATTTTACATTCTTTCAACCACCTACTTGACCTCATCCTCTATTCGATGCATGAATTGTTCTTTAAAATTTCTATATGGTTTGGGATTTCTTTGTAGACCTGAGATACTATTTTTGAGACTTAATAGGTATATTATGAGAAATTTCTTGGCCATATATCATCTTAATGTGACTTAAGTTACCCTGGGCTATTTGGAAAAAGTGTCTTGGAGGATTTTTTTTAATATATGAATATCTTTCTTCATTTATTAATAGTTATGTGTTTTAATTTTTTTTTAATATTGTGTAGGAACATTGTGATATACATAGATAAAAGCTAGATCACATTACTGAGGAAGACACCTTAGTATGATAATGGTTTGGAGGAGTTTTTATATTTTAAAAATTAAAATTGATCCTTTGAAGGGAGAATAAGATATCCATGTACTAAATTTAAATTTAGAATATGGTGGAAGAGAGATGAAGTTTATGAACATTTAATATTAAATAAATTCCCTAGTCAATAACTATGTTGGATTTGGCATGGTGAATCGAACGTTACATAGAGGTTGAGAAATGATGTAAATCCCCATAATGATCTCCCAACTTCATCAACAATGGAAATGAAATGTAAAACATTATGAATGATGTATTTGGAACTGCAAGACACCACCATCAACATCAAAACATATCAGAACAACCAAATGAGTGTGCTACAAATAGAAACGTGACAAGTGATATTTTTGAGACTTTAGGACAACTAGATGAAGATTGTAACATATCAGTGGATCCTCCTCTTGATTATATGGAGACTAATGTGATAGAAAAATTCCCATAGGAAAATACATTTCATGACTCAGTTGATGATGGAAATAAAGAGTTGTATGGTGGATGTTTGCAATATTAAAAACTTTCATTTTTTTTGAAGTTGTACCATATCAAATGTCTATGTGGAATTAGAAATAAGGAAATTCCCATGATATTGGAATTGTTTCATGATGCATTTCTTGAATCAAACATCCTCGAGTATTTTTATGATATGAAAAAAGCTGATAAGAGGCTCAGTTTGAATTATAAAAAAATACCTGCATGTCCCAATGATTGTATTCTTTATTTGCAAGAGGATTCAAGTATATAGGATTGAAAAAATGTACTTATTTTATATGCTATTCAAAGGGTGATGTTGGAAGTTTGAATAAACATACTACCATGAAGAAGAAGAAAAGGAACACACATGCAAAGGTTTTGTGTTACTTTCCTTTAAAGCCTCGATTGAAAATATTATTCATGACACCTAAAACCACTGAACACATGAAGTGGCATTATGTAGATAATAAAAATGATGGGTTAATGGGACATCCAGTAGATTCAAAATCGTGGAAGACATTTGATTCAATATATCCATATTTCTCAAATGATCTTAGGAATGTTCAATTGTGATTGGTTGTCGATGGATTCAACCAATTTGGGACTTTGATTAACAGTTATAACATTTGGATAGTTGTTTTGATCCCCTAAAATCTCCTTCCATGGATGTTTATGAAACAAATTTATTTTATCATTTCAATGATTATTCCTAGAAAAAAATTATTGGAAGTGATATTGATGTATTCTTGCACCCTTTAATTTGATAATTATAGGAGTTATGGAGAAACGGTGTTGAGAAATTTGATGCTTCTTATAAAACAATGTTCAAAATGCATGATTCTTTAATGTGGGCCATTAGTGACTTCCCTGGGCTTGGGAATTTATATGTCTGAAACACTTACATGTGTTTGGATTTTACTATTTTTAACTTTGATTTTGATCCCAAATAGCTACCTCAATGTAGAAAATGGTTCTTCTTGTGCCATCAAAGATTTCTCGACGCATCTCATAGGTTTCGGCTGAACAGATCAAAATTTAAAGGTTTCATTAATCGTAGACTACCTCCAAAGTTGTTAAATGATTCTAAAATATTGACACAACTTGAAAAAGTTGAAACATAATTTGTGAAGTTTTATCATTTGAATGATAGCGGGATACAGGTTCGAAGTGCGTCGTCATGTGATATAAGATCGCAACAGTGGAAGAAAAAAAGCATATTTTTTAAACTTCCATATTAGGAATATAATTTTTTGAGGCATAATCATGATGTGATGCATATTAAGAAGAATATATATGATAATTTGATCATTACATTGCTTAATGATAATGGAATGTCCAAGGATCATCTCAATTCTTGGAAATACTTACAAGTAATGAACATAAAATGTGATCTATGGCTAGATGAGAATGAAAATAATTCTCCAGTAATTTTTTCAATGAAAAATATGGATAATGATACATTCCTTAAAATTTTAAATCATGTGAAAGTATTTGATGGGTATTCAAGTAATAAATCTAGTTGTGTTGACTTAAAGAATCATAAGTTACAAGTATTGAAAAGTCATGATTCACATATTTTGTTACCGTATTTACTACCATTGGAATTGAGTACATTATTACCGGAAAAAGTTATTTTTGTTGTACTCCAATTCTGCACATTTTTTAGGAAACTATGTGAGAAATATCTACATCCATTTGAGATTGACAACCTTAAAGAGTGGTTTTTATTAACACTCTGTGCAATGTATATGATCTTTCTTCCATTGTTTTTTACTTTGATGATGCATTTAACTATGCATTTTGTTGAGGAAGCTAAATTAGGAGGCCTCGTTCATTATTGATGGATGTATCCAATTGAGAGGTAATTTATTTATATGTTTTTCAATTAAGTAAACAATTTTTGGAACTTAATTAAATGCATAATTATGTCTGTTTTTTTTCACATATATCTTGGCCATTTGAAATCATATGTGTAAAATAAAGCTGAACCAGAAGGCTCTATTTGTGAAAGATATTTGGCAGAAGAGTGTCTTGCCATTTTTTCAAGATACTTAGATGGTATTGAGACAAGATTTAATCGAGTTGGATGTGTTGACAACAAATAAACTCAGTCTCAAATAAATGGGAAATTAAAAATATTTCCTATTATTGGCCGATCAGTTGGGAGGACCTCAAATGTTACACTAACAGAAATTGAATTATTATAGGCACATAGATTTGTGCTACTAAATATTTAAATTTCAGATCCATTTATTTAAGATATTTGGATACAAACAAAGAGACAAATGATAGGCCTAACACAAAATGAGATAGATAAAAGGAAATCTATTAATAAAGAGCTTGCATAATGGTTTGAATGACACGTAAGTTCATAAATACTGCAATAAATATAAATATTAGGTTGAATAATATATTTTTTAATTCTAATAAAATTTATATCTTTTTTAGATCATGAATACTGATACTCGAGCGTAGTTGTCAGAAGATTTGATGTTTCTTGCTCAAGGTCCTCTAAAAAAGGTTAGAAAGTTCGATGCTTACAACATGAATGGATTTAGATTTCATACATTCGATCAATATGACAGTTTGAAAACACATAATGGTGGTATATTTACATTTTCAGAAGTGGTCTACTATGGAAATATGACTGATATTATTGAATTAAACTACCATGGTCATTTTTTAGTTGTTTTATTCAAATTCAATTGAGTCGATATTATCAGAGGTGTTAAAAGATATTCCTTGAAATTTACTTCTATGAACATCTCTCACATAATGGATGTTGGTGATCGTGAACTACATGGTCTATATATCTTATCATAGCAATAAAAAATTGTATATTATGTGAATGATGTTGTGGATGAAGGGTGGAGTGTATTTTCTAACGTAAAACAAAGAGATTTGTATGATATGGTTGATGAAGTGGAAGATTTGACCTCTGACATTGAATCTCATAAACAACAAGAATCATAATTATTTTTCCACTATCATGTCGACATCATACACTTCGGAGTGCTCCTGGTTTTGTTCTCGGCATCTCGTTGTTGTCCTGCGGTGATTTTCCCAGCCTTTGAAGGTCGTGCTCATGCGTCGGCAGTTTGGGGGGTTCTGAATTTTCTTAGGTGAGTTAGTGGGGGTTTCCTTGTGTCTGATGTGGTCAATTGGGTTGGTGGTGGTGGGATCTTCAGAAACAGGGTGTTGCTTGCGGTGACGTTCTTGCGCGGTTTGATTCGGTTTTGGGTGAAACCTCTTTTGATTTCATTGATCTTATTTCGTCCAGTTCGAATTAGGGGTTTTCTCATTTCCTATCGTGTCATGGAGGGGTGGAGTTTAATTTTGTTTTCTTTCTGATAGATTTGGAGTTCTTCTTTCTATGAGGTGGTGAAGGTGTTAACCGCGATGGTCTGCATGGTTGTATGGTTTGCGTGGTTTTGTGGTTTTTTGAATGGATGAACAGCTAAGGTGTTGTGTTGCTTAAGATGATGCTGAGGGGGATTCCAGCAGGCTCTCCCGACATGGGGATGTTGGAATGGTGAGTGGTCAGGAGATCAGTTGTGGTTTGATCCTCTTGTGGATGCGATGAAGATGGTGGTTTGTCCGGTTGTTCCGGCGACGACCTCCGGGTTTCCATCGACCTCTCCAACGACCTGCATGGCTGGTGACGCGTGATGATAGGCTCAAGGATCGAGGTGGGGCATGTGGTGTATGGTGGAACATGATTGGTTTGATTTTGAAATTTTAATTTCGCTAGATTCTGTATGAAAGTTGGGATTTTCATGTACGGTTTTCAGTTTTCCTTAAACCGGTTTGGAATACCAGAACCCATAAACCGGCTTCTGATAATGGGGAAAAATGATTTGCAGCATTTTTTCAATCATTCATTATCATTATTATTTATATTTTCTTTGTTAGTATTCTGAATCTCTTATCTTTTTTAAATTTTCTCAGCATAATTTTTTTTAAATATATGTTCTGAACTTAATATTATTTGATTAAATGATAGGAATGCCAAGGAGAAAGCGATATACTGTTTCATCGACCACTGCGACAGATGACAGTCCATCTTTCTCCCTCCTTACAACATCTGAGCCATCATCCACCTTCCCCCTACACCAACTCCCCATGAACTATCTCTCACACCCTCTGTGAGTTTCTCTTCAGTAGTTCAGTCATTGCATCCCACTTCAGGAGCCTCAGCTGTGGGGGAGCAGCATGCCACTTCTAGTTTTTCATAGGGATATTGGAGGGTGACTGTTATAGGTAAAAATTTTAATATGAATAAATTTATTGCACCTTTTTATACTAGGTTTTTGTTCATTAATGATGGAAACTATGAAATTATAGATAAACATATAAAAAATTAAGATTTATGGAATTTTACTAGAGAGAAGATAGTTTTCCCATTTGTTTCATATGGGTCCTTATGGATGATGCCACAGGATTACTTAGCCAGATTTTAGGCCAGCTGGCTGTGGAGCCTGTTTCCTTTCCTATATCATATGATGATTGGAGACATATGCCTGCAAGTTGAAACAATGAAGTTTTTTATTCCTAAATAAATGTAATTTTAATAAATAATGGTGTAATTGAATTCCATGTTATTAATATTTTCAAAATGAATTTCTCGGTATAGATGCTTTTTCACTTTACGGTTGCTAATGTGCTAGCACGAAAATGGACATTGGAAAATCTTGGAAAAATTTAATGACATTAAATCGATATTTTGGGGCGATGTCAATGATACTTCATTGACCTCCTAACAGATGTATGAAAAGCTACCTGATGGGGTACCCAAAGATCAATGGAACATTTTTGTTGATAGACATTCTGATGAGAAGCAGCTGGTATTTAAATATATATTACTATAATAATATAATTTTACATTTATAAATGTATATAAAGAGGAGATGACAAGGAATACATTAGTACTAAATTTCATTTTATTTATTTCAAGAACTTTCAACAAAGAATGCATCAATCCGGGCTAAGCAGGTCATCCCTCACACTGTGGGGTCAAAGAGTTTTTCTAAAAGTCAATCTGATCTGGTAATCTTTTCCTTAGTTTAAATATTTTTAAGACAATATAATATTTTTAATAAATTAAATTAATTATTTTTGTTTTCATAATGCAATCACAGAGTTTAGGGCATGAAATATCTCTAAAGTAAGTGTGGTTGAATGTTCAACAAAAATAGGATGGAAGTTTTGTTAATGAGCCTACCAAAGAAGTTGGGGTATGAACTCATTTTTAATTATAATAACTTATTATAAGTTTTAATTATGTTAATATATATTACTTATAATATGAATGTTATTTTATTTATAGGTAAAAAATAATTAACGGTGGGATGCCAATCCCGTGCAGTCCTGCTCAGACTCCTAGGATGACCTGGTTGCTAAAGTCCTTAGGAATGAGCATCCTTTTAGAGTGCATGGTATGGGTTTGGTACTCATACCATCTGAGGTATTTGTAATTCCACCGGGGATTGTAGCTACATCTACTCCTGGTTGTAGTCAGTCTATACCCCGAGATACTAAGAGAGAGATTGTTTCTCTATGAAACACATTTCACGACCGGGGGCTTAGATATCCTCTTTGAAAAAAGATTTGATTGATTTATATCAGAAGACAACTAGATATTCCCCCATTGGTATTTCATCGACTGGTGGAGAGAAGGTAAATCACAAAAATTTAAAATCATTTAGTTTCCATACTTTTATTGGTTTTAAGTTTAAATATAAATATACAACATTATTTAATTTTCAATATAATGTTATTTCAACTGGTAGTAGGAAGTAAAGATAGAGGTGGAGAGGGTGACATGCTTTATTCATCATCGGACCATGATTAGTTGTTTTGTTTATATGTTGAACAATTATGGTAATATCCAATTTGTATATATATCATGTGTGGAACATTATTTCTACCAAAAGGTTTCATGGCCTAGAATTTTCTTGATTTCTCATGTTTCCTTTTATTTATTTTATTGATTTCTCATGTTTCCTTTTTGTCCTGATTTCTTGAGTTTTTAATGCACCATATATTTTAATTCAATTTAGTCATGAATCATATTTTATGATTCATTTTTCCTAAATTTATTAGGTTTTTACCCAAGGATGAATGATAAAAATACATATCCTATAGTAAAAGGAATCAATCCTTTCATAGTTCTTGGAAAAGGTCCTCTATAAAAATTTGTTTCATGTATAGGAGGAGAAGGATGAGATGTATGGGAACCATTATGTGAGAAATAAATAAACAAATTGATGTGAATGATGAAGTGTCTCTCCTTTAGGTTATAACCAGTGTGATTATAATTTCACCAGGGCCTATTATAGGATATAGCAACATCATTACATATATCGAAGCATCATGAATCAATAAACATATAGTTTTTATATAGTACCCATGTATGCTCTGAAGGTGATCTGGCCAAAATGCAATCTATTTGACATGCCGAGGGGGGATGAGGCTGGCTCACATTGAGGATTTTCCAGGCCCTACAAGTGGTTTGAAGATGGCGCAGAGGTCTCTGAACCCAACTGTTATGCTGGTGTTTGATAGACTGAAAGGTGATCTTGGCATTGAGTCGAGGTCTTTGGTTGAAGGTAGTGCTTGCCATCCGGCCCTTTCTGAGGAGATTTTGGCCACTGTCGAGGGTGACCAAGAGATTTTGAACAGGGATCCTCAGGATGCTAGCCGTAGGATGGAGGGTGTTGTCTTGCAGGATGTTGTCATCAGTAGTGAATGTGCTATGGAGGAGGTGATAGTGAAAGATCCATCTGTTGTTAATGGGTCCGCGAAGCAGGTTGTTGATGGGAGTGGTGTGTAGGTGAAGTATCCAACTGTGTTGCAATCCCGGTCTTGGAAGCAGGGGACTGATCTTGAGCTTAGCAACTGTTTTGCTAGATTGATGATGGATGACGTGGTGTTGGATTGTGATGGGGTTGTGTATGTGGGTGAAAAAGGTTCGGAGGGCAAGGTGTTATGGATCCCGGTGGTTATGTTGTTCCTTTTCAAGAGCAGGAGGCTGGAAATGAGGATGTTACTGCACTTGACTCCACTGAAAAATGTCTGCAAGAATTGTGCAATGGGAAGGTCTCAAACATTGAAGGTGATTTTTCTATGAATGAAGTTGGAAACATTTCACAGGAGGTCGTTGCTAGTGATATCTTTGGGAAGAAGGGGACAAATTTTGGTTGCAAACATGCTAATCATTAAAAGTGTCTTGATATGCTTGATTCTAACATTCAATCTCAGCAGGAACAGGGTTTGGACGATGGTTACCATGTTGTGTGCCTTTTTGGAGAATGGGGGGAGTGTCTTGATAGTGACACGGAAAGTGAAGGTGGCATGGTCCGGACTTCCAATAGTGATGTTGTCCGAGGTGGAAAAAACAAGGTGTTTGGAAATGCGGAAGTGATGACTACCCCACCACGAAGAAGGATGAGGAGGGATTATTCTTATCAGCCAAAGCCAATGACTACCAGGTCCTCTATTGGGGGGCAAGGCTCGGCTGCACAGTCTTCAAAGGAGCTTCTCTCTTGGGAGAAGCTAAACCTTAGAAGGAAGTACGCCAATATCTTGTGACATTAAAACTGTTTAGAATGGGAATTGGATACAGCAGAGGATGAAATTTATCATGGATATAGTGATGGGTCAGACATAGTTGATTTGTACTTTTCTTTTCATTTTGTTGTACTTGCTTGTTGGAATTTTCTTTTCTTTAGTAAATGGTCAGAGGCAAGCCTCTCACTGAATTTCCTGGTATATTTGGATAATATATAGTGGAAGGTAGGTCTTACTAGGTAGACTACTCTAATAAGATTCAAGTCTTACAAGATAGACCATTCATCACATAGTTTAACATCATGTGAAAATGACTAAAATAATCCATAGTATATAATCATATGAAATATACCATATTATATGAGGTTTAATGTAGTTTAAATAGATCTTTAAAATGAAATGAACTTGTCTTGATGCCAAACCTATATATGGAAAACCAATGTGAATAAAAAAATCAAGTTACTAAGACAAATTGGGGAATTTGATATCATTTTTTGGTTGTGTTTGAGATAGGAGATCTAGGAATCACTATGTTTCCAATGAAAATAGAAATCAATCCACACATAGTTCTTATAATTTTGGGTAAAATATGATCACCTGGACTTAGAATTGAGAAATAATTGGGAATCCAAAATAAATAGAATGATTGTAATGGTGCATACCCTTTATGAACATCCCATTGTGCATTATCAAGTCTTGGGGATGTTTAGGGAGAGTTTTGTGCTGATTTTGATGTTTGGGGTGGTTTTTTAGCCTTTTGGAGGCCACCACGGCTTGTGTATTGACTTGTATGGATATGAAGGAGGTTATTTTATGTTGGGAATGCTACGGTGTAAAATGGGATATATAACCATGACTTGGGGATGACATGGTGTTCTACATTTTTTCATAGTGGTTTTCCGATTTACCATGAGAATATTGAAATTCCCTTGGGTGGTCATAGAATATCGGAGGACCACATGTCCAAAATAGGAAACCTAATCTCACCACATTGTATCCATGGGCATGGTGAGTGTTGAATGGTTGGAAAATGGGAACTAAGTCATGGATTCTAAACATGGATGAATATAAAAGAACCATTATGGATTAGACCACTCCATGTTCTATGATTTGTGAGAGGCCAAATTCTTTTTTAAAATGGGGAAAAAGATAAAATTACAATGAGGGTTCTATATCACACTTTTACCAAACCCACCACATGAGTTATAAATATTAACCATGTTTTGGTAGAGTCCATTGTGATTCACTTATAAATAAAAGTTTTATTACCTCCTTGTTTTGAATTTTAGACTTTCCCTCAATTCTCTGTTGACCCTTACTCATCCTCCCCTTCCCCAGTCACCTACCTTGGTGTTCCAAACCACTAAGATCATATTGGATAATTTAGATTGAAGTTATTTTATTCATGGTATCCCTATTTTTCCCCATTACTCCTTTATTATCTTTCTATTATATTCAAGAGTTCATTATGGTGGTAATTATCCACTTTTTTCAGAGGTTTTTTTATAGAGACTTATTATTCATTGGATTTGATAGTGATTCACTTGAGATCAGTGGTGGTTTATACTTGGTTCTTGTTAATTTCTTCTTGAAGATTCAGTCAAGTTTGGGGATCCTTTATCTCCCCTTCTTTTTATGTACATTTGGGTGGTTTTTACTTATTTTTATTATTTATTCTTATATGGCCACACTAACTTGGTTTTCCAATTATGACTTATTTAAGGATAGTGTGTTGTTTTGGTTTTTAAAAAATATTCTATATATGTTTGTATAAAAACACCACATATGAAAATGACTAAGAATATATATCGAACTATTAAATTGGTTTCCCATGCAATATTTTTTCTGTGTGAATACACTTCATAATAATTTACCAATTATGATAAAAATACTTATTGAAACTAAATTATGCAATGTGGTTGTGATGTGTAGTAGTAATGATGTATGGTGGTGGTGATGTGGGGTGGTTGTGATGCAGGGTAGTTGTGATGTGTTGTGGTTATGATGTGTTATATTTTATATATGTTGGAATGGTTTTTTCAGGGTATTGGTAATGGGCTTGTAGTATCAGCTGCATTTTTTTTGTAAATCTAGATTTCGCGGTGGTTTTAACCACTACTAAAATTACAGTATTTTTCTATCCTCCGCAGTTAGAACTTCCACTATGAACAATAATTTAGCCTCAGTTTTATCCACTGATAAACAGTTTTCATATTCCTTTATTATATCGTAGTGGTTTTAATGGTTTTACCGGTGATTTTCCCTGGAGAAACTGATATTTTTTTAGTAGAGGTTTTAACTACCGCTAAATAGTTTTCATATTCCTATATTATATCGTGGAAAATTTAATGGTTTTGGTTGCAGTTTCCCCCTATGAAACTACTTTTTTTATCAGCGGTTATACCTGCCACGAAAACAAACCATTTTTGTTGGGGTCCACCGCTGCTAAAAACATTAAGAACACCGTGAAATTCACCCAATATGACAGTTTCCATAAACCGCCACTAAATCTAGGAAATCGCCACCTATTTTATATCAACACACACTTTAGCGGCAGTTTAAAAAAACTCCACAGAACCATATGGCGGCGGTTTAAACCACCACCATTTCCAAAAAAACGTCAGAAAATGGTCTTTTTCCTATAGTTGGTGCGCCCTGATAGAGCTAAAATGCATTTGGTAAAGATTAGTATCATGATTCATCAAGTGAAATGAGGGTTTACTCATGCTAATTCAATCGAACTAGGGGTTTACTGATTCTCCATGTGCAATGATCCTTGTCTCTTGCTAAAACCATGCTACGTGTTATTGCCAAATTTCCATGATATGATAATCATGATATATCATGAATTTATGTTCATGTTTCTCTTTCTCTCCATTAATATGACTATTTCCTAACATGTACTATAATATTCATGTTATACGTTGTTTACTCCCTTACTAGGCTTTATAGCTCACCCTTTTCTTATGCATGTCCTCAAGTTATCGCATGCAATGCTAAGTATGATGGAATGTAGTGGTCATGTAAAGGAAGTTTTAAATAAAGATTTCATATTTCATGTTTTAATTCATTATTTAATGTTACTAATCCCCAAAGACACAATAACTATAGATCTTCTATTTTGTTTCAATTAATGATTTTCTGTAATAAATCATGTTTAAGTGTGTAATAAAATGCAGGGTTGTTATAGTTGGTAGCAGAAGATAGGATTAGTTATTTTGGGTTTAGTATTAGAAAATCCTAGTGAAGCCTTATAGATAATACTAAGTATAATAAAAACATCCATAAATATTGATGAGTATTGAGTAGTGGTTTCTCAGGAAAATACATCCATGTCTGGATACGAGCAGGCATAGGCGGCTCTGGCACAGATGTACCTAGGAGTGAAAACTCTAACAAGTAGTTTTAGGCTTTACCCGGTGTATCTCGGTACACGACAATGGGCTTTTCTGCACTCGTGGTTTTGGCACTCATGGGGGATATGCTTTTGTAAATTTATAAGCTTAGTATGTATCATTTTGATGGGAATTAAAAAAATCTCCTAAGAGTGTATGTTAGAAATTAGATCATGGATAACATATATTGAAGCCTATAGATTCATAAGTTAAGGAAATAAAAGTTATTTATAAGTCATCTATTTTTTCCTTGGATTACCATTTATGTGATACCCTTTACATTCCTTTTATTCCAACCAATTGTCAGTAATAAGAGGACTCAGGCTAACAACCGATGCGAAGACCAATGTGATGATGGTTCTAATGAGATGCCCGGCCAGATGGGAGAGGGAGTCACAAAATTTTTCATGATTATCTCTCACTTAACTCAAGCTCTGAAAAGAAACATGGGTCAAGAGGAACGTTCAGCCCCCCCCCCCCCCAAGAAAGAAAAAGTCGCTATCGAGAGCTTCATGAGAAAAAGTCCTCCTACTTTCAATGGGTCATCTGATCCCTCAATCACTGAACAATAGATCAACTCCATTGAAAAGATCTTCTATATACTTCAATGCTCCGAACAAGAGAATGTTCTTTTGGATGATTATTGTATGGAGGGTGAAGCTGATCAATGGTGCACATTGATAAAAAATATGAATCCTGAGGAGGTGATCGAGGCGTTGGAATGGAAGGATTTCTCAGAAATGTTTTTCGATACATATTTTCCTCACACCCTTTGGCTTATGATGGAAAGGGACTTCTATACCCTCATGAAAAAAGACGACGAATCCATCAGAGCGTACAAGGAAAACTTTAAAGTGCTTTCATGATATGCCTCTGTCTTTTTTGTTACCCTCAAATGCAAGGTTGACCTCTTCTTTGGTGGGCTGAAACCTAGCCTGTAGAAAGGCTTGGTGATCCGTCACTTTGATAGCTATGAAGAAATTGTTCGACATGACCTCAAAGTTGAAATAGATATTAGATAATCTCAGGGGTATCATGGGGATAAGAAGCATAAGGTGGAATTCAATTTTGTTGGTCTGATGGATAAATCCAACTGTTCTAAAAAGGTCCATCACCCCACTTTCCAAAGGTGAAAAAAGAAGAACCCTATAAATTTCTTGAAGGGGATGAGGAAATGCTTAAGGTGTGGAAGAGATGTGAACCTGGCTATTAACTGTCAAAAAAAGAAACTTGCAGCTGTGATTGATGAGAGTAATGCTTCATTCGACTCTCAACGCATTGATAATTGTTTCAACTACAATGAAACAGGGCACCTTTCAAATCAGTTCCCTAATGCAAGGGTTTTAGGATGCAACCAAATACCTCCAAGGCATCAAGGGTGATATTTTTCCATCACTACCACCGAATTGAACCCCCGAAAATGAATTGGTGATAGGTATGCAAGTTATTCATTCAAGAATAGCAAACATAATTTTTGATTCTGGTTCTATACATTATTTTATATGCTGAAATATTAGTAGAACAATCCCAACACGCCCAAAAATCATGGAAGTGAAGATGTCGGTGAGTACGACAAATTGTGAAATCATTGCATCCCATTAATATAACTTCTCCCCTATCATAATTTGTGAATAAAACATCACGAAGAACCTCCTCATAATCCCTATTGTGTAATTTGATGAAATCCTTGGCATGGATTGGATTTCCTTATATAGATCAAACATAAATTGCTATGAGAGGGAAATCACTCTCTATATGGAGAATCAACCCCCAATTATATACAAGTGAAAGGAGGAACATGAATCTTCTTTAGCACCATCATCTGAAGAGTGGATATTACTACTTTATGATCATCCATATCTAGATCATATGATTGAGTCTAAGGAGGCAACCATCCTTGAAGACATTCCTATTGTGATGGAATTCGTAGAAGTATTTCATGAGGAATTTTCAACCCTTCCTCCTATAAGAGATGTTGAATTATCAATTGACATTGTACATGGGGAATTTACAATATCCAAGACTCTATGTAGAATGGATGTTTTGGATCTTGAGGAGAAGAAGAAACAATTAAAAGAGAATCTAGATAAAGGGTTTATACTCCCAAGTTCTTCAACATGGGGTACACCCGTACTCTTAATCAAGAAGAAGGATTGGTCAATGTTCCTTTGAATTGATGATCGTGAGCTAAACAAAATCACAATAAAGAAGAGGTATCATATTCCATGAATTTATGACTTGTCTGATCAACTACCTGTATCACAATACTTCTCCATGATGGATTTGCGGTCGGGATATTACTAAGTAAGGGTGAAGAAGGAAGATATCCCCTCATACAAGATACGGGCACTATGAATTCATAGTAATGCCTTTCAGACTCACTAATGCTCTAAAAATATTCTTGGACTTCATGAATAGAGTCTTTAGATATTCCCTAGAAAAATTTGTGGTAGTATTTATAGATTACATTCTAATATACTTCAAAACCAAGGAGGAACATGACGAGAACCTAAGAACTATAATAGAGACCCTGCGAAATGATAATCTCTATGAAAATTAAAGCAAGTGTGAGTTCTGGTTGAAGGAGCTCCCGTTCCTTGGTCATATCATCATAGTCAATGGGATATCTGTGGATCCCTCCAAGATAACTGCAATTGAGGGATAGTCAAGGCCAACATCGGTAACAGATATCCGTAGCTTCTCAGGGTTAGCAGGATATTATCACTGATTTGTGAGAAATATCTCATGATTTTTCAACCCTCATACCAAGCTACTCGAAAGGGAGTAATGTTTTCTTGGATTGAAGATTGCGAAGAGAGCTTCAAGGAGTTAAAAAGGAGTCTTATCATTGTGCTCGTGCTCACATTACCCATGAGTAGATAACTTTTTGTGGTATTTAGTGATGATTCAAAGATGTTCATGCTTTGTGTGTTGAATAAGAATGATAAAGTGATAGCATACACCTCAAGATAGTTGAAAATCCATGAGAAAAACTACCACACATATGATATGGAGTTGGCGGCTGTGAGCTTTTCATTGAAAATATGGTGGCATTATCTCTATGAGGAAATGTGTGATATATACAATGATCACAAGAGCCTAAAATATATATTCACACAGAAATAGATTATTATGCACCAACGAAGATGGATAGAACTCATCAATTATTATGACTTCTCAATCCATTACCACACTGGGAAAGCGAACAAGGTGGAAGATGATCTATGTAGAAAGGATCCAACAATTCTATCGTTGGTGAGAATTGAGAAGGATCCAATCTTCATATATTTGATGAAGATGTATATTGGAATCATAATGAAAGGAAAATCATCAATCCTTTCACAAATGATTGCTGAATCATATCTTTTGGAAAGTAAAACGGATGTTCAAAGAAAGGATGTGGAAATTATGAAAAGGGTGGAAGCTATCATAAATGGGAAATCCTTATAGATAGTGGTTGAAAAGGATGGAATTGTGATATTTGGGTCATGATTATGTGTACCATATGATCCAGAGATAAAGAATGAGATATTGAATGATGCATATAGCTCAACCTTCTCTATTCACCCAGGGAATACAAGATGTATCGAGATCTCCGATAAAAAATTTGGTGGGAAAATATGAAAAGGGAGATTGCTGAATATACATTAATGTTCCTGGTATGTCAGCAAGTGAAGGATGAGAAGAAACATTATATGGGTATGATGCAACCAATACCCATACCAACATGGAAGTGGGAGAAAAATACCATGGACTTTATCACTAGATTCCAAGGACATCCATAGGAAATAATGTTATATGGGTTGTTGTGGATCGTCCCACGAAGACACCTCACAATATCGTGATTCGAGAGGACTACTCATTGGACCAAATTTCACATAATTACATCAAAGAAGTGGTAAGGATTCATGGAGTACCACTATCTATTGTGTCTGATCGTGATCTGAGGCTCACCTCTATGTTCTGAAAAAGTCTCAAACGTGCTCTAACCACTGAACTAAACTTCAGTAATTCATGTCATCCTCAAACTAATAGACAATTTGATCTAACTATTCACACACTAGATGATATGTTAAGATCATGTTCTATGGACTTCAAAGGAGGATGGGACCAATATATTCCACTGGTTTAATTCTCATATAATAAAATTTACCACTAGATCATCTGAATGGCACCATATGAATACATTTATGGGAAAAGGTGCAGAACACTGACATGTTGGGATGAAGTCAGTAAATATAAGATGATAGAACCTTCAATGGTCAAATAAATGGTGGATAAGGTGAAAACCATTCAACATCATAACAAGGTATCCCAAAGTCGACAGAAGAGTTATGAAGATAACCATCGACGAGACCTTGAGGTCAAAGTTGAAGACATGGAATTTCTACGCATATCTCTATGAAATAAGGTCATGAGGTTTGGAAAGAAAGGGAAGTTAAGTCCTAGGTATATCATCCCCTTCCAGATTCTTGATCGTGTTGGGGTTGTGGCTTATTTACTAGCACTTACACCCACCATGGCTAAAGTACATGATGTATTTCATGTATCCCTCTTGTGGAAGTACATTCCAAACCCTTTGCATGTACTATCTTTTGAGGTAGTACATTTAGAGGATGATCTTTATTCCGAGGAGAAACCAGTGAAGATCTTAGATCATAGAGAAAAAGTTCTACGAAATAAGACAATGCCCCTCATCAAGGTGTTGTGGAGAAACGACATGTTTGAAGAAGCGATGTGGGAGTTGGAGGAAGTGATGAAGTAGAGTTACCCACATCTGTTTTAGTGTGAGAATAAGGAAACTTCAAGGACAAAATTTCTAATGGGAGGGAGATTGTAACAATCCAAACATTTGTTAATGAAAATCCCTCTAGATCCAATTAAATGTATTATTGTGTATAATGGTTATATAAAACATATTCAATTCATTGGTATTATGTTTTCATATTTCAAAATACCATTAATAATTGTGATCGTTACTAATATAGATGTTAAACAATGATCACATGATTAGTATAAATATAGGGCTTTAACAGATCCAATTTACCCAGACAAAGGAAGTGATGGCTTAATCCAGTAAAATTGCTCCGTATGAGGCCCATTTATCGGAGCTCAGAAAGGAGGTGGAGTCTTTGGGCTTCGATCTTGACCAAGACCAAGCTGAGATTGAAAATTTTAAGCTCGAGCAGAACCACCTACGGGAGAAGTGGAAGTTAATAGAGATTAGCACTTGAGTGGTGTTATCCGATCCACCCCAAGAGTCTGTCACCATCGTGCACCTTACCCTAAGGTCTTATGTGGGTGTTTTAAGGGGCTATGTAAAAATACGATAGCACTATGACTACGTAAATTATTTTTTTATAAAGAATATACTTTCATTTTATTATTGTTACTTTGTAAATAGTTTTTAATCCACAAATCATATTTTTATTTAATATTCAATAAGAAATCTATTTTTTATGAATTAATGGATTTTTGAATTAAATAATATTTTAATAAAATATTATTATTAAAATAATTTTTATTAAATATAAATGATCGTATAATTGTTACAATACAATTTCAATTTTTATTAAGGTGTGGAATCTATTTTTTGTCAAAACCCATGAATTTCTTATAAATATCAGTTTTTACATGAAAACTAAAAATTCACATATTTGGAAAATTATTTAGATAAAATGGAAATTATTTATGTAATCAGGATGTTGAAATGATCTAGGAATTATTTTTTCAAAATTTTCTGAGACAATCGAATTTTTTGTTAAAAAATAAATACAGTTTAAATATAAAATGTGTTTTATGACATCATAATGACCCAATACTGATGTAATAAAATACTATAAACATTATTATCAGAAAATATATGTCTTACAAGTAAAATAATGTAATTTTATGTTTTTTTATTTATCTTACAAAGATTTATTGGACCCTTCACGACTTATTAAACATTTTAGCGTTTTAAATTGATTTCCTTGAGAGTGTGACTCACCTCCACATAAGCAACCCTATTATTTTAAGAAGTTAGGCCATTGTTATTAAAAACTATTATTTTCCACTCCTCCTTTGAAAAAACCATTGGAAAAACCATGGGCTGGTTTGTGGTTTCGATTAGTTTAATGTGTGGTGTCCCAAACCTAACTAATAAAGAATTCCCTCTCCTTTCCTATATAAACCACCCCATGCTCCCACTTCCTCTTCACTAAAATCCTTTGAAGTTAATTAAAACTATTCCCTCCTCTCTCTCTATAATCCTCCCAAGGCATCCCAAGCTCCCAAAAATCCTCTCTTAAGCCTCTCTCAAGCCTTTGGGATCACACTTCCAAGTAAGGGATTCATTCCTTCCTCTTTTTATCGAAGTTTCATATTGTTGTTATGCCCTTTTATTTTCAATTATAAATGTTGGGGTATGATTTTGAACCTCCCCCATACTTCCCTATTTATGTTTTAATGATGAGATACCCCAGTTAGCTCTCATTAATGCCTCCCATGTACACCTGTTCCAATGCCAAAATTCTGTAAGGAATTTCTCTCCCCTCATTTACATTCAAGAAATTCATTTGTATTAGGAATCTAAATTCTATAAAATTTGTTAGGAAATTTATCTATATTAAACCCTTAAAATCCATTTCATGTACATATGATGAGAAACCCATTTCTCTCTCATCAACCATTTTTACGAATTCTTATGTCACATCGTTTTGCTTTTGAAATTACACCACAATTTTCCAAGCCAAAGTCATTGTATAGTGAATACCATTCCCATTGCTCTATCAAGGGTATTCACCATTAATCGCATTTACTTATTGAGTATTGAGTTTCATTCATTTAATCCACATTCCTTTATCGTTGAATAAATGAATATGTTTAATGAATCCATGTTAGATTATCCATGTGGAACACTTATGCATGAAATGAAATGATTAAGAAGGGTGTGCCCTGATAGCGCTCCAATGCATTGGGTAAAGATTAGTATCATGATACATAAAGTTTAATGAGGGTTTAGTCATTCTAATTCATGTGCAATAAGGGTTTACTCATTCTCCATGTTCAATGAGACATGGCTCAGGCTAATACCATGCTAAGTGTTGTTGCCACATTTCAATGCTATGATAATCATTTTATATCATCAATTCATGTTCATGTTTCTCTTGCACTCCATTGATTGGACTATTTACTTACATGTATTGTAATATTCATGTTATACCTTGTGTTAGGCCCACTAGGGTAGATACCCTGAGAGGGGGTGAATCATGGTATGAAAGATTAAAACAACGTACCCTTTTGATCTTGATTTGTTGTTAGACAAAACCCTATTCTCTCTCCTTCCCATTGCAGAGTATGAATAAACCTTAAAGCATGCACCAGACACAACAATTTTTTCTTAGTTCACCCACACTGGGCTACGTCCAAGGAGCATACACCGGATGTGTTCTGATGTATCAAATCCACTATAAGTGCACTGCTGTTTACATGTTCAAAGAGCACAAAATGTCCCTCCTATCTTACAACAATTCAAAATTTGAGAACTATCTTCTCTCTCTATTGAAGTGTACTAACTGATTCATTAGAACATCCACTCACATTTTACAGAATTGTGCATCTCTTCATTATCACTAATGAATTCTACATCCTTAACTGTTGATACATGCTCAGTTGATGTCCAACTTTCACCCGTAGATGAATATCACTTTGCTCCAGGTGTACCAGGCTACCCCATTTTTTACGCGTAGCCTACACTGGGTCTTGAATGCGATTCCCTACGTTTTTGTGAAATCCACTTTTTATGTAACACCTATTTTATGCGCAAACTCTTATTTTACATGAAATAGTATTCTTTTATGTGCAACCTTCTCTTTACATGCAAACACTTCTTTTATGTGCAATAGCTATATTTTATGTGCAACCTTTTCCTTACGCACAAACAATTATTTTTACGCGCAAATCCCTTACGAACATCTAATTTCGTGCGCCATAGCTCGGATACTCTCTAAGTCTTGAGCTAATTTTAATGAGGGGGTCAATTCATTTTTATAGGAAAAATCATCCCCTGCATGAAAAATACTCCTTGAGCGCATAATACTCTTTAAGAACAGAAAACACATCTTCCACGCAACATCGTTTTTCAGGCACTGCTCCAATATTTCCTGCACCTCATGCCTTTACCAATTTTTGGCATTCTGATCCCGAAATTCCTTTTCCACGAAAAACCTCTCTCATCGACATCGCACACCATGCAATTTTCCGCACACAATCCACCTATTTCACGCACCACTTCCACTTTTTGTGCATTTCCTTTTTCCAACAACCCATGTCTTCATTTTCCAATTTTCAAGCCCAAAAATTTGGAAAAAACTGGAAAATGGTGCCACCTTAGATCTATTCTTTTTTACCGCCCCCAGATAGTCCATTCCTTTTTCATTGTTCTTTTTCAACATTGGTTGTCAAAAATATGTCTTGAACTCAACAAATCACCATGTCAACCCCCTTTGTCAAGAAATTACACATCATGGAATGATCTGTCAACAAAAAAACATGGAGGTCTGCTTTGTCAACAAACACAATCACCACTAAAATGCTTCAATGATACCTTGAGGGTTTTTTGCACAACACCTTGTTTACTCTCTTATAGGGCATTATATCTCACCCTTTTCATATTCATGTCCCCAAGTTATCCCATTCAATTCTATGTATGAGGGAATTTAGTGGTCACGTAAATGAGGTTTTCAATAAAGATGTCATGTTTCATGTTTTAAGTCATTATGTAATGTTTCTAACCCCCAAATACACTAGACCTATTGATCTTATATGTTGTATCAAGTGAATATTTTATGTAATAAATAATGTTTAAGTGTGTAATACAAAGAAGGGTTGTTATAGAAATGATGTTTTATGGGTTTCTGTTGACATTCTCACAAAGGTTGACCATTTGTTGCTGATCAAGGAAACATTCAGTGTTGATGAACTTGGGATGTTGTACATCCTTCAGATTTTATGACTGGATAGGGCCCTGCATTATATATTTTCAGAAAGGGATGCCCACTTCACTTCTCATTTCTAGAAAGGTCTATAGAGGGATTTAGGTACACATGTTCTTCTAAGAACAACTTACCACTCTGAGAAAGATGGCCAGTCGGAGAGCAGGATTCTGATGGTAGAGGACATGAATTGGGAATGCGTCTTGGATTTTGGGGGTTCTTGGGAGACACACATACCCCTGGATGAGTTCTCATATAATAATAGATTCCAAGATATTATTTAGATGGATCTATATGAGTATTTTTACGGTAGACCTTGTCGATCACTCCTGTGTTGGCCAGAGGCAGGAGAGGCATCTGTGATGGGACCTCATCTTGTCCAGGAGACCACTGAGTAGGTTTAGTTGATTCAAAAGAGGATTTCTATGATGCAACCTCATTATAAATCATACATTGATCATCATATACAACCTTTTGAGTTCATGGTTGGGGATTGAGTCTTCCTATGTGTCGCACCATAGTTGGGACACAAGAGGATCAAGATACAGGGTAAGATTTCACCCAGATACGTCGGTCTCTTCGAGATTCTCAAGAGAGTCCAGATTTTTGCCTATCGATTATAGTTACCTTAGTGGTATTGTTCCATGCATAACGTCTCCCATATATCTCAACTATGCCACTATCACTCAAACTCGTCTCATGTTCTTCATCCTGAGGAGGTTGAGCTTAATGTTGATGCATCCTTTGAGGAGCATCTGATTCGTATAGTTGACAGGAGCACGAAGGGTCTCTGCGGATAGTCAGTTCCTCTCATATGGGTTCTATGGAAGTATGACCGAGTACAGGAAAATACTTGGAAGAGGGAGGACAATGTACGTACTCAGTGGCTGGATTTATTCTCAGATATTTCTTTTCCACCCTTGGAAGGGAAATTCAGGGATGAATTTCTTTAAGGGGGGAATTTTGTATGAACCCAGTTCTTACATGGAGTTATGGGTATATTTTATTCTTTTTATATTGTGTTTCTTAAGTAAATAAAGGAAATTTGGGAAAAGTACTAGATTTAGGGGTTACACGCCGTGTAGTCCAAAGTACACCATTTGTGAGGACCCCGACCCCAGAAACCCAGGAGTTGGTGCCTTCTGAACATGATGTGTTGTTTTAAAATAAAACATGCAATAATAAATTACACATCATGTCCCATACAAAGGATCATGTGCGGTTCAGGTTTAGGGAAACAGGAAACTTCTAAAACGATTCATCTTTTAAAATCTGGTACCTTAAAATTTTAAATCAAAATGTTGGGTGATCATTAAAATACTCAGAAAGACGTTATATAATTAAAAACTGTGTAACTTTTCAAAACATTCATTTTAAAATTGTCCGTAGAATATTATCTTAAGGAAAACTGTAACACATAACTTCAAAAATGCTCAAACAAGATTTTCAAGAAGAACATGAAACAATTACATCATTTCTCAAAGGAGTGATAATGGTTATCATGAACAAGTACAACATGTGCTTAAATGATCATATAATTAAACATTTAAGAGTAACGCATAGTCAGAGTTACGCATAAAGGAAAAAACATAAATTTTCATTTGCTGGTTTCTATTCTACTAAGTGATAAACACTAAACATGCTCTAAACTTATACTAGTGAAATAAGAACTATATGAAAACATAGAGGCATTGGTCATGAAAGAATAGAGATTTTATCTTGAAAAGAACTTGTTACATAACTTCAATTATGTGGCATCAACATTTAACATAGACAATCATTTCCGTATCACTAAGGTCCATCCCTAAGGTGTCATTAAAATAGTAATATCTAGTGGTTACATCATTACCCAATGCATTGGAGCACTATCAGAGCGCACCCTTAAATTTTTAATCTCTAGTGGTTACATCATTACCCAATGCATTGGAGCGCTATCAGGGCACACCCTTAAATTTGACCTTATTATCATGTGAGCCACATCATTCATACTTTTCTTAAACAATTTGTATATTCATGATGTCCCATACCACCTTGAATAACTCTTTCATTTTCATATTACCCAAGGTGTCCCATACCACTTTGGGTAATCTAATTTCTTAGTTCATTTAGTGATATGTCATCAGTATGCATTATTTACAATAATAACTAAAATAAATAATGAGCCACCACACATTTTTCTAATACATGATATGATAGTTAACATTGCAAAATATGTCAATAATTAATCAAAGGCACCCATAGTTTAGTAAAACATTCTTTTCACAGAAGCTAATTACTAAAGCATATAAAATTATGATATAATAAATGGCGAATCTATAAAATTATTACTCCATAGAAGTGGAATGCTTAAAGAAAACACTTACCATCAGTTATGGTGATAAACATGCCCTTGAAAAATAAATTAAACCATAAATTTATTAATTAGTAACATTCACCAATGTAGGATCATGTTGTAATAAGTCAATAAATGAACACAACATGACAACATGATCCCATAAATCATAAATCCTATAATACATATTAATCAATCCAAAATATACACATTATCATAAAATACATCATGGGAAATGTCAAATAAACTCCTTCAATAAAACATTCTCATTTGTGTGTACATATATACAAAATACATGTTCGTTTAGTAAACACCAAAATTATCCTTTATTAAAATCACACATGTATCAAAACATAAAGATAGTACTAGTAATTATTACTATAAATTAGGGTTTTGGACATTATACTTATAATTATATACACACATCACCATATATTCACCAAGAATGTATATAAGGGTTTTTACACAAAATAAACAAGGCCATTAAAATTTATTGAGTTCTAAAAAACTCTTAATTTTATTTAGTTAAGAAACAAAAAATATAAGAGGGTTTAATATTCATGAAACTATAAATACCTAAACATGTAACAACTTTGGTTTTAATCTAAAACATAATTGTACCTAAGGGAATGCACTACTACAAATATGCCTTTTATCATCACTAAAAATGGTCATTAACAGCTCTAGAAAAAGCTCTATTAATGCTGGCGAAGATAAAGTGGTGGTCCCCTTTATCAGTGCTCCAAAAAGCGCGGATAAAGACCCCTTTAATCGTTTCTTTTTTTAGCAATGATAAAAAAATAAAAATAAAAATAAAAATAAAAAAATTCTGCCAATCTCGGGGGGGGGGGATTTTTACAGCGCTTGAGCCCCCATTTATCAGCACTTTTCCCACACCCTCCATCACCCGCACACACCTCCTACACCCTTTATCCGTACTTTCCCCGCACCCTCCAGCGCCCGCAGGCACCACCTACAACCTTTATCAGTGCTAGACCCTCAAAATTAGCCTTGCGCGTGCACCTCTGCCTCTACCCGGATTTGATCTCGAGACCTCCCCCATGCGCACCTGAAGACATTTCCACTCCCTTATATTTATTTTTTCTCTTATTTATGATATATCTATTTATTTATATATATATATTTAGTTATATTTGTTCATATAGTAATATATATTTATATTAATATATATATGTAGTTATATTAATATATATATAGTTATATTAATATATATATTAATAGTTATATTAATATATATATAGTTATATTAATATATAGTTATATAAATATTCATATATTGGTATTTTAAATAAAATGGATGTTAGTTATTATTAATATAATGCTAATACATTTTATATGTAAATATGTTTAATTATTTATTTAAAAAAAATTAATTTTTAGGCGTGAATATATAAAAAATATGTACATATGGTTATATATTTGATTATAAATAGTAGTGAATTATAAATAATGATAAAATTTTAAATATATAATATCAATATGAATATAATAACTTTAAATAAATTCAGTCCCCACCAAAAAAGTCAATAATACCCCCTTAAACGAGGCCGAAAATCCTCAAAATGTTAAAAAATCGGGGTACCCCGACTAAAAACTCAGTTTTGGAGGCCTTATAGGCATTTTTTGGCCTCAAAACAACCTTTAATAGGGTCCCCTTAGGACACAGCTACATAAACCTCATCGTAGACTTTGATTTGATATGTTGTAGAGCTCAAACGGACACCCGGATGAAAAGTTATGGCCATTTGAAGTTTGAGTTGCGTTTTCAACATATTTTGGATATTTTGTTTATTTTTTTTATTTATTTAGTCATCAAATTTTTATTAAATGACTATTACTCCATAATAATTAGAAAATTATGAATTAAAAATATTTTTTAAATTTTTTTATAAGCCATTTTCACTAAATATCTTATATATTAAGTATAATAAGTGTAAATGTATATTTATACTTATCTAAAATATATTTAAAAATTATATATTATATTTACATCAATATAACAATATTGATATAATATATATTAATATATTATTTTTAAATAACTTTTCTTTTGAAGTCAAACCCTTTATCAGTGCTTTTAAAAAAGCACTGATAAAGGCCCCCTCTTTATCAGCGCTACTAAAAATGCACTAATAATGGGGGGCCTTTATCAGCGCTCAAAAAAGAGCTGATAAAGGGGGGCCTTTATCAACGCTCAAAAAAAGCACTGATAAAGGGGTCCTTTTATCTGCCCTTTTTTTGGCGGATAGAGGATCCCTTTATCAGCGTTGATAAAGCCCCCCCCCCCTTTATCAGCGCTTTTTTGTTAGCACTGATAAAGGGGCGGCGCTGGCCTTGCCCAGTTTTGTGGCAGTGATGGCCTAGATTGCATCCAAAATATCGTTCTAAGATAGAAATTCATCCCCTAAAATCATAACTTTCTCGTTTTTAAAAATACATAAACATGTAGAAATATTTAATTATATATATATATAAGGTTACATAAATAATATATGTTAAGCATCAGTTAAAAAGAAACCTCAATATACATATATTACCTAGTATAACCTACTGAATCATCTTGGATACCCTAAAACGAAAGGGTTTGGGTTCTATGTATTCACATATTTATATATATACCAACTGTATATACACTATATACGTAAATATATGTTTTGGGTTTTTTTGTAAAACTGAATCGTTAAAAATATTAAAAAGATTCATATATATAACACTTCTGGTAACGCAAAGGCAAACACCCTTGATGGTATTAAAAACCTAAGGGTTTGTGTTACATATATGCATATAAAAACTGTATATACCGAGCGTATAATGGTATGGTTTTCTCTAAAGGAAATCAAAACATGAAAACACCCTTACATATGCACCCTACTGAAAACACGAAAAAAAATTCCATGAAGGCAATACAAACTGTGGGGTTTCTATTAAGTATATATATATAAATATATACTGTATATATACCAGGAGTATAAAACGAAGGTCCATCCATACGAAAGCAAGCATGCAAGAACCCTTACCTTGCTTTGAGGAGGAATCTTGGTCTAGAGGTACTTCGTTGGATTGTTGGGAGTCCGCGGAAAAGAAGGAGGACAAGAAGCCATTAGGATTTCATGAGGTAGGAGGGGTTTAAATAGGGCTTTGGTGCACTTGGGTTACTCGACCCAAGGGTAGGCCATTGTGGGGAAGATGAGGGAACAAAGCCCTAGGAGGGGGTGGTCAAGGGTCAAGAGAAGCAGTGCAAAAGGAGAAGCCGAGGCGTACTCAGGTGCAGGCCTACTGGTGCGGGACCCAGCCACGAGGAAGAAGACGCTGAAGAGGTCGACGCGGTAAGGAACGGATGACCTGGATTAAAAACGGAGATATCGGAAGGTTGGAGGAGGTGCTAGAATTGGGTTGATCGCTTTAAAAGAAACCGAGGGCCGCAATTAGATCTCGGGAGAGATCGGACTGTCGCGGTTATACGTGGGGGCAATCGCGCAGCTAAAAGGGTCGGACAGACGAGATTGAAGCGAAAATCGATCGAATGGTTCTGATCGGGTGGAACCCGTCCCACATTGAAACGAACCGCAGTTGAGGCGACGTTTTATAATACATAACACACTTCCATCAGAGAAATAACACAAACACACACACACGAGGGCCTTATACACGGGCCCCATGCGGGATTTGCCCCAACCCTACACAATGCACGTTGTGGGCCTTACACATGGGCCTGTGTGCGACTGGATGAACCTATGCTCATCTCGGGATTTTTGAAACCCTCTAAATGCGTTTGGGGCCTCGATGGTCAGTACCTCGGGTCCCTAGGGGCTCGGTCTTCGCCTTGAGGGATTGTCCCAAAGGGATGCCCTCGGCTTGGCTGGGTCCCACTCAAAATTTTTATTAAAAATTTATTTATACTTACAAAATAAATAATACAAGTATAATTAGTCTCAAAGTAGTTTTTAATATAATTTTTTGTAAAAATTGTGTTTCTTTATACCAAGAAATAAATAGTTTTTTTTACTTATAATTTTTAAATCTAAAACTCCTTTCTAGATTATGTAAAATACTTTACATCTTGATATAAATATTTTTAAAAGATATACCTTTCATAATTTACCTACTAAACCTTTATAAATATTAGGATCTTTAAAATACACCAATATTTGTTTCATAAAATTATTTTTAAATGACCAATAGTTTTCCCCCATTAAAAAATGCATAATTTTAGAGATCCAATAACATATATTTATTATAGATACCCTTTAAACATAAATTTCATAATATTTTAAAATACTAAGTTTCCAACGATGTAGGTGAACAATAGGATTTCATAAAATCAAATAGGTTATTTTATAAGAATATTCTTTTACTTTAAAAAAATAAGATACTCGAAGACATAATTCAATTATTTTTGAACATATTAAGATATTTGAAATATCATAGGGTTATAAGAGCATTATAAAAACCAAAATTTTCAAAAAAGGGGATACTTTATCAATTTAAACCCAACGGTTGAAAATATAACGGTTATAACTTCCTTAAAGGACCATTATAAAAATAGGGGTGTTTCACAAAATCAAAACACTTGAATTAGGAAGGATGGCTGTCATCATTCCATTGGTGCTGAGTATGTGTGTGGTGGTTCTAGTTATCTTCTTTTTTACACTGACAGACCCAGAAGATGTTTACTATCAAATTATTGGAGTTGTGGTTTTTAGTAGCCTTTCCATGGCTATGTTAGGTCTTGTACATGGTATTTTCAATTAGTTTGGGTCTTTGTTGAAATGTATCATTTTAATATATACCAGTTCACCTTATTCTCCCAGTTTTTCATCTATTTAGTTTTAAATTCTTTATTAGTACCAAAACACACCATATAAAACAAGAGACATCTTTATAAAACATAACATTGTCCACTTATCCACGTTCATAAGACCTAGGACATCACACTATCCCCCTATTAACATAATTGCATCCTAGAAATTAAAACTACAAAGGTTCTGTGATGTTCTCACCATCTCCACCAATGTAGAGGGTCAACAGGTGCATTTAGCAGAATCCCCATAGCGATGATCAACTCTTCCAGTTCCCTAACCTTGATAAAATTATGGCAAGAGGGGTCGAACTCATGTTCTGGAGCTTCAGGCTTCTAGAGGGATGCTCGAACAATAAAATGTTTAGAAATGTCCATGTGGACCAATGTACGAAGAACTCACCGAATTATGTCTCGGTCGAGAATACTCAAGTCATAGATGTTGTCAAATAGGATAAAGTTAAGGAGTTGGAACATATAAGTCACATAAAGATTTCCCTCTAACACAGCCTCTTGAAATTTCACTTTGGCCATGTAGTTCTGGCCTTGGGTGAAACACAGGAAGAGCCCTTCATGGTAGCTTCCCCGTCATTCATGCCCGGCCAGCTGTGCTGAACCTATGTGGTAATAGATGGAGGCATTCCCCTGGAAGGTGCAGAGAATCTCTGGGCTGTTTGTCACCTCAAACCACTTCTTGCATGTTTTTCTAAAATTTGTGAAGGGGTCATACTCGTACTCACACGTTTTGATTAAAATGATTTCCAGAATCTCAGTGGGAAGAGATAACAGAGGGGTTTTCCTTCCATCTGAAGTTTTAAGACATGAGTACAGTCACTTGAAAACCATTAAATGGTGAATAAGAAGTAAAGAAAAGGAATGGGAAAGGAAACATTTTGATAGACATAAGTTTATTACTAAACATTAGTGCTTGATTTTCCCCTAACTACCTACTATACGAACCCCCCACAGAGAGGAAAAACTCCCTATTTCCTCAAACCAAACATAGGCTGAGCATACAGGGTTAAACTCATGGGGAACCTATGACATCTCATGAGTCTAGCATGAGGGGTATGAAGTTGGGAGACAACCACAAACACTTGTTTTCTGTAAGACAGTCGGGTGGACTCATCTTCTAACATTCTGAAGACCAACAACTCACCCCAGAAGTCGTGGTTTAAAACCTGCCATAGATAGGCCGCACAGAGGTCACTGGCAGAAGCAGCTTCCTAAAAAAGGTTGAGGATCATAGGGCCAAAACCCTCACCCACCATGAAAATTCAGAAGAGTCCCTTATATTACCCTCTCCGAGGTTAATAGGAGGGAAACTGGGTCATCATTATAAGGAGGAAATCCATTCATACCCCCCGGTGCAACTGAAGCAACCGTGGTGAGTTAGACACGTCATAAAGGTGTTTTAATGTCATGCGGATATGGGCATAATTTAGAAAATCCTCACGGCTAGCTAAAGACAAAATGGTCACTAGGGCCTCAGTGGGGAGAGACAAAAGATTCGTACCTTCGTTTTCCATCTGAAATTTATGAAAACTCATTTTTAGTAAAACTAAAGTATATATATATGTTTTTTTTCAGTTTCTGGCTTTCTAGAGTTATCCAAACTGAACCTCTAATACCAACTGTGAGAACCCCAACCCAAAAAACCTAGGAGTCAGTGCCTTCTGAACATGATGAGTTGTTTTAAAATAAAACATGCACTGATAAATTACACATCATGTTCCAGACAGAGAGATCATGTGCGGTTTGGGTTCTGGGAAACTGGAAACTTCTGAAATGATTCATCTTTCAAAAGCTGATACCTGAAAATTTTAAATCAAAACATAGGGAGAGAATTAAAATACTCAGTAAGGTGTTTTAAAATTAAAAACTGTGTAACTTTTAAAAACATTCATTTTAAAATTGTCCTTAGAACATTATCTTACATAAAATTATAAAACATAACTTCCAAAATGCTCAAAAACGATTTTCAAGAAGAACATGAAACAATTATGACATTTCTCAAAGGATTAATAATGGTTATCAAAAACAAGTACGACATGTGCTTACTTGAGCATACAATTAAACAGTTAAGAGTAACACATAATCAGAGTTTCACATAATGGAAACAACATAAATTTTCATATGCTGGTTACTATTCTACAAAGTGATAAACACTAAACATTATCCAAACATATTCTAGTTAAATAAGATCTTTATGAAAACATAAAGGCATTGGTCCTGAAATAATAGGCATTTTATCTTGAAAAGAACTTGTAACATAACTTGAATTATGTGGCATCAACATTTAACATAGACAATCATTTCCGTATCACCAAGGTCCATCCCCAAGGCATCATTAAAATTGTATTCTCTAGTTGTTACATCATTACTCAATGCATTGGAGCGCTATCAGGGCGCACCCTTAAATTTGTAATCTCTAGCGGTTACATCATTACCCAATTCATTGGAGCTCTATCAGGGCACACCCATAAATTTGTCTTTATTATCATGTGAGCCATATCGTTCATACTTTGCATAAATAGTTTGTATACTCAAGATGTCCCATACCACCTTGAAGAAATCATTCATTTTCATATTACCCAAGGTGTCCCATACCACTTTGGGTAATCTAATTTCTTAGTTCATTTAGTGATATGTCATCAGTATGCATTATGTACAATAATAACTAAAATAAATAATGAGCCACCACACATTTTTCTAATACAAGATATGACAGTTAACATTGAAAAATATGTCAATAACTAATCAAAGGCACCCATAGTTTAGTAAAATATTCTTTTCACATAGGCTAATTACTAAAGCATATAAAATGATGATATAATAAATGATGAATCATTAAAATTATTATTCAATGGAAGAGGAATGCTTAAAGAAAACACTTGCCATCAGTTATGGTGATAAACATGCACTTGAAAAATAAATTAAACCACAACTTGATTAATTAGTAACATTCACCAAAGTAGGATCGTGGTGTAATAAGTCAATAAATGAACATAACATGACAACATGATCCCATAAATCCTAAAGCCTCTAATACATAATAATCAAGAAAAAATATACACATTATCATAAAATACGTTATGGTCAATGTCAAATAAACTCCTTCAATAAAACATGCTCATTTGTGTGTACATACATACAAAATACATGTTGGTTTAGTAAACACCAAAATTATCCTTTATTAAAATCACACATGTATCAAAACATAAAGTCAGTCCTGGTAATCATTACTAAAAATTAGGGTTTTGGACTTTATACATATAATTATATACACACATCACCATATATTCACCAAGAATGTATATAAGGGGTTTTACACTAAATAAGAAAGTCCATTAAAATTTCTTGAGTTCTAAAAAACTCTTAATTTTATTTAGTTAAGAACCAAAAACTATAAGGGGGTTTAATATTCATGAAACTATAAATACAAAAACATGTAAAAACGTTGGTTTTAAACTAAAACATAATTATACCTAAACCAATGACCTAGATTGCATACAAAATATCATTCTAGGATAGGCATTAATCCCCAAAAATTATAACTATCTCGTTTTGAAAAATACATAAACATGTTGAAACATTTAGTTATATATATATATGGTTTACATAAATAATATATTTTAAGCGTCGGTTAAAAAGAAACCTCAATATACATATATTACCTAGTATAACCTACCAAATGATCTTAAATACCCTAAACTGAAAGGGTTTGGGTTTTATGTATTCACATTTTTATATATATACACACTATATATACACTATATATGTAAAAATATATGTTTTGGGTTTTTTGTAAAACTGAATCATTAAAAATATTAAAAGGATTCATATATATAACTCTTCTGGTAACGCAAAGGAATCCACCCTTGATGGTATTACAAACCGAAGGGTTTGTGTTACATATATGCATATACAAACTGTATATACCGAGTGTATAACGGTATGGGTTTCTCCAAAGGAAATAAAAACATGAAAACACCCTTACATATGCACCCTACTGAAAACAAAAAACAAATTCATTGAAGGCAATACAAACCGAGGGGTTTATAGTAAGTATATATATACAAATAAAAACTGTATATATACGGGGAGTATAAAATGAAGGTCCCACCAAAAGAAAGCATGCATGGAAGAACCCTTACCTTGCTTTGAGGAGGAGGCTCGGTCCAGAGGTACTTCGATGGATGGTTGGGAGTCCACGGAAAAGAAGGAGGAGAAGAATCTGTCGGGATTTCATGAGGTAGGAGGGGTTTAAATAGGGCTTCGGTGCACTTGGGTGACTTGACCCAAGGGGAGGCTGTCACGGGGAAGATGAGGGAACAGAGCCCTAGGAGGGGGTGTGAAAGGGTCAAGAGAAGAAATAAAAAAGGAGAAGCGGAGGCGTCTTCGGGTGCAGACCCACTGGTGCGGGACCCCGCTGTGAGGAAGAAGACGCTGAAGAGGTCAACGTAGTAAGGAACGGATGGCATGGATTAAAAATTGAGATATCGGATGGTTGGAGTAGGCGCGGTAAATGGGATGATCATTTTAAAATAAACTGAGGGCCGTGATTAGATCTCAGGAGAGATCAGACGGTCGCGGTGATACACGGGGGCGATCGCGTGGCTAAAAGGGTCGGATGGATGAGATTGAAGCAGAAATCGATTGAAAGGTTCTGATCGCGCGGAACGCGTCCAACATCGAAACAAACTGCGGTTAAGGCGTGGTTTATAATACATAGCACACTGTCATCGGTGTAATAACACCAACACACACACTAGGGCCTTAGACACAGGCCCCATGCGGGCTTTGGCCCAACCCTAAGCAACGCGCGCCGCGGGCCTTACACATGGGCCCGTGTGTGACTGGATGAACCTATGCGCGGGTCGGGCCAGTTAACACCCTCTAAACGTGCTTGGTACTTCGATGGTTGGTACCTTGGGTCCCTAGGGGCTCAGTATCGACCTTGAGGGCTTGTCCCAATGATATACACTCGGCTTGACTGGGTCCCACTCAAAATTTTTATTAAAAATTTATTTAAACTTACAAAATAAATAATACAACTATACTTAGTCTCAAAGTAGTATATAATATAATTTTTTAAAAAAATTGAGTTTCTTTAAACAAAAAAATAATTTTTTTACTTATAATTTGTAAATCTAAAATCCCTTTCTAGATTATGTAAAATACTTTAGATCTTGATATAAATCTTTTTAAAAGATATACCTTTCATAATTTACCTACTAAACCTTTATAAATATTAGGATCTTTAAAATACACCAATATTTGTTTCATGAAATTCTTTTTAAAAGACCAATAGTTTTCCCCAATTTAGAAATACATAATTTTAGATATCCAATATGATATATTTATTAAAGATACCCTTTAAACATAACTTTCATAATATTTTAAAATACTAAGTTTCCAACCATATAGGTGAACATTAGAATTTCATAAAAGAAAACAGGCCCTTTTATAAGAATATTCTTTTACTTTAAAAAAATAAGATACTCGAAGACATAATTCAATTATTTTGGAACATATTAAAATATTTGAAATATCATAATATTATAAGAGCATTATAAAGACCAAAATTAAAAAAAATAGGATACTTTATAAATTTAAACCCAACGGTCGAAAATATAACGGTTATAATTTCATTAAAGGACCATTATAAAAACAGGGGAGTTTCACAAAATCAAAACACTTTAATCAAGAAGGATAGCTCTCCTCATTCCATTTGTGCTGAGTATGTGTGTGGTGGTTCTGGTTATAATGTTTTTTACACTGACGGACCCAGAAGATGTTTACTATCAAATTACTGGAGTTGTGGTTTTTAGTATCCTTTTCATTTCTATGTTAGGTCTTGTACATGGTATTTCAATTAGTTTGGTTCTTTGTTGAAATGTAACATTTTAATATATACCATTTCCCCTTATTCTCCCTGTTTTTCATCTATTTAGTTTTAAATTCATTATTAGTACCAATACACACCATATAAAACAAGAGTCATCTTTATAAAACATAACATTGTCCACTTAGCCAAGTTCATTAAACCTGGGGCGTCACACCATTTGTGGATTTGGGCGTATATAATGGGATTACTTAGTGTGTGTCCATGTTGGAAAGGAAGATTGGAAAAACCAACTACACATCATGTACTTCCTAGTACACATCGTGTAGTCATGTTGGCGGACCTTGGAAAGTGTGTCGGAAAAATTCACATTCTAAATAAAAATTTAAATGATATACACATTGTGTATAGGGAATTACACACTGGGTATTTTGTGTTTTCTGATTAAAAAAGTTTGTATCCTCTACTTTCAGTATAATTGATTGTGGTCTCATTTTGAGAACTCAAGAGGCAGCACTCAAAATCCAATCCCTTCCTGATTGATCATCTAAACTCCAAATCAATCATCAATGGTCATGTTTAAATCCAATCGGTAAGCTCTCGATTTCTCTTGTGCCATTCATGGTGATTTTTCTCTTGAATGAGTCATTTAAGGTTGAGTTAATATTCTTATTTCATAGATCTATACTGTTATATCTTGAATTGGAAGTCGAGGATGGACGAGGAGAGTCATACTATGACGAGGTAGGTGTTCTCGTGCTTATTTCTAATTATCAAGTTATATATATGATCTTTTGTGATGTGTGCCCATGTTCATGGTGTTTTTGTTGTTTGAGAATTTGACCTGTTTTATTTCCTATTGTTGATTGGGTAATTGGTTTGATGATATAAAGCATGTTTGAGGCAGCTTGACTTGATTAAGGACCACCCCGTAGGTGCATTTCCCTTGAATGACCAATGCTTAATCGTTTGAACTAGGTTTCCTAGGATAAAATCCATGTATTCAATATTATGGGTTGTCAGAAAATGGAATTGGTGAACTGAATGTGATTCCATGTGAGATAATAATTGGTTATGACTTGTGATAGTGTAATTCACATGTTTCGTTTGTCACATAAATTGCCCATGTGGGCATATGTTTTTTTAATCCTTGTAATTTTTTATATTACTGATATTCTTATGATATGATTGATGCCATGTCAATTGATAAATGTTTTCTATGTAATAGTTTAATTTAAATTTGTGCTTGTTATGTGATATGCCTGCGGGTGAGATTGTGTTTTGCCTACGAGCGATACGATGGTATGCCTGCGGACGATGATTTGTTATGCCTATGGGTGAGGATTTGTTATGCCTATGGGAAAGGATATTTTAGGCCCTAGGGATAGGATTCGATTTTGTCCATAGGTATGGATTTTATTTGCCTTTTGGAAAGATTTTGAGTTGGATATTGAAATAGAATGACTTATGTTGTGTCCACCAATCCAAACCAGAAGCTTGGATTCGGTCTTCACTTTAATGTTTAGATAGATTTTTTAGGTATCTGTTATGATTTATTATATGGGAGATTGATAGGCTTAGTCCAGATCTCAAGACTTATATAATTTAACATTATTAAATGGTTGTTCTGAACATAATGAATAGAAATGGAAAAAAAGACATGTTGGATTGATTACTTTTTAGTACTTCCTAGTTATTGTTTTTCTCTTTGGACATTATGGAAGAATATACTCATTGACGGATTGGCACCGACCCTAGGTGGTTTTCTACTTGGATTTATTTCTCACAACCTATTTGGGTCACGTTTTTTGGCCCAAACAGACTATTTTGATGTAGGTTTTGATAAGGGAAAGGGCTCTTTTACATGTTATTTATTAATACTTAAGAGCATGAGAGCATGAGACCAAGCCAAGTCTTGCGATGTTGCTAAGATTCATTTTGTGTTACCGTACTTTGGAATTGTATTTCACATGATCTTAGTTTATCCTATTTTATTTTTTTCTTAGAACATTTTACATGATTCATAATTTTGATATTATATGACTTCTGGTTATCTTTATCATTCATTCTTCAATAGTTTTCTTCAGTTACATGTTGTTTACTACTTCCTCGATAGTTATTTTTTGTTCTGATGTGTTACACTCTACCAATGAGGGCATAGTTTCCCAACTATCACACCCTAGGCCCTCACTACTAGTCAGAAGCCTTTGGAATTTGGGGAAATGTGCTTAAGGCCACGTGGCCAAAAAGGTACGGGCACCAGTTCAGTGGGTTCCGAATTTGATACGTTACATCTGACAAGAAATTAAATAAATAAGTAATTGGTATAACAGGGAAATAAGTGTTCAAAATTAAAAATAAACTTCAAAAATGTTCTCATTCATTTAAATAATTATCAAAAGTTTATTATTCATGATGATAAAGGGCACATGTGAAAAATAAGACATGAGGAAAGGGTATTTCTTTTAAGGATTCTCTTTTTAAATTCATCTTTCATCTATTTTTACAAAAGAAAAGAGGAATTTATTTATCTTATATATCATGAGAAGATATTCATAATATCATGATTCAATAATGTGTTTAATCTTCCTTAAAAAGGTTACATTGTTATTTTAGAATAAAATTTTCTCACTTATATGTGTTCAGTTTATTTTTTTAAAATATTGTTTTTGAAAATGAAATATGATATTTTCCTCAAAATTTTAGTTAATAATATTTATTCAAATAAAAACCCTCTTTTCCTTCCTATGAGAATTTTTTTATTGATTTTTTTAAAAAAATGGATATTTTGATATCAAATGTTGTTTTTTATATGGGTTTTAAAGATATTTTAAAATATTTTATGATGAAAAGTGAAATCATAAAATTATTTATTCATGATGAGGTACTTGAACATTATATGTGGAATGAGTGAGCCTGATATTGGTTATACGAATGGTTGAGACCCATTACACCTCATCAAAAAGAGTTCTCCAAATATTTCATATATGAAGGGTGATCCCCATTATATCTCTCCAATGCATTGGGTAATTTTTATTTTCTATAGGGAATTAAATTGGAATTCATTTCTATGGTTATTCCAAATGAAAGGGGGTTGAAATTTTTTATCATGTTATATGTGAGTGTTAAAAAATGATTAAGTCATAATGAATACTGTAAAGATTTATCATGGAAAGAATCATGTTTTATTTTAAATACATTATTTCTATGAAAAAATGGATATTGTGTAGATGTGTCCACATTTAATGATTTTGGTTACATTGAAATAGTTTTTCATAATTCTCTAAAACTCTAAATAAAAAATATCATTGGGAAAAAATTGAATTATAGTATTAATATTATTGTAATATATATTTTTAATGGTTAGGTCGTTACACATGCTCATATTAATTATCATAGTTTTTTACACTTTAATGATTAAATTTCATCAAGGGTTCCTGGAGATTGTGTGCAATGCCTTGATGAGAAAATTATGGAGGATATCACACACCAAATTTGATGAAAAAAACTAAATCACGACATCTGATTGCATATAAGGTTGTCCTTGGTCACTCATAATCATTAGGATTAAATGATTAAAAGGGTTATACTTTTAGATATATTTGATATACCAACATTTATTCCATAAATCATAAACTGAAACCCCACATTAATCCAACATTTTAATAAAAAAACTAGTGTGAAGTCATTAAGATGACCTATTTAATGTTTTGATGTTTTTTGGTCAAAATGCATTCAAATATAAACTATTGAATGAAGCCTTATTTGTAAAATGGTTTTTTATTGGAATTGTTATATGAGATTAAAAGTAACATGAAAAATAATAATAACACTAATAATAAAAATATAATATATAAATTAAAAAAGTGTTTCTCATATGATATTTGACTAATTACCTAACACACTCAAATGTTATGTCTTTCATCGGGTAAACCCCGCATTTTGGAACTAATAGTTGTCTCATATTTTACATATTATCCACTTGTCAAGGGATAATTCAATTTTTTTTGTAAAAAAATATATAATTAAAACAATAATAAATTACCCACACATGCAATGTTACCAAACACTCAATAAAAATAATTCTTATTCCATGCCTATTCTGAATCCTATATTCTAGATTTAACAGTGGAATCAGATTTACCATATGGGACACCAACATTGATATATTCCATTGTTTTGGAAAATATTGTATCTCTAATATATTATATATTATATTTTTATTCTATCATAATCAATGAACTACGGACCCGAGAATCTCATGTTAACATAACACTGTATACCAAACAAATTCCATAAAATATTAAAAGGTTTTAAGAATGATTTTACACATATTTAATACCTTTAAATCATTTATTACTTTATTTTTAATTGAATAATTACATATTCAAATAAAGTAGCTAGAAATTATTTCCATAGAGTGAGTTTACTATCATTAATAAAATTTATGATACTAGAATTCCCCACCCCATAAATTAATTACCTATATATGTAATGAGTCTCTTGTTGTCATTTTCAAAATACTCAAGCTACTATTCTAGATCATAATAATATCTCTCCCATATATCATTCTTGATTCATCCATTACACTATCAAATGTAGAAAACTAATACTATATTCCTTGATAGGACATTCTTGACATCATCTATCATAATCATTTTATTATCCATATATGATATGTCTGGCTCCAGCTCATCATCCTCAAAGTCAATGGCATGTGCATGATCTTGTATATACCACTAGAGCTGAAAAAAAAAACACATATCCCATACCTTGATGATGTGGAGAATAGTAAAAACAGTAAGACACTATCTCAATCGATTTAGTGTTATAAAATAGTTGAAAACCCATGATTTTATCTTTCCTTTCTCTATCAAATATTATTAGCCTAATCGCTGAGTCACACACAAGAAAACCTGATCACACATAGTGAACTCTAGAGGTATCTTAATATGGTTGTAATATAATATATTCCTACTATGAGTAGTTATAAACCTATTTTTGATAACTTTAACACCCTCTAAGGTATCTTAAACCAATAAAATAAAAAAACTACTTCCAAACCATCCTCATTCCAACAATGTGATGATCGATATTGTCTCACATAAGATCCCTCACAGGGTTCCATCTATATCAATTATTAATAACTATTTTTCTATGATAAATAATTAAAGTCTATAATATAATAACATAATCCAACAAATTTTACAACTCAAGAATGAAGAAATCCTCTAATAAATCTATAATTATCTTAATCTATCAATATGTATGGGGTCTGTAGACTATGTTCAATCTCAATCGATTCCCTTAGACTATATGCAATCCTTTCCAAAGAAAACAAAAAATGTGTGTCTCTATACAATAAATTATCAAGGAAACCCCATGTAAGTGTACAATGTCAAAGACAAATGCATTTCCAGCTCATCAATATATTGATTCTGTTATATCAGTATAAAGAGAGAAACATTCATCAGAATATCTAAAATCACCAAAAAACATAAAAACCCCTCAGTGTCTAGAGTAACCCCATCACTATGTCCTGCATGAAACCCTATGACTTCCACAATGGAATTTAAAGGTGATTTAGAAAATCCCTAGGATACAAGAGCTCTTCCTATTACCTCTGGAAAGAATGGAATTGGGTTAAAAAATATACATTATACCTATTCATTCCCACCCATAAGAAAAACTACCTAAATATGTGCTACATCTTTAACACATTTTGATGTAACTATCATATATATGAATATTAAACTACCATTATCTCCATATACATGAATACATGGACTACTACTCTCCCATGTTCCATGAACAAAATGTCATCATACATCGACCACCTTAGTATCGGGTCACCTCCAGCTAGATGTTCTCATAAAACAACAACATCTAGGTCTAAATCATTTCCATCATTTACCCAAAATTCAAGTGGTTGTGTGATCACTGAAGAGAAAAAATTCATGAATCCATAATCCTTAAAAGAATATATCATCTACTCCCCCAATAATATTTTCAAGCGAACTTCTCTTATGAATTTCTATCACAAATTTCCTAAACTACATGAAACTTATAACTAATATCATCCATAATGATGTTACCTTTACTTGGTGTGTACCCAATATCAATTCCAAATGTCGTCATATACTCAAAAAAATCAATATACCAATATATGGTCTTTATGTATAAGTATACATCGAAGTATCTTCTATACTATGTGGACTATAAATCTGTCACTGAAGATATTGGTTTTCTAGAACTTCTGATAATATACCATTGTTTCCTTCTCAATGTTATGTGTAGGTTTGTTATACTCATCGGGTTATATATTATGAGAACTATAGGTTACTAATACACACTATCTCTACATTCACACCACTACTAGACCAATTATTGATGCATCATACTAGACTTCATAACCAATCCTAGGTTTGAATAGTGTTAAAACTATAAATGTCATTAACATCCTATTTAGAAATAGGATAAACTCTCCACACTAGTCTGACCCCTGTAACATAACTCTTAACATTGTTAGTATTGTCATGGGTCATGATATTCTGGTGAAGTCTTGGATTAAACTCTAATAATATCCCTCTAAACCTAGAAAGAATATGATCCATTACACATTATGGGGATGTTTGAAGGGAATTAATTCCTTACCATTCTCAGGGTCCATGGATATACCCATCTTAAAAAAATATCTTTGGAATTTTAACTCTCAAATCAAAAAATAATACAATGAAAACTTGTAAAATAGATGATGTTCTTGAATAATAAACAAGACTGTATATAGATGGTTATCAATGATATCATTTTTCCTTGAGTACAAGAATATATTTTCAATGAACACTATATTAAATGGGTCTAGGTAAGGGTTCAAGATCATTTTCATGAGATCAATGAAATTTTTGGTGTGTTCATCAGCATGAATGTCATCACCAAGTACTCATAAAACCCATACATACTTTGAAATACATATTCAAAATTTCCCCCTCTTAATAACTACTAGTGTTATCTCTATTTATGATCAATCTTGTATAACCACCTAGCTCACCGTAACTAATCAAATAGGACGTCAATCATAAAAAATGGGTATCATTTAATCATTGTCACCTGGTTCTTCTTCTTTTAATAAACATGTTTTAAAAGACAACCATATTCCACCATGGGGAAAAAATTCACCCCATGGAGAAGTACATGGTTTGAAAAATAAATTCATCTGCAAGTCATCAGGATAAAAGTTGATCTACTTCATCTTGGTTGGTTCCATATGATATGTGGTAATGAAATGGATTTTGAACCTAAAAAATATCAATTTCAACTTTAAATGAAGATCCATTAGACTCTCATCTAGCTTTATGATTCCCAAAATGATTTTAATCCTTCCTTAAACATATTTAGGGAACCGAATTACTCTATTGGAGTAATAATTTTAGGATATATTTGTAAGCATATTTTGCAATAGTCTAATCTCATATGCATATGATATGCACTGAGATAAATATATTCAGTTGATGTTACCCTTCTATCAAAACCATAGAGTAGGTGAAAGGGAATTATTATCTATATTATCATCCATGTCAAATGAGAGAGAATGAAAAACATGTCTTGAATAATAATTATATCCCCACATTACTAGTAGTTACCTAAGACTATGTTGATGTGAAATATTTTGTAGCATGAAGCAATACATAAAAAAATTAAATTCATTATGATAAAACCTAATTACTCAATGGTACCTAACAAGGTTCTCCTAGGATTCTAGAAATATCCAAATTTAAACCCTAATATCACTCATGATAGACTCTATCCTTGAACAATAGTTATATTCATCGCATAAATATTAACACAACAAAATTCACAGTTTAGCTGATTAATTCTAACAAATATATATCACAAAAATATGGAATCAATTTTGTATCACAAAGAATCCTAAACTGATATAAAAAATAATGGAATTTACTAAATAAAGTTCTATGGGGCCTAAAAACATTTACATATATTACATGTGAACCTACAAACCAAATCATGATGCATGAAAACACCCTAAATCTCATAATTAACTTATCAATATTATTTACATCAAAAAAGGTGAAATCAATCAATGTTAACATCAAAACATAACTTCCCCAAATTTATGGAAACTAGGTCCATTATACACTGTTTTTCATGCACTATCATAATTCCCATTTCGAGTCCCAAACATATTATCTCTTGACTAACCTCTCCTAAATAAATGAAAAAGAATAAAAAATATAGTTTTTATTTATCCTATAATATAATTTTTATCATTATGACCTAAACAATCAGGTCTGAGATGGAGTTATACATGACCACAAGTTAACCTCTCCATATGCAAGAGGATACTGACTAGAAGCATGGGTATGATTCCATCAATGGTGATACTATATCCTTAATATTATTTCATCATGTATATAATATGTAAAAAATAAAAAAAAATTATCGTTTAAATTAGTGTAATCATGAATATCTAAAATAATGTCATATATATAATAAAAAAAAGTGTTTCCCAATGTGGATAGCTTGTCTTGTGCATAAAGAGAAGAAAAATAATTAACATATAAACAAATTTAGGGACCTCTATAGTTTCTTCAAGTCAGCTCAAGATCTGTGATCCACTACTCCACCATCCACCATAGGTCCATTTTCCATCACTATATCTCCATCCATGAAATCAACATGCGCATTGAAACTTTAGTGTATGGTTTGAGTATAAGACTATGTTGTGAACCACAAATGTATCCTCAGCCCAATGTGGAAGTGAAACATGTCCTTTCTATAATAATAATAAATTTATAATCAGGATGACACAAAATCCATAACTATGTCTTTCTGTTCTATCTCCGATACCACTACCCTAAGTTGAACCTTAATTGGAGCCATAATGGATGGATAATCCAGCTGTAAGAAGTAATCAAGGTCTAGCCGCAAGTATGAGGATCATACAGCTCGACATCATGTAATCATAAAACTTAGAATACACTATGATTCAATACTTCCATGTTCATAGAAACCTCTAGTAATTTAGTTCTATTTAGAATTCAGTATGAACTGGGTAACATACTGGTTGGAATGCCTAAGGAATTGAGTCTATCACATAACACCCAAGGGGTTACTTTTTATCATCACACTCCTTAGAATTTTATGATTATAGAACAAAATATACAATAGGTAACAATCAAGTCTTATTCCTAGATTCCACTTGGAACTAAGATCTACACAGCATTCACTATGCATCATGTAGAATGCCTCATAGAGACCAATAGTCCTCATGTTCTGACACGTCCTCAATGAGGGATCTTCTTATCTCTACACTACACCTAGGTCCAACATTTCCATTATCAATAGTCATGAGAACTCCCCCTCTATGGAATAAACATTTCATGATAGTCTGCCTTCCATGGTCTCCAATAAAAATACAAAAAATATAAGAAATAACATTGTTGGATACATAATATTGAATCTCCCAGCATCATATGTAAAGTAGAACACACAATACATGTGATCAATATCAATCAATAATAATTACTTTTTATGTTGTTATAAAAACATGTTCCATATAAGTTTCTTAGTTATATAAAAAACCCCACATTCATAATCATGTTGGTCAAATTTCTTTCCAAAAGATAAAAAAATATTAACAATAATTATGTAATAAATGGTTTTAGACATGAAAAAATTCCTACCACAAACTCAAAAACCTCAATGATAATAATAAAACACTATGTGTGGTTCTAAAGCTAGAGTGGAAACATAGATAGTGAAGAACATTTTATATTGGGCCTCGTTATCATAGTCGTTGAAACATAAATTCTCAAGTATTTTCAATGGTTCATATATATTGTGTAAAACACACCGATGAGAATAATAGAGAGGAGGTTATACACTAAGTCAAATGAACATACCGAAATCATGTCATCCAATCAAGCACAAGGTGGTATTAGGTTTATCGGGCTTCCTATGATTAGATAATATTAATTATGAATCATTAGGATATTTCAAATACCCTAACTTGTATTCCATTTATTATAAAATGAAATCCCATAATAATATTCCATTTTAACTGATAAATTAATGTGATGTCATAAATGTCACCCATTTAATATTTTTATGAATTGTTTTGTTCAAAATGAATTCGAATCCATTTTCAAGGATGATACTTTTATGTATAAATGGTGATTTTTTGGTTATTGGTGGTGTATATTAATAGTAACATGAAAATTAATAATTAAATAATTAATAATCTAATAAAATTTTAAAAGTTATCCTCACATGTGCTTCGATAAAACACCAATCATGCACAAATGGTATGTCATGGTAAGGGTAAAACATGCATTCAATATATAATGGAGGTCATAAATCTCTCATATGATACACTTTTCTGGAGGAAAATCATTTTTAATGAATTATACAATAAATATTATTTAAATTTCCCTCACATGCGATGTTTTCGAAAACCCAATGCAGACAAGTGTTATTTCATATATTGGGTAAACCCTACATCATGGAATTAACTGTGGTTTTATATTTATCATACATAAAATATTTTAGGAGATACAACATTTTTTTTAAAAATTAGTAAAAATATTGAATAAATTTCATTCATGTGTGATGGTACTGGACAACCAATAGATATAAATGTTCTAGTGCTCCAATGGTAAATCATGTATTCCAAAACTAATAGTGGTATCATATTACCTATTTGATGCCCCATTTTGGAGATATTCTATTATTTAAAATTACACATGAATGAAATAATTTTTCTAATATTTTTATTCGATTAGTGTTGAGGCCTTCTAGGCCGCTGAATCCCATTCTAACTCAACAACTAACTCTGAAAACATTACATGGAATGTTTGAATGTGTAACCATTTATTTTACCCATATTTAAAACCATTATATCATTTATTAAGTGTTTTTTATTGAATTTCATTCGAATAAAAATACAAATAAAATACTATCAATGATGGGTATTATTAATAATAAAAAATTAAGGATATTACACAGCATGGGTAACTATATATACCCATAAGTTATATCAATACCCAAAGATATATAATTATAATATTATCCATTTAAATTTCAAAATTTCTATATGCATATATATATATATTCGTAAATTCGTTTTTCATATTACCTCATTAACTCCTATAAATATTTTTTTATTTATAGAATTATTTATGATTTCTGGAACATGATGTTTATGATAGTCAATTGGGAAGGTTTTTCATGTATGTCATCATTGAATTTACGTATATATTTTTCATTCTTGTATCATTACTAATTATATTCCATATATCAATTTTATGACCATACTATAATTGTTTCTATTTCATTTCAAGACATAATATTCATCCTTGTATATATATAGCATTTATGATTTAGATCAATAAACATTACGATTTACATAACACATGTGTAAAATTATATCAAAAGGAATGACATATATAATTAATGATTAAAATTTAAAATTTATGTGAAAATAAAAATTAAAACTATAGATTTTTCATTCTTCCTCATTTTAGAAATTTCTTTCTGGAAGTTTTATTTTATTCCTGGAAATTACATTTTCTTTCATGAAAGTAAATTCCTTATAGTATTCTTAAATTAATATTGATTCCATATATAATTTATATTGAAAACTAGACCTCACTATCATAGGTATGATTTAGAAACTCATCATTTCCAATAATATAGGTATATCGACACATTTTCATTAGTCTCAATATTTTTTTAAATTTAAATCATTTACTAGGTAATAGAACTCATACATTTAAATGTGTTTCTTGAGTAATACATTGTAATTATATTTATTTTTTATCTTCAATGAGTTGATATATTTTTCAATATTATAATTTATTTTATGTGTTTTATGAAATACATCATGATTTTAAAAGTAAAATATTTTCGATGGAGTATACAACACGCACAATGAACTTTTATAAACTAAGAAATATTATTATTTAAATATAACAGTTATAACATAAACATTAAATTGGAGGGATTGAATATGATTATCCACATAATTATATATGTATATAGGAAATACTAAATAAATATGTAATTATTAATTCTTATATAATGAGAACTCAATTTTTTAAATAAAAAAATAATATCCTTCAAAATATGTTTTCTTAAGAATAATTTATATTTTATTTTGTAAACAAGAAAATATAAATTTTGTCAATTTTTGAATATTACTTTGAAAAAATAAATAATTATTTTAAATAATATTATAAAAATTATGTTATGGTGGAATATTTTTTTTCGAAAATGAATAATTTTCCAAAAATAGTGAAAATTTAATATTTTCTTTGATAATGTTAATTGTTTTCATTATATCAAGTGAATATAAAGTACCAATATGTTTTTCTGAATTTTTCTAAATTTAATTTATGATCTCGTTGATTGATAATAAACTAATTCTAATCAATAAAACTTCATGTTTCTTATATAAGTTAATTTTCATGCTTCAAAATTAATTTTTCTAAAATTTTATTCTCATTGGGTTTTATGCAATGGTATTAAAATAAATTTTATAAAATTATAGAAATTTAATCTTGAAATATGTATTCCTTATTTGGAATCATGAGGTTTATTTTTTCAAATATTTTCTTTTTATTTTTTATTTTTATTAATAGTATATCTGTAAAATATTTGACACCTCTGTATTGATAAAATAGGAAAACTTTGGTTAAAAAAATGAGATAAGGTCTAAAAATCCACCATAATCATTCCTTTATACTATTTTATTTTTTTAGTTTGGCCACTTATATCCAATTCTCAATTATATGGTGACATAGTGCAATATTTTTTAATTAATGGCTTTATATTAATTTAATAAGATAAAAAATATGTAATGTCTCTCTTCTGACATTAATACATCTTAAATTATATTATATGGATAAAAATAATAAATTTCAGTTATCTGAATGTTTTTTAAATATTATTTTAAATTTATTCAACATCTAAATTTAATTCAATTTTTTAGTGATTAAATAATTACTTTAAATTATTATGTAATTAATATATTTTATTTATTTAGTAAATAAAAAAATAAAATAAAATATATTGAAACTCTAAGAGTAATATTTACTATGTGTGTTACAGTGATCAAATAATTATATTGATATATTTTAAAAATATTATTTGGGTTTAATTTTTATATTCAATATAAAATTTATTGTTGATTTCCTTAAAAGAAAATTTTATAAATAGATTCAATAATGAAATTATTGATATTTTAAGAAAAATAGTATTTTATTAAATTATTTAAAAATCATAATAATATTGAAATAAGACAAGAATGATATTATATGGTTTTCAAGCTCTTCTCATAGCCATTTATGCTCCAATTTTAACCTTATTCATAAAATAATTACCCATTAATAGTGAAAAAGATGTTACAGTGTTTATGGTTAAAACATATTAACTAAGTGGTTAAACCAAAAGAGATGGTTTAGGAATATATGTAAACACATCCAAATTTTATTTTTTGAATCGATTTAAACAATATACAATCTAATATTTGAAATTATTTCCACAATGTGTAACCTTTATAGTAAAATTAATTTATTATATTTTCTGTTTTTATTAATTCTATGTGTGTCCATCCATTCACTATAAAAAAACTCACCACATATCCAATCAACTATACAAAATCAATTTCCACATAAATATAATAAATTTAAAAATATATATTATCAATTTTTTTCCCATATTATTGAGTTTATGGAGCTTCCAAAAGACCAACCCTAGTCCCCATAAGAGGAGATTTAATGTATGTCTATTGAAGGATAGGTAATTTTATTTACCAACCCTTTCAAATTTACTTCTTCATCTAATAACAACTAATGTTTTTAACCATAAACAATAATATAAAATTTTTCATAAATATATTAATATGTTAACTTGATTATTTTATAAACATTTTCCATCTTATTTTTATCTAAATATAAGAGAAAACACTTCCTATTTGTATGCATGGCTAACCTTCTTCATGTAGTGGTGTCATTCGTATTTCAGGTGAAATTTTAGTTGAAGGATATATAGATGGGACTAACTAATATATTTTATATTTATTACATATTTATTCTTTTAGAGTCGTTATATCATATATATCTTATAAACATAAAATTCATTGGAAAATAATAACATCATTCGTGAGTACGTATAGACTATCACATCCATGAAGTGATGTGATCTGTTTTTAATTTATACATTGCATGGATTGTATTAAGAACATATTTAATGAATATACATATATTATTTATATAATTATTAACATTATATAAATAATTGATCCATTAATGAGGAATTAAGGAAAAATCTACTAAACTAAAACATACATGAAAAATAAAGATGTTATCACTTGGAAGAGTGATTTTAATAAAGAATAGATAATAAATGGTTGATAAAATGTTATAAGTAAATAATATATAGTAGTATCTATATTATGATGTTTTTAAATATATGTATAAAGGATCTATATTTATTATTAAATATGATCAAATACATATGAAGGAAGTTAGACCCGAGGGTAGGATTTGTCAACTCATTTTTCTGTGAGACTTATACATTATTCACCACTTGTTTCTAACACGTTGTGTTTATACGTCATTTTGATAATATATATCATGATTAAATTTATATTCATTGTATTTAATTTTTATTTCTATTTTATTTATTCATTGTGGGTTATGATTCTAAAGTTACCATAGATGTGTGGTTTTATTGCACAATCTCATCAGTATTCAAGATAGTTTATGGTGATGTCTCCACTTGAGGAATTATTAGATATTTTTCTCATAAAATATATATATTTTATTATCTATTTTAAAATTATATAAATATCATTTTTTTTCATTTTAATTTCATTATATTAGTAAAAAATATACCAAAATAATTTTTTAAATGGAGATTGAGTTTATTTTTATACTCGGTAGGGAATATTGTACTTCCATATCCATATTTTCCATAAAATGTTTTAAATGATATTTTAAATATTATCCTATGATTTATTAAATTATGTTTCGCTAATTTTTTAAATTTTTATGAAAATTAAAAATATTATTACTAAAACTTTCTTAATAAGGTACTCTTTCACTTATTTGAAAAAATTGGGAAGTAATATTCTTTAACACTTAGAGAATGAACATAATATCCTACCTTTATAACCTATCAATGTTTATAATATTCCATTACATAGATATAAGTTTACTTTTTATGAAAAAATATTCCATTATATTTTAGAAATTAATATATTTTGAAAATTTCAATTTAAATTGAAAATGGTATTTTTCACTAGGATATTCTTGAGTTATATTTTCGATGTATTTTCATCTATGTTAATATCCATTGTTGAACCTTATGGTTTACTATATATATAATCCAATGAAACCATTCAATATATTTTCATGGATCATTTATCTTAAATTTTCTATGGAATGTGATGACATTACCTATACTATTTTATCAATTACAAAAAACTATTTCTATTTAGAGAATATTGATTAAGATATATTATGTATTCATATGATTAATGAATTGGACATTTTATGTGATGGGTGGGGGAAAAAGTTTCATATCCCCTAAATGAAATGGTAGGTATCACAAATATATGTAGTGGTATTTATTTATTAAATAGGATTTTTTATATGTTCCTATATTTTAAACTATATTGGAACAAGGCATCGATAATATGATCAAGATCTCTAGCATTATAAATTGCATAATTATTATAACAGTTATTAATTTATATGATGTTACTTTGACTAAATACCTGTATATTATTTTTTAGTCTATTGGATTATTTATATAGAATTATTTGATCATTATTTACTCTAAACATATTATTCTTCATGTTCATGTTATTGATTAAATTGAATGTATTATTAGTTAATAACCATTCTATATTGATTATGATATGTTTAATCGTGAAATCTTCTGATTTATGTAATACTTACACTAAATATAAGGTAAATATTCTTTTTTTATTTCCCCCATGATATGAACGAGGAATTGCGAAATGATTTTAAGGATATATAATATTTATATTCACATTCTTTTGTAATTTATTTTTTCAAATGTAATGTGTTATTTAAGTATGTATCATTATTATTAAGACTATTAAACTATTCCGTCCTTCATGATTTTATTCCATGTGTCTAGTTCAAACATAATAACATAACCACATTATACTAGGGTTAGTGTATTTATTGTTGGTTTTAGAGTATGTTTAGTATAAACCATGAAAACATGATTTAAGAAATCATGTATTTTGGAACATAACTCTATAAATTATTTTAAATATAATTATAAGTATAGTATAAATAATAATGTTTTATAATGTATATATTTTGTGGGTATCTAAGAAATACATCTTTATCTGGATACCAAAAGTGGTCCTGATTTTCAAATAGATACATCTCAGTGTAATAACCTCAAAAGGAATTGAGTGACTATATTTTGGGAATCATTTTGAAGCACAATGAGTGTGAAATTACTATGAACCTATTTTGAATTTTCTATGCGATATGAATCATATAATTAACATTTTTATTATCAACAATTATGATGTACATTGATAGATAACGAATAGGAATGACCTAGGTTAAACATAAGGTATATTATATTGAAAAGATCATGTTATTATTTATCCAATATATAAATTTATTTCATGATTATGTGGTCTCCCAATTTGAGTATTTCTTCTCAAACTTTGTTATATGGTTTCATTATAGTGATTGAACCAAAAGAAACCATGTTAATGTTGAATATGACATAAAATGTAGTGATTGTAAGTAATGAAAATGGATAATGACTAAATTAAAGGTAATTGTAATTATTAATAATAAGTTATAATGATATATAATTAGAAAATATTTAACATAACCAAATATTATGCTTTCCAATGAATACATGGATATAGTTTTATGAGATCATGGGAATTGGAGACCATAGAGGAAATATTGATCTATTTACTTCATATTATAATTATTGAAATATATAACCTTTTAATCTATCAAAGGAAGGATAGTATTTCTTGTATTTTGAAATTAAGGTCATTGAGAAAAGGAATGGTTTGGAGTCCAATGTATCATTTTTGGGGATTATGGGTAATATCCAAGTAAATTACATAATCCAAAAGTTAACTCTTAGATAAAGGATGAAAAAATCCCTTGTAAATTATTGAGGTGGAAGGATTTAAGTATTTGTGAATGAAGCTATGAAAAATATATAGTGGAAGTGTAAAAATACTGATATTATGGTTATATAAATAATGAAACCGTTATAGATTTTTCTACTTTAATTTTTCTTCAAGTATTTTAAATAATAAGTTAAATGGTAATGATGACCAAAAAAATATCTTAAGGAGATATTATATTGAAAACCTCAATATTGAGGGAATCGAAACCTTTAATATTTTCACAATTTTGAGATAATAATTGTTATTTGAGATAAAAATGCGATTGATAATGATAATGTTAATAATATAATATTTGTGACCATAGACAAAATTAGTGGTTTGATTGTATCATTGCTAATGTTAATGGATTTTTGGATTTATGCAATATATTCAATAATATGATATTTTATTTTACAAATATAGAGAATGTAAATATTTTTGTGAATACCTATTTTCATTAGTAATTTTTGGTGAATTATGTTATTACCATTTTTTAGGATAATATAAGATCAAGATATTGTTAGTTCGAAATAGTGTATGTAGATTCTCAATTGTAATAGGGAGAGAATTGTATGTTTAAAAAAAATCTTTTTTAACCTTAAGGGAAACTGTGTTTAAAAAATTTAAACAAGGTAAATTCAAAAACCCTCTTTGTTTATCAATTATGAAACACACTTGATTGGGGTCCGGAAATAGGGATCTGGAAGAGACACTTAAGAACATTTTTCTTAAAGAAATATTCTACCTTAAAGCGTATGAAATCCAATTTATCAGAGTATATAAAGTTCAAGAAAGTATAATAAAGTTATACGTTCGACCTTTATCAAAATACAACGGAAATAAATCATGAAATAAAAACAACTAACAATTAAAAAATATTTTAACCCAAAGAGTAGGGTATCTAACAACCATGGATAAAGTTACCTTGATTTATACTTTCACAAAAATCTATCTTACCCACACTAGGGTAAGACCTTGATAGGAATATCAGAATCTGTCTTTTTTCCCTAAAATCCCTTGAACTTTAAGGTAGTCGTCACCTCTATCTTCCTATACCAGGAAGCCATTGATTGTACTCAGCAATAATTAGAGTCTCATGAAGCAAGCAGAACAAGTTGTTCACGGTTGAACAAGATGTTCATGAAAATGCATAAGTCATGAGAATCTCTCTCTCTAGAAATCACATCATAGTATCACATCATGTAATATATAGATTGATTCCATATATGATTAGCATGTTCAAATGAGATCCTATTTATAGACAAAACATAAACGGTTTTGTCCCTCCTCTAATGGTCATATTTTTCCTTGAATCTCGGAGGGACCTGTACACGTGTCACTCAACCAACAGTTATAAAAAAAATTTACGATGCCATTTCGTACATACAAAAGAATGTTCAAGGAAAATGAAGTAGCTTTAGTAAATCTAAATATCTAGAATCAAAGGGAAAATATAATTTGGGGGTTAAACATATAAATAATATGATTGTAGAAACATGTATATCTAGATCCTATTTTACAAAGAATTCAATGTTTTGATTCTGAGAAATTAAGAGTCTGCATTATTCAGAATTCAGAGTCTAAATTATAAGGAATTCGAAGTCTAAATTATGAGGAACCTGGAGTCTTAATTATTATGAATTGTAAGTGTTAATTATTAGGAATTCGAAGAATGAATTATGAGGAATTCAGAGTCTGAATTATAGGTAATTTGGAGTCTAAATTATGAGGAATTAGGAGTCTGAATTCTAAAGAATTCAGATTCGTAATTATAAGGAATTTTTAGTCTAAATTCTAAGGAATTATGAGTCTAAATTATAAGGAAAGATGAATATGATTAAGAAAACCATATTGACACAACAATCTCCCCCTTTTTGGAAATCAAAAACAACCTTTCAAAAAGGAAAATAAGGGATAAAGTTTTTTCTTTTTGAACTTTTAAATTAAAAAATTATCTCACTTTTTTATGAAAGATGAGTATGAGTAACTCCCCCTTAGGTTTTGAGATCCCTAATGATCATATTATTGAATTCCTTGTCAAAGTTTCTTTTGCTTGTATAATAAATTTTTCCTTAAGTATACTCCCCCTTACATGATCGCCCCCTTACATAGGGAAATCCCTTTATTTATACATAGTATTATTTTGATCATTCTTTTCTATGCCTTTTTGATTTTCAAAAAGGACTAGAGATAATGAAAAAAATGGTGCCTAAAAGATTAAAACTATACAAAACAAAACAAATAAAGTATAAAAAAATATTATAATTGGAAAAATTGATACATTGAAAAAAATAAAACAAAATATCGTCATGACATGGAAATCATTCATCCTTATTTTACTTTGTAGTGATCATCTATAAGGTATCCTTAAACTTCTTGATCTCCTTATAATCTTCCTCAAACCTCTTGATAAACTGTTCCTGATCCTAATTTTTCTTTTCCAGAGCCTTGATTTCTTTATCTTGAGACTTAAGGATTTCTACATGAGACTTCACTATTTCTTCTTGCTGATTTAACTTTTCTTCTAACTCTTCCCTGATCTCCCTTTCTCTCTTTAAATTTAAAGAAACTGAGTTTAACTTCACAATCATATCTTTATAGTCTTGCTTCTAGGATACTTTTTCAAGATTCGTCTTCTCTGTAAAACTTTTTGAAAGGTTTTTGATTCTATTATCTGACTTATAAAAAGAATATTTCACTCATTCATGGAATTAATCAACAATTCTAAAGTCTTTAGCTATTCATTTTGAACACTTTGATATTTACTTACATGATCTCTTTTGAGAATCATATCTGATAAGTAATGTTTTAAAATATCTCTCAAACTTGATGAACATTTCATATCCTTCATCCTCTTTTCCCTGAGAATAAATTTTGGTTGAATCAACCTATGAGGTTCGGATTGAAGGCTTTTCAGAGGGAATTTACTTCTCATTGTATTATTCTACTTTCTTTATCACGTCATCATTAGCATCTTCTTCCTCCTCTTGTTATTATTCTATTTCCTCTGGAACAATCTATTATTCCACATTAGGTTCTATAATTGAAAATTTCATTCTATGAGTCTCTACTGGTACTGGATCATTCAGAAAGGATTTTCGTAGCTGAATCTATTTAGAGGCTTTCTCAGTGTCCTTCATAAGTTCTTGGTTGATCTCAACATCATACATTTTCTTTTCCATCTTCTTCTCTTTATATTGCCTTTCAATTTCTTCAGCAGCCTACATTTCCAAATTCTTTTCCTTAGAAGGATCTAAGACAAATCTTGGATCTCCATATTTCATATTATTCTTATGTTAACTCCATTTTTATACCACATCATCAGAGAATGTTTTTGGATTTTTCAGCTTGGGAGGTGATGACTGACTTTCTAGAATTGTAGGTTTTTCTATGGTTTCTGGTTCTTTCTCCTTTCTCTTCTTCTGTGATTTCTTAGAAGTTTCTGCTACTTCCACTTTCTTAGGTTAAAACTTCAATCTCACTTTCATAAAGATCATAAAACTATCCAGACATGTTATTGAACCCGAATTTCATTCTTATCAAGGTTTCATCACTTAGAAACATGATCCTAAAGTTTCAAAGATTATAAATGTAAGGAATTTTGAACAATTATAAGTATAACACTATGATCGTAGAAACAATTTCCAGATACATGAAAATTTGAGTCATTAGAGTACTATTCTTGATGTTGGTGATAGTCAGGAGGATCTAATTAACAAGATTTACCTTTCTCACGTTAACCAAAAAATATATAATGAAGATATCACTTTTCTTTAAAGAGTCCTTATATACTTTTTTAGAAAGATAAAACAATGTACCCATAATGATATCATCCTAAAATTTGTTCAATGGTGGTTGATCTTCGAGGATTTTACTCCTTTTAGTCCAAGGCATTTGATTTCCTTTTCCTTCTCAAAACATCCTCACCGATTTGGAAACTTGTGGGTATAGAAAATTTCCTCACCTTCATACATAGCTTAAAGAATATTTTTTTCCATAATGAAAGGCATAGAATATGTTTTCCCATATTTCTTGAAAGAAAATTTTTACCTTCCACATTCCTAAAAAAAACCTACTCAATCCTAATATTCTACAAGAAAATAAAGTTAAACCAGATCCTGGGTTATTTTTGGTTACGCAAAAACTCTCCCATCCATTCAACTTAATATTTTTCATAATAAAGTAATTATACTTTGAAAATAATTTTGGTTCAAATTTTCTTTCCCTGTAGATTTTCCAATCCTTTATTTCCTTAACTAAAGACATCTATTTCTACGGGGAATCTTCCAACGAAATATGGAGTCTAAGAAAACATGCAAAAAATGAAATGATCTATTTGAAGAGGACTAGAGCTTCAACACGAAAAGACATGAAAACTGATGTGGGACAGGGAGTGAGGGGGGATTTATATCGTCATCTAAGCAATAGTTTGAATTCCCAAAATGATCCAACGGTTGAAATAAGCTAGATCTGATCTCACAGTTGAGATGAATGCCAAGTAAATTTTTGGTATATTTGGATCTTTTATGGTTTTTAAGGTAAAAATTGATTTAAGTAAAGTAAATATGACAAAGTTCTTGTAAAATAGGATAAAAATACCAAAAATTAAAAAAATCAATTATGAAAATTTAAGCAAGGAAACATACCTCCCAGTTTTCCCAAAAAAAATCTCAGTAATGAAAAAAATATTCTTCTTGAAGAACATGATATTCCAAAAAAATTTATTAAGTAAAGAAAAAAATTCAGTTTTGTAAATTTTAATTTCATAAGAAAAAAATTATTAGGGAATTAAAATTTGCTTAAGATAAAATATTTTGATTAAAAATATTTGTTACCAAAAATATGATTAAAAAAATTTGGTTAAAAAGAAAATATACTCCCCCAAGGAAAAGAAATGTATTAATGTAACGAGATAGGTTTTAACAAAAAGTTAATATAGAATATTAACTTATGGTTATCATTCCTAAATTTTGTTTAATGTATTAAAATATATCGGAGGGTAAATATATTGTAAAAATATCAGTAATTTGATCTTGTGTTTCAATAAATTGGAGAAAGATATCTCCTTTAAATGTGTGATCCATAAGAAAGTGATGCCTAATATATATGTGTTTTTAATGAGAGTGATGTGAAGGTTTTTTTATTAGGGAAATGGAACTTGTATTATCACAAAATATCTGTGTTTTGGTAAAACTCATTGTGTAATATGTGAGTGTGTGTTGCATCCACAACACTTGAGGACAACTACTTCCATCTACTAAACATTTATCTTCAACAGTAGAATGTGATACTGAGTGTTTCTTATTTCATGACCAAGAAACTAATTAATCTCCTACGAAATGAAAGGTTTTGGATGTACTTTTTATATACATTCTACATTGACCAAAATCAGTATCCGAAAAACCTTTTAAAATAAAATCATTTCTAGAAGTATAGAAATGTCCTAAATCCATGGTTCCCTTTAAATAGAGAAAAATTATGTTCATTATTTTAAATGAGATTACTTTGGATTAGATTAATATCTTTCACATAAACATACTGAAAACATTAATTTTGGATTACTAGTTGTCAAGTATAGTAAACTTTCTTTCATACCTCTAAAAGATTTTTGATCTATTATTTTCCCAGTTTCATCAAGATCAAAAGAATTTGAGGTACCGATTGATGTTTTTATACTTTTAGTGTTGTAATATCCCTAATTTTTTTAGAATATATTTAATATTCTTATGTAGTGATTTATATTTTTGTTCTGGTTTTTGAGAAATTTAGAAACAAACGAAAAATGTTAACTCGCACCTCATACTCATTTCAAACTCAGATTTCATGATATTTGCAAATGAACTAGTTAAATATTACTGATTTTATCCAAATATAATTTTATCAACATAAATTATAACAATAAAAACATTTTTATTATATTTCATTATAAATATAGTTGGATCAATATTTCCATTAACATAATTGTTTTGTAAAAAAATCATGCAAGTTTATCACACCAGGATCTAGGGGATTGTTTAAGTCCATATAAAGCTTTGGTGAGTTTAAAAACATGTTTAGGATGTTTTGTTTCTTCAAATCTATAGGTTATTCATCATAAACTTCCTCTTGAACATGTCTTTTAAAGAAATAACACTTCATATCCATTTGAAAAAGTTTGAAATTAAAAAATGCTACAAAGTCTTGTAAAATATGAATAGATTCAAATCTTGCTACTGGAGAATAAGTTTCTTCATAGTCTATTCCTTCTTGTTGATTATAGCCTTTAGTAACTAATATTTCTTTATTTCTTACTATGATTCCATTTCCATCACACTTATTTATGAATACCCATTTTACTTCAATTAAAGAATATTCCTTAGGTCTTTCAACCAAGGTCCAGACTATGTTCCTTTTGAATTCATTTATCTTATCCAGCATTGCTTTTATCCAATTTCCATCACCTAAATATTCATGAGTGTTTTTTAGTTCTTATTGGGAAAAGAATGCTAGAATGTGTACTTCATTTCTTAAGTAAACACTAGTCCTCACAGGTTGATTTATATCACTAATGATACTATCATAGGTATGATTCTAAAGAAACAACTGATTTGGATTTTGTAAAACCTATTGATCAGTATAAGGTAGAAAATATTCTGGGGTAGATAATTTAGAAACATTTTCTTCATTATTTTCATTATTAAAAGAATCTTATAAAAAAGGCTGATAATTAGTTCTTGAAAACACATTTGAAGATGTAGGTTGGGGTTTCTTAAAAACAAAAGGATCATTTTGATCAAATTTAACATGCACTGTCTCTTCAATAGTACAAGTATTTTTTTTAAAACTCTATAATCCTTTGAAGTAGTAGAATAGCCTAGGAAAATTCCTTCATCTGATTTGGGTGAAAATTTATTTAAGTTATCTTTAATATTTAGGGTGAATACTTTTCAACCAAATACTTTGAAGTAATAAATTTTAGGTTTTAGACCATTCCACAATTCAAAAGGTGTTTGGTTAAGAAAAGGTCTGATTAAAACACAATTTATAGTATATAAAGTAGTACTAACAGCTTCATACCATATGTGTTTAGAAATATAATATTTACTCAACATGGTTCTAGTTATCTCAATAAGAATTATATCTCTTATTTCAACAAAAACATTATATTGAGGAGTTCTTATAGCTGAGAAGTTATGGGTAATGCCTTTCTTACTAAAAAAGTTTCAAAATCTGAATTTTGAAATTTTCCTCCATGACCCATACAAATATTTATCAATGGAAGGTTTTTCTCCTTTTTAACATGGTCTCTAAAAGTTTTTAATTAATAAAAAGCTTCATATTTATGTTCTAGAAAATAGACCAATATAAATATAGTGTAATAATCAACTAAAACAAATACATATTATTTTCCTCCAATACGTCCAGTTGGTGTTGGGCCAAAAAACCCCATATGAAATAACTGTAATGAATCAGAATTTGGGACTTCACAGATTGGTTTAAAAGTTCATTTATGTTGATTTCCATATTTATAAGGATCACAAACATTTGAAGAATCAAATCTATGATCTGGTAGATCCTTAACAAATCATTTCTTTTAGAGTTTATATTGGTTCCCAAGGTTACAATTTTCTAGTCTCATATTCCATAACCAAGATTGATCTCCCATTTCACTAAGGTGGGGTATATCTTAGCTCCTATTGCCTTCAATGTTTAGTGTATATACATTCTCATGCCTATGGGTAGAGAGAATAAACTCTCACCTATAATTGTGTACTAATAAATTATCATTCCTAAAATTCACAAGGTAACCTTCATCACATAATTGACTTATACTAATGAGGATGTGCTTAACACCCTTAACAAGTAAAACATTTGAAATCATTTTTTTTCAAGAAGGACAATGTTCACTATAAAAGAAATTTCTCCCTGAGTATTATCTCTGAAAGTTACAATTCGTCCTCTCATCTTGATAATATTTTCAAAGATTTTTTTACGTGTCATATTCTGGAAACATTTACTATCTATTTACCAAGTATTGTTGTTGGTACAATCTTTATTTTCCTAAAAATAAAGAGTTAGACATTCAGAATCTAAATTTTCATGGATCCGGAAATTTCAGAAAGTAAAATTTTAGGAATCCACATTTTTATAGAAAAATAAGCATTATGAAAACCTAAATATTTGGTTTTATTTAAAGATAAATTTTTCACCCAATGTCCACCACATTTACATTTAGTACAAAATGCAACAGTTTGGAGAACAAAATAATTATTACTATAAACTAGTTTCTAGTGGGTATAACTAAATCCAGAACTATTCCTTAGAGGATGAAGCTCTAGATAAATTTTATCAAATTCTTTCCTTACTAAAGTAAAATTTGATAAAAGATTCTTTAAGGAAAAAATTTCATATTTTAGTCTAATATATAAATTTGTATCCTCAATGTTATTATTTTTAAAACTTGAGTTAGCCTCTAAAATATTTTTCTTAAAAATAAAAACATCAAGATCCTTAAAAAGTTTAGCTTTATTAGAATTAACTTCCTTAATGTTTTTAGAAACACTTTCAAAATAAAAATTTTTTTGATCAATATCTGTAGAAAGATTTGATACTTCTTTAGTTAAAAAAATTATATAATTTTATTTCTATAACTTCTTTTTTATTTAACAATTTTAATTTTAAAGTAATTTGGAAAATATTGAAACATATTAAAATGTGGGTAAGATATAAACTTTTAATTAAGAATATTAGTTATCTAAAGATTCGTAATATTATTCATTTTTAATGTTATAATTTAAAGAAATATTGGTTAAGTATTTAGCATTGTGTACCTTATCCATAAGAAAATTATTTTCAATAGATACTCTATCTATAAGACCCATATTCTTTAGACCAAAAGATTCATAATATGAAGATTCATATGTAGAGTCATCACCCCTGGAACTCCAAGTTTCATTTTCTTTCACGACTTTCTTAGCCTTAGACATGTAATACTAATTTGTGTTTCATTAATAATGCTTTTCCTTCCTATATTTTTTTTACGCATAGGAAAATCAAGTCTGATATGTCCAGACCTTTTATATTCATAGCAATTTACTTTAGAATCATTCTATTACTTTCTATATTTCTTCTTATATCAGTACTAAAAATCATTCTTTCCCACAATATTGTTCATCCTTCGAGAAAGATTGGTTATTTAATTCTCTGAATTATCACTTTCACTTTATTAAAATATAATAAGATATTTCTTAGCTTTAGATCTACTTACCTGTTCCAGAGTCTTGGATTTAGCTGTAGCAGTGAAAGCTAGAATTCCATTACCATTCTTATTTTTTTTTTGAAATCAACATATCTCTTTATTTTTGTTTCAAGTTGAAGACGAGTTCCAAATAACTCATTAAGAGTAATTTAATATACATTTTTGTTGTCATCAATAGATGTCCTTTTTTATTCCCACTCATTGGGAATGATGTCAATTATCTTATCCACAAGAACTTCATCATCAAAACCCTTCTCTCCCATATATTTTCGACTATTAACAATGGTCCTAAATCTTTGTTTTACATTGCAAATAGGTTCTCCATAAGGAAATAAGAATATATAATATTCATCTCTCAACATAGCCCTTCTATTTTATATCACTTTAGAAGTTAAAAAATTTGTAACTTCATGTTTCATCCAAATGCAGTTGGTAGCTTCACAATATGATATTTGACTATATATAATCCTTGTCATAGAACACAACAACATATTGTGTAACTTTTAATTTAGTTGATATTATTGTTTCTCCTGATTGGTGAAGGTTCTGAATTCCTTGTTTTGTATTTTTTAGTCTCCAGTAAGCATAAAAAAATTGTCCACTCTAGTGTTAATAACAATATTCTTCATTCTATCTCTCAATTACTCATAATCATTACCATAAAAAATTGGTGGTCTGGTAGGATTTAGATTATCAATGTAACCAACATTAATACCTCCCATTCTTTAAGAAAATATCTTTTCTACAAAATGTTTTATAAAAAAAGTTTATAAACAAAGATAAATAACATTAAGTAAAACTTGAACAAGAAAAGTTAAGCCAAAAGAATTTAGAACAAGGAAAACTTAAGACAGAAAACATATATGTGAGTATAAGTATTTCAGAGACCTGATCTAATACCAATATTATGATCAAAATAGTATATGTAGATGCTCAATTAAAAGAGGGGGTGAATTATAAGTTTTAAAACATTTATTTTATCCTTAATCGAAACTATGTTTAACAAAATTAAACAAGAAAAATTCACAAACCCTCTTTGGTTCTCAATTATGAAACTCACTTTCATAGGGTCCAGAAATATAGATCTATAAGAGAAAATTAATAAAATTTTTCATAAAGTAAGATTCTAACTTAAAGAAAATATAAGCTCATTTATTAGAGTAAATAAAGTATAAGAAAGTATAAAAAAAGTTATACTTTCTATCTTTATAAATATACAACAGAAATAAAAATTGAAAAAAACAAGTAACAAGTAGAAAATATTTTAACCCAAAGAGTAGGGTATCCAAAAACCTTGGATAAAGGCCCCTTGATTTTTACATTAAAGAATGTTTGTCTTAACCAAACTATGGTAAGACCTTGATAGGAATATTGGAATCTATCTTGATATCCCTGGAAGCCCTCAAACATTAAGGTAGTTGGGACCTTTGTCTTCCTATCCCCAAAATCCCTCGATCGTACTCATCAATAATCAATGTTGCACAAAGAAAGCTAAATAAGATGTTCACCATTGAACAAGATGTTCATTAAAATGCACAAGGCATGAGAATCTCTCTCTAGAAATAATGTCATGGTATCACAGCATGTAATCTATAGATCTATTACATAGATCATGATATCATTCAAGTTAGATCTTATTTTTAGGAAAAACTTTACGGTTGGATCTATCCTCTAATGGTCATATATTTTCTTGAATCTCGGAGGGACCTATACATGTGTCACTCAACCAACTGTTAGTTAAAAACAAATTTTACAACATCGTTTCATACTTAGAAATGCATGTGTAAGGAAAATGAAGTATATTAAGTAAATATGAATATTTAGGAAATAAGGAAAAACAGAATTCATAGTTTAAACATATAAACAATCAAATTCTAGAAACATGGATATTCAGAATCTATTTTACAAAGAATTAGCAGTCTGGATTCTGAGGAATTCGGAGTCTGAATTTAGAGGAATTCAGAGTTTGAATTATACGGAATTCGAAGTCGGAATTCTAAGGAATTCAGAGTCTGAATTATTTTGAATTAGTAGTCTTAATTCAAAGGAATTATGATTTTTAATTATGATTGATTTAGAGTGCTAATTCTAAGGAATTTGTTGTATTAATTATATGGAATTCGGTGTCGGAATTAGGTGGAATTCAGAGTTTAAATTCTATGGAATTCGAAGTCTATATTCTTAGGATTTTGAAGACTAAATTCTGAGGAATTAGGAGTCTGAATTAAATAGGATCTCGAGTCTGAATTTTAGAGAATTCGGACTCTGAATTTCAGGGAATTCAGAGTATAAATTTTAGAGAATTCTGATTCTGAATTTCAAAGAATTCAGATTCTAAAAAATAGACGACTATATATCCATGAAATTATAAGATATTGAGATTTTATATAAGGACCCAAATTTTTGACTTAGTAATAAAATGAACTTTATTTTGGGAGAACATAAAATGAGATAATGAAAAAAAGGGTATGGATAAAAGTTTCCTTAGAGAATGGAAATTTTCCTTAAGAAAATAATCATTAGAGAAAGATAATTTTCTCTATGATAAGGTGATTGTGATTTTCAAAACATAGAGGAATGGAAAGTTCATATAGAAACCTTACTGACTCAAAATATATTCATATATTTGGTATGTTACATTAAGAAATACATTATATTGATTGAAGAACTAATGTTATGTTGATTTTGTTAATTTCAGTATCTTTTCTATATTTATTTTTTATTTTTTATTTTTTTAGATGATTTTGGATGTTTTTTAAGTATATTTACACATATAATAGATGATGATGAACATTAGGTGTTACAGTTGATGTTTTAGATATTAATTTATTATATTGGATAACTTATGATGACCATTTTTGTTTTTGTAATTATTTTTTACATGATTAATGACATGTCACACTATTATGTATCATATGATTCAATCAATGATAAATGTATTTACTATGGATAAAAATCATAATTCATCTAGGATATTATTTTCATGTAATAAGAGATGATGTGGAAAATGATTGATGCACATCCAAAGGATGAGATTTTGTTTATGAAATAAAAAATGTATCATGTATTTATATTTTCGTCTATCATCTACCTTTATTGTATAGGAATCCATCAATAATAGTAAATGGATCTTTAAATAAAAAATTATTCATTTAAATTAATTTATGATAAATGATTGTCCTTTTAACACAATAAGGATTTTTGGACTTGTGGTCATTAATGTATTCTTTACCATGTTCTCTATTACTCTCTATTAGACCTTGGGATTATGTTTTCTCATCCATGTCTATATTTTCAATTGAAACTAATTTTCTCTTATTTGGGAATATATTTTTTTATTATTCCAAATGACCTTCTTTTTCCCCTATCCCTCTTATTAAGAGTATATTTAATTAAATCATTTACAATTTTGGGTTTCTGAAATTGAATTTTGAAATGTCAAAAAATAAATTATAGACATTATATTCAAGTTTTGATGATTCAATATATTAAAGAGGTGAATGTAACACCCTTATATTTTAGCATAAGAACATGATTGATTGTGTATAAAACCTGAATCACTAACCCTAAAAAAACCAACTTATTTTATTATTTAAATATGACCATTATAACCTAGATATTGAATTATATTTTTTAAATAGGATTAACCACATCATGATATATATTTATACATATTACCTACTCAAAAAATGTTTTGATTAATTATTATTTAACAATCATCAAATTTTTTAAATGAAGATACTTTTTTATCGGAATAAGTATTTATAAAAAATGATTATATAACTTTTTGTGTACAACTAATATTATTTATTCAACATTTATAAAAAAAATTGGAAAAATAATCTTCATTTATTAAATAATCATATAAAAATTAGATTTTTGTAAAATTTTGGGTTTTTTAGAAAATGGTAGATTTTTTCGTGAATAGTGAAAAAATATAGCTTTTTCAAATACAGTAATTTCATATTATTAAAATAAATAGTTTACTAGTCCCATTATATTTTAAATTTTCTCCTTATGTAAAATATTATACATTTTATAGAAATAAATTTATTTTTAATTGAAAAACTCTCATCATTTTTATATACGTTAATTTTTATTCTTAAAAATTAATTTCTCACAAAACAAATTTTTATTTCATTTTTCGCATTTATATAAAAATAAATTCAACAAAATTATGGAAATATTATAATGGGAAATTAATTATATATTTGGAATAAGGTTTTATAAAAAATATCAATAGATACCTTCTATTTTTTTATAATAAATATTTATATGCGTAAATATTTGTCACCATGTTATTGGTAAAATATGGAAAATAGTGTAAAACCCGTGATATAAGGTCTCAAAATCAAACAAAAAGGTTCGTTCATCATATTTTATTGGTGTAGAGTGTCCATATGGATAAATTTATAAAATATATTTCCACCAGGTTCCATATTTCATTGATCTATTCTTTTATATTAATTGATGAAAACAATCAACACATTATGTCACTCCCCTGACATTAATAACTCAAATAATTATATAGTTTAGATTAATAAAATTTTGGATATAAATATTTTTTTGAAATATAAAATAATTTATTTTAACACTTTATTTTATATATTATTTTTTATTACATAATTAACATAAATGATTACACAACCCCGATATAGTATATATTTAATAAATAGAAAAATAAATTAAATTATTTCAAAAACCCTAAAAGTAATATTTTTATAGTGAGGTATACAGAGCCATGAATTTTATAGATGGATATGACTTACTAGAGATGTGTTGAATGTATATATTTGAATAATATATTATTCTTGACATCCACAAATAACAATTAACTTAATATTGACAAAAATGACATTATTGAAATTTTATAAAATAATATTTTATTAAATTATATAAAAATAAATAAATTTTTTTAGGATGAAAATAGTATATTAAATAGTCTAAATTTTAATCCTTTTTCAATTTTTTCCAAATTATAACCTTATTAATAATATCATTTCCCTTTAAAAATGGAAAATATATTGTTTGTCTTAAGGATAAAAAAAGTTGACAAAGTGATTAAATAAAAATTAAGGTTTAAAATACCACATAAACTGGACTAAATTGTATTGGTTGACGAGATTTAAACCAAATCCTATATTATCTTCAAAATTATTCCCACATTTTTCCATATTCACATGAAAATATATTTCTTATAATTAAATACTTTTACTAATTTAATGTTTGTCATTTTTTCACTATAAAAAGACATTATCTCTCATCTCTTCTATAAACCACGTACATCATCATCGATCAACCAACCCCTAAAACCCCACTTCTAAACATACTAATCCATGTTTTATAGGCTATTCCTATAAAAAAAATAAGTATTTAAAATAATACAATTCTCGATAACAATCTTAACATGAAACACCTTGGTTTAAGTGAATTGGTATATACTATTATATTATTATTTTCAAATACGACCTCAATAAAATATATATCAATTTTTTTGGTATTAATAGAATTTATTTTTTCATGAAATATATTTATTTATTTGATAATAAATATAAATTCACTGTTAAATTCTTATTAAGTAAACATATTATTTTTTTAAAGTAAATACATCATAAAAAATATATTTTTAGAACAAATTGTTTTGAATTATTTTTGTGAGAATATAATATATATAAATATATGAAAATTATTAAATTAAATTTGAAAAAAAGATATAATTTTTTAAATCATCATACTAATATTATTTTATATTTAAATTTTATGAATATTCTGAAATGTTATATTTAAAAATGAATTGTGATATGTATTAATTTTTATTGAAAATAGAATTTTATTTTAAAGTATTTAAAATTTGAAATTATATTTCAGATAAGTTATAAAAAATAATTAAACAATTTTTAATAAAAATGTTCAATTTTAGTTTTTAAAATTACTCCAATACTTGAATTTTGTATTAAAACAATTTTATACTTTAGAAGAAATTTTTTTGAAAAACTATTTTCATTTCATTTTTTTATTAATATTAAATTTATTTATTCGACTTCTAGAAATTGAATATGTTAAAATTGATTCAAAACATTGAAATTAATTTTTTAAAAATTGTAAATATATTCCTTATATATTTGAACATTATGAATATAAACTGTAGTAAATAATTTTCATAATGGTAAGGATTAATCAAGTAATTAATATTTAAAAATAACATTTTAAGGACTAAAAAATGACCATAAGACATACCTTTATCCTATCAAATGTTTTCAGTTTTTTCAAGTCCATAAGAGACTCTAAAATAAGGAAACATATTGAATTTTTTAATTTTATATTTAATTTTCCATTATTTTACATAATGAAAAGTGAAAAATGTAATTCTCTTAAATTAATTATCTCTAAATTTTGACATAGGCATTAACAAAATATATGTTCTGTTTTAAAAGGAGTATTTGGAATAAAAATTAATTTTTTATCTCTGTTAATAATTTATAATTTTTAGTGATAAAATAATTACCTTAAGTTCTTATGTAATGGAAAAAAATATTTATACAATTAATAGATAAAAAATTAAATGAATTCAAAATTGATAAATATAATTTATTTTGAATGAATTATTTTGATCAATGAATTTTGAAAATAATAATTAAATATTATAGGTGTTTTATATTATTATATTTTAATTTCATCGTTTTTATATTTTTCAAATGTAAGATTATATGAATAGAACCAAAAATGACATTAATGTTATTTTATAATAAATTATATTTTATTAAATGATTTAAAATTGATAAAAACATATATCTAGATAATTAATTGGTTTATGTTTATTAATATCATATATGATCAATTTATAGTCCATTTTTCCTATATTTACTAATTATATTGACCCTTAAATAATAAAAACTTTATTATCATAGTATTTGTGAAAAAGGTTCATGCTGGTTAAAAGAAACAAAAAAGTAGTAAAAACTTAGTCTAAACATTTATAAATTTGAGTTTATTATATAATTTCTACCCATGATCATACTATTATTTAACTATATATTTTTTGAACATTTTTTCAATGAATATTAATTCATTTTAATTTAATCTTTTAGGTCATTCCAAGACTTCTCCTCCTCTCACTTATAAAAGGGAACATAATAACCTATGTTATTCACATTTGAGAATAATATTATTCCATACATTACCTATAAAAATAAATTCCTAAAATCTCTTATCATGTTCTATAGGTCATAGTTTTGTTGGAATACCAACCATATAGGGTTTAAGGTTTATTGAAAATGATGATGTCTAAAGAACAGGTATAGTCATTAAGTGAAAATTTAGTTTTATTTATTCTTATACCTATTTCAAATCTTAATAAATAAATAAGAAAATATAACACCAGTATATTAAATAAAATAAAATATTTTAATTTTAATTTTACCTCTTTTATTTATCTCCTCTTCTATCAAATGGGAAAGGAAATCATTGTTCGTGTGCATGGAAAACTATCTCTTTATGAACTGATATAATTAATTTCAAAATTTCACCTCTCATGGATGGTAATAAGGATTTATTGGATAAGTATATATTTTATTTGTGATATTATTATTTTTATTTAGATGTTAATTAACATAATTGTTTCTTTTTTTCCTTTCATCAAAAATGGAAATAGCTTTCATTCGAACCTATTACCTATTGCCTCCATAAAGAGTGTAATTTGTTTTTTATCTCATCCTTTTATGCATCACTATATATATATATATATTGAATATATATAATATTAATTTTCTTTTCATAATTATTTAGATGATGTATCCATGATTAATCTATAAATATAGAGAATTTTGAACAAAAAAAATCATGAAAAATAATGCAATTTTCACCGGAACAATGATTTCCTGAAAACAGTAGCTAAAATGATGAGATATGAAAATAATATAGGTTATAATATATTTGAATTTGGTTATATAATAAATTAATAATACTACTATATTTCTTTTACATGTGATTTTAATTCATTTGAAGAATGAAAAGACATATAATAGGGGATATTTCCAATAAACCCTTCATATTTTGTTATGAACACTCAATATCTAACACAATTTATCTCTCACATTGGTGTAATGAAATGAATTTAAATTATATATGTGTGTGTAATATAAAATTAACTAGATTATTATTTATTCATCTTATAGGGTATTAAATTTCTTTTTATCAATTCTCAAGCTAATTATTTTGGAAATATCTTTGATAATGATACGAGGAATGATTTTGAAACCCATTTCTCTCCATGGGAAATTTTTATGGTTAGGCTTATTTATTAATTTCAATTTTTAGAACACATATGATTATAATTGGTATGATGGGTTTTCATAAATAGATATCTATTTATGAGGGTAATTTTTCAGCCTCACAGTATGTAATGCATAGGATTAGGGAGTAAACCTAATCAAATATGGGACTCTATCCATTATGTGATGTTGTTAGCCATTACTTATGGTTATGTAATGTTTTGTGTTCATTATACATTACTTATTTTTCCATGATTATATGATACCATTTTCTTTATGTTATTATTCAATGTAATTACTTGTTAACCTTACCTTTTATGATATTATGTTATACATTTGACTCAAAAAAATATGATTTATTATAATTTTTATTTATATTCACAGATTTTTATCTCAGAATATTTTTTTATGTGTTCCCTAGGTTATCTTATGAAGTAGTGTGGGGTCAAACGGATATAGTATGTCATTGTGAAAATAAAAATTAAGATGTTTTATTTTAATTTCATTTTATTGTTTTATATACCTAGTATTCCAATGAAATTAGGGATTTCAATACTATAGTTTTATTTAATAGATATTTATATCAAAAAATATGTTATTAAATATGTAAAAGGAATGTGTATATTTATATAGAGGAATGGTATAATTATAATTTTTTATTAGTAGTATAAATATCTTATAAAACGCACTAGATAAGTCTCAATATATAAAAATATATTTTTGGTTTGGAGAGGTGTATAACAAGTGATTTTCTACTAATTTTATCCATATATTGATTATACAAGTGGATTTAGATCTGGAAAAATTTTACCTAGTTGTAACAACTATGAAAAGGGAGAATTAGTTATTAAAATTATCACTACATTGTGCACAATATAAATCATTTTTAAAAACATGGTTTGAAAATCCTGGGGGATTTTCATTAGAAATTCAAAAACACATTATAAAACATTATTATGGGTGTGAAAAATTATTCATTTTAGAAAACCTAATAAGGAAATTTCCATGAATAACCTAGATTTGAAAACTAGAGACTCATAAGTTATGAAATTATTACATTTTATAATTTATCCCTTCTATGTTTATAAGTTTATTTTTTATGTTTATTTATTATATTATTCTCATTATGGTTTTAGTTTTATATAATATAAGTAAATAATAGAATACATTCCAACCATCAACCTAGTAGAAAATATGACCATTTACCTAATGATATACTTAACCATGTAAGATCATGTTCTTGGAACTTCATGGATATACAGGATTAGATAACTCATATTATGAATGAAAACTATAATCATATGAAATGACCTCATAATCATAAAAACGATCATGTTGTTTTCATGAATTTTATATAAAAATGGTTCTTAAATTTTGTGTATCTTTTTATCCCTTCATCCTAGAATAATAGATAAAATCATTCTAGAATATATTCTCTATCCTCTAATATTCAGAATAAGAGAATATTGTTCTAATAGTTTTTCATATTGAGGGGGAAACCGATCGGTGGTCAATGCTGAACAAAAAAAATCTAAATTGGATAATGATTCCACGTAATAAATATAAATCAATAAAAAATTTAATAAATATTTTCCCCAAATTACCCAAAATTAAATGCAGGGGGGGTTTCTCATAATGAAATTATATAAGATGATTCCATTGGGGAGTATGAGGAAATAATCATAGGACTTGAAGAGTATTCCTACAGCTTTGACATTAATGTAAATAGAATGGTGGAACACATATTTAGTGGATTAAATCCATGTGATAAAAAATATTAAGAGATTCAAGACATTGAAATCTATAAAAAGAATGTTCATTATAACCTCTTAGTAGAGTTTGATATTGGATAATCTTAGTGGTATCATTGGAATATAGGTAGAAAGAGTAAAATTGAGTTCTATTTTGTATGATAAATAGATAAATATCACGAAGGAATTAAAATGAAATATTCAACATATAGATTGTATGGGAAGAAGCATCATAGAAATATTCTGAAGGGTACTTGGATATATTTCAAATTTGGAAGGTAAGGGAATCAGGAAGATCAATTTTGAAGGTAAATGAATAATACTACTAATAAATATCAATAAATTAGTGATTGTTTTATTACTTAACCTATATTATAGTGTTTGATCTATAAGGAACACAATCATTATTCAATAAATTTTCCTATGAAAATGGTTGTCAAAGAAAATCAATTACAACAAACATTATGACCTAGATATAAATGAATGGAATACCCTATCACTAATACTGAGGATGATCTTGACTATGATATGGTGATAGATACAATATTTATTCATTCATTAATTATGAATTTTTTTTGCTTCCATGAATTATCCCCTAACATGCATGATTATTATAATAGTTAAAACATCACTTGAAAACATAGGGTTTGGGATATCTATGAGAAAAATAAATAGAGAAATCCCTGCCACATATAAAATTCCCTAAGTAAATGTTTGTGGAATGAATCTATAAAAATACTCTTATCACGTTCATTATTTGAGTTTTATTATATTTTGGGAATGGAATGGTTATACTTATATATATTCATCATAAACTATTTTGATTTGGATATTACTCTTCACATCCCAAGTCAACATATTATGGAATTCAAGATTAATGAGGATAATTAATCTCTATTTTAATCATCTAGTCATGAATGGATATTATTTACTTATTGGAAATATATATAGCTTAAAATATTGTTTCAATGGATAGAAAAATTATTCAAAGAATTTACACAACAATGGATTATTATTATTTATTCACCTAAGAGTTTGCGGGTGTTCCTCCTAACTGAGTGGTTGAGATCTCAATCAATAATGTACTTGTATAACCTTAAACATATGATACTCCTAACAAGATTCACATTGTTGTGTTTTAAGAATATAAAAAATACATATAAGAGAATATGGAAACTAGTTTTATACTCTTGAATGTTCCAATTTGTGGTGTATATTCCCCTTCATCAAAAATAAGGATTGGTCAATGAGTCTTCATTTTTAATATCCTGTACTCAACATAATCAGGATAATGAATAAGTTTCCAATTCCACTAATAGTCCAAATCTTTTATCAAATATGTGGGTTCTAGAATTTCTATTAGGTCTACATTCTTTTTTGATATGACCAATTCAAGGTGAAAAAGGTTGATATTCCCAAAATTTCCATTTGAATATGTTATAGACAATACATGTCCATTGTGATTCCCTTCAAACTCACCAGTTATCTAGGAATCATTATAGAAATAGGGAATTGATTCATTATAGATTACCTCAATAATATGTATAGACACTTAAAGTTCATAGTTATCCATTTCAAACTCACCAATCCTCTAGTAATCCATATAGACAAAAGGAATAAATTCTTTATATATTACCATAAAAATATCTTCCAGTTCTCTATAAAGATGATATTATGATATAATCAAAAATAAAGGAGGATTATGAGATTAATTTGAATACTATAATAGAGAAACTATAAAAAGAGATTAAATATGTAGTGTATAGTAAATATAAGTCCTAGATGAAGTAATTGTCATTTATGGGGAATATTATCACAATAAAAGGGATATCCATGGGACCTTTTATGTCATTAGTAATTGAGGGATAACCAAGAATCATATATGTACATATGGTCTACAGTTTTCAAGGAATTTCTGTATTACCAATGACTTTTGAGAAACATCTCTTGATTTTAAAACTCTGTATTCAGGCTTACTCAAAAATGGTAATGTTTTTCTATACGATGGAATGTGAAAAAAAATTATGGAATTGAAAATGTGGATTATCACTCCACCATTCCTCACACTTCCCTCATGTATGGATCATTTCATGTTATATATTTTTTATTCAAAGATTTTTTTGAGCCATGTAAAAAATAAAAAATACAATTTTATAACCTATGCCTAAAGGAAGTTCATATTTCATGATCTAAGCTATCCAAAAGTTGATCGGGAGTTGGATACATAGATCATTATGTTGATAATAAGGAAATATTACCTTTGTGTGGAGAAGTTTCAAATATATATGAATAATAAAATACTCAAATATATATTCTCTAATAAGGGCCTTAATATGTTCTTTCAAATATGGTTAGAGTTTCTCAAGGACTATGATTAATCAATCCATCATAGTCCTTGGGAATCAATAAAATTGGAATATTTTATATGTAGAAAATTTTTGGAACCTTCAACAGTGATGAGAAATGAGAAAATTCAAAAATTCGTATACTTGGAAATGATAGAACTAAAAATTTGAAAAGAATGAACATAATCATTGATTTATAAAATTATTGTTAAATCATCCCTAATATATATAATAAATTAATGAAAAATATATGATGTTGAAATTAATAATAAGGTTGAATCTATACGAAAATAGAAATTCTTAGTAATTATGTTTGATGAAGGAGTTGAATGATTTAGGTCACAACTATAAGTACAATTAAATTTTGAGATAAAGGAGGATTTGATTATGGAAACCTAAGGCTTTTAAACATATTATTATAGTATTCTTAAAAATAAATATCCATTAATACAGAACAAGAATCATAAAGACCTATTGTATTTCTCGGGCCAGGATCATAATAAATAAATGGAAAATTAAACGTGGATTATTTTTTTATTCTCATTATTCCACTGCATAAATCTAGTTGAGCTACTAGAGGTTCATGGTATAAACGTGGTAATATATAATGAAAGGATTGGGCTAACAATACCAATATTATAATTAACATGAAATGGAACCATAATATGTGATTCAATTGTACCAGATGATTTGATAAATGATAATGTACAAGAGTATTCAAGTGGAAGAATAAAATCAATATCAAGGATTGATAAGATCATTTAAACATAGGAAATTATGGAAAAATATATTACCTGACATAAACATGTGTCAATGATTAATGGATAGAAAATATAACATTTTTCGAAGAACTATTTTAATGGATTTTGATTACTCCCTAATCCTATACATGATTCCTCATGAGAATAAAGCTTTACCCAATTCAGTGGAGAACTATTTTGGAGAACCCATCATACCATGTTCATAATATATGTTTTACATATAATGGAATTCAATCAAAATCAATAACATTATAATTACCAATGGAATGAAAATTGGTTATATAATCTTACTTCATATCAACTATAATCATTGATAAAATTGATGGATCCTTTTTACTTAGATCACCCACATCTGTGTTTGAATTCCCATGATGGTAATGGATTGAGCAGTCATAGTCCATGATATTCTCTAACCATCTATAATAGAGTAAGTTATGATCTTTATATGTAAGTATATGTTTCAATCTCCAATGATCCATATATATTTCATACTTCCCCACACATAGAGAACGTCACCAGGTCATTAATTCAATGATCCTTATATCCACCACCATGTCATGTGTGTGATAGTTTTTCTCATTAACATTCATCTACCTTGTGACATATGATATAAAATAATAATTTATCATTATTACACAACCCAAAAACATAATTTAATAATCTATGTAAAACATAATAAGTACCAAACTTAAGGGAAGTGCATGTTCTAATTCCTTGATAATCAACTTTATCATATCATTAAATATATATTTTCATTAACTTTTCTAGAAAATATTTTTATGCCTACAATGTAAGGTTGGTTAGTGAGTATTAAAATCATGAATTTTTTTCCCTGAAATCTCAAAAATACCCAGATGATCTTTGGAAATTGTGGATCACATTACATAGAATGGTTTAGGATATTCCTTAATTTCAATTATCCTAGAAGGGTCTAAAGATATCCATTTTTTTGATAATATGCACTAAAAATATTACTTCCTTCATCAATAACCCACATTTACTATATGTTGCATATAGATTCTCATTTTTCAAAGCCCATTGAATAATATTCAATTACTCATTATTCCCCTCCTTTATCAAGGAGTGTATCATAATATCATCTATAAGAACTATCAAAATTTTTTAGGGTAATATATAAAGACTATATTCATTAATACCATAATTAATATTAAATAATTAGTTTTTCTGGAAGGAATCTCTATAATATCATAGTTCCCATAACTTTTTACAAATGTGTTTTCAAGAATATATTTATTATTTACCCTTAATTGGTGTTATTCTAAAAAAATTTCAACCTTAGAGAAATATTGAGCTCCAAGTAGTTCATTTAAAGAATATTTTATCAAGGGTATTGTATAATATTTCTTTATCATGGTTTTTTTGAGTTCATGGTGATCAATACGAAGGTCCATTGACCAATTTTTTTATTGAAAATTAAGACCATATATCCCCATAGGGAAGGAATCAACTGTATAAATGCCTTTTATATGTTATTTTGTTATTTTTATTTAGTTATTCCATATCGAAGGTTGACATTATATAAGTATTCATGGATATTGATAGAGATCTAGGTATATGTCCGATTGAGAATTCAACCTATTATTTATGAGTATGACCAAGAAAATATTTAGGGAATACATTATTATATTATTTAGTGATGGGTATGTCATCAAGTAGTATTCTCTCCATTTTCCCTATTATATTAGATAGATAGCCTTTTCCCCATAAAATAACAACCATGATTGATTAGTATACAATATGGGAGATTTATCCTCATCCTTTGACTTGTTAAATGTTATAAGATAACCAGGGGAATGAATAGTGATATCCCTCTCTCAAAACTTGGTGTTGGATTTAATTAAAGATGGCCAATACATGCCCATAATATCATCAAACTTTACTAAATGAAGTAAAATTAGAATTTCTATAATATTATAGCCAAAAAAATTGACTTGGTAATAGTTCTTACATTTTTAGTCAACCATTGATTCATTTTAAATCCTTAAAAATATCTCACCACCCATGTTTTGAGGTGGTGTTTAAACAGTAATAATAAAATTTATAAATATAAAAATATGTATAAAAATAAAATAAATAAGTATCTTCTCTCTTCTTGAATGATTATATAAAGTACCATTCAAAACATAATTTTCGACAAACACCTCATCAGTAGTAATTTCATACACCCTTACATTATACCTTATAGATTTGTTTTAATGATTGTTTATGAAAACCCTTCATTTAGGGATTTGGCATATATAACTCCCATGTTCCTTCAAGATAAAAAATTTTATGAAAAAACGTAGTGTTGATCTGAAACTTCTTTATATCCTCCTAATAAATGGGTTTCATTATTTTCAAATGATCGTGATTAGCCTGTTGACAATATTTTATAAACATGAAGCATCTTTTGATACCACATTAGCAGTTTTCAGGATACTTCTTCTGAATATTTTGACAAATCTTATATTGGGATTTCATTCCTCTATGGGATTTATCTATTGATAACACCAAAGGAAACTATATTTTACAAATTATTTCTCTAGTCCCATGAAACCACTATAATTCAAATTTTTCCCTCTTAATGGAACAACAAACAATCTACTAATAATAATCAATGTCTTGAATCACTAAAAAAAATTATAGTAATTTTTAACCCATTAAAGAAACTATCCGCCTTACCTTTAGTGCTAATAAAAATGTAGGAGGCATACTATCCAAGACCTATGATTTTTACTACTTTCCCCATGATAAAATATTCTCTCTTTTTCTTTAAACTGAGGAACCCCCTCTCAATTTTATAGAAGATTGTTAAGGGAAAATTTTAATGATAAATATTTTTATTGAGATTTCACATTACATGGAATCAATATCCTCTTTGTACATTGTTTCTTGATTAGTTTCCACCACAGATCAACTTAACTATTAATGTGTTAAATGGTCAAAATGAATTTATCTTTCTATATGAATTGTGTTATAGAGAATATATTCTCAGTGGAGTTAATATATAGTTCCATGATATGGGGATAAGGAAATCCACAAGATTATGGGCGACTCTTTCTCATAAATGAATCAACATAAACCTAATCCTTATTAATAGGAGTAGAGAATTATTCATGATTCGTGTTATTATTTTTATCATGAGATAGTTTAGTTAATAAATACATGATGTTATTAGATCACAGTCCCATAAGTTTTGTCATATCATTAGGACAAGCATCACAATTCATATCATTCTGATGATCATAGCACATTATCATATTTAAAACCATTAACTAAAATAAATAAAAAAATAGGATGAGCATACATTAACATACTAAATGGAAACATATAATATTAAATGGAATAACTATTGATTTATAATTATGTCCTTAATTATTACCCTATAGGTTTTAATTGAGTTTATCCTTTTTAATTTCTCATATTAGGTTTTCTAACTAACAATTTTCTCAGGTCCTTCAAAATTGATTACAAATAATTTATGATTTTATAGATTATTTCTCCCATGAGTGTAAAACTCGGTGTGAATCGAGGACCATTTTTCAAGAACCAAGTGATGATAAATTAAATTACATATCTTATTACATGATTCATAAACATTATAATAAATTAACATGACACAATTGCCATAATGGAAAAGTCTATTTATATGAATATGATCATAATATGTAAAAGGAATCATAAACATGGAATAATTATTTTATTCACTATATTGATCTCCAAAAATCAAGATGATATCACAAAAAATTATGGGATAACTTATGGAATACATAATTGTTTCGATGATCTAAAAATACCTTTATGGGATTAATCATGATAGAGAAATATAACATGTGATTCAATGTTATAACATGATATCTTAAATGAGAAGGTACATGATAAATCACATGGATAGATAACATAAAGATCATGGTATCATAATATCATGGAAACATATGAAATTTGGAAACATCATATAACATGAAATGAACATTAGTTAAAGATAACTTCCTAGACAATATAATCATGAATATAATATCCCATAATGGACTAGGTTTAACCCATAATCCAATACATGATGCCTCATGAGACTAAATAATTAACCAATGCATTTGAGTGATATATGTTTGCACCCATAATAACATTTTCCTTATCTATGCATTCCAAAAAAAATTAATCAATCAAATGGGATAAAATATAAAAATTACCCATAGAATGTAATTGGATTTCATAATCTTTCTTTATATAATGATCCAAGGAATTTTCATAATATTAGTTTTTAAGAAATGCACATAAGAGATGAATTAACCCATGAAATTAAGGGGCACTATTCTATTTATCAACATATGAAAAAATAGTAAACAATTGAGAATAATTCAATGAAATTTAGAGATAGAAAATGTGAGTCTGATAGTGAATTTTTATAACCTGAAGGAAATGATAGTTTAGAGAGATCCCTTCATTAAACATGATTTAACATATGTAGCCTTTATCTAAAAATAATAATATTATGTTTTTTATTTTAATTATTATGAAACATATTAATATTTATTATACTATTTATTTTAATTTTTACCCTTTTGTATAAAATTTATTAACCTATTAATTTTACTTTATTTGTTTTAACGATAAAAAACTCATATGTCAAAAATCATATATGTAAGATGACTTAGGTCAATGAGATTATTAATGCATAATCTATATAAGGGTAAAAAATAAATAATTATAATTTATTATACCTAAATTAAAAAATTTATACCAACCATGAAAAATAAATAATTTTACAATCATGTAGACGATAGGTATTATGTACGCATGAGTAACATATAAATTTTTCAAAGATCAAGATGCATAGAAAGTATGTGTTATTTTATCCTTCTAGATTCATAAATATATCATAAATATAATAGTGTTTATTTAAATACCCTTATATGTACCATATAAGTGATGGGTTAACAAAAATGAATCACATCGCTTCGTGAGGTGGTAGTATGTCATACGCACGAATGGCATTATCATTTATTCCAAGGTTGATAAGGTAAGAAATTATACTATAATATAATTTTCATCGTTATTTTATATTTAATTAATATCCAATATAAATAAATAAAAATCCATACCACCTTCAAGATAAATCAAATGGGAAAAATGAATCACATCACTTTGCGAGGAGGTAGTCCATCGTACACATAATCGACATTATCATATTCTATATGAAATTGAAATTAAGAAGGAATTTATAATATAATAATTACATAACTAGAATAAATATTTAATTTAATATATAATCATTATATACATTATTGTTTCTATCCTTAAGAAGAGTTGATGGAAAATGAATCTCATTGATTCATGCGACAGTAGTCCACGGAACACTTGATCAAGTATTTTGATTCCAATTTATGTGAGGAGAGGATTATTTTAGTTTATAAACATGAAATAATATCATATAATTATGTGTATGTTACTGAGGATATTATACCATCATATTTTAATAATATTTATTTAGGTGCACGAAAAAATAAAATAAAATGCTCAGTTAAGGATGTTACCTCTTAGTCGAACAACTTCTATTTAAAAAAAATAAGTATTCCTATGTTGGATATCTGAACAAAAAAATGATTCTATGATTAGTGATGTAATATAGAAATTTTATTTATGTAATGTATTGGATAATATAAAGTGTTTTGGATATTTGTATATAGAGTTTAGAGGGTGGACTTTTCTTTTTTAGGGAAAGGACATGCTATGAATTTTTAAAAATATAGAATTCTACCCATGTTTTTTCATGAAAAAAAGGGAACAAAATGGACCATCATAGAAAATTAGAATAAATAAGATTGAAATACGACCATAAAAAAATAATTGGAACATTTTGGGTACATTTTTCCCATATAGTTTTTGTTTTACCCCCTCCCCCTTACTAGCCCAGTTTTTACCTTAATACCTTTAAATAATTTTTACTATTTTCACTATTTATTATGGTAAAAAATTAAGTTGATAATATATTATATAATATAAATTATGATTATTCTAAATGTGGAATATATTTTTAAAAATTAAACACAATAAAGTGTTACAATTTAATTTAATATTAAACCCATAGACATTGAAAAATGGTTTTACAGAAGAAAAACATTGAAAAGTTGAAAACAAAACTATATCAGAATTCAATATGAAATTTATTATAATGAAATAATTTGGTTTAAAAATTTATAATAAAAATAATTTTATTTTTATAACATTTTTAAGATTAAATGGGTCTCTTTAATTCATTAAATTAAAAGTTATATTTTAATAAAAATCAGTATTTTTCACTATTCATCAAAAAATAAAACATTCCAGAAAGAACTAATAAAATTTACCGTATGATTATTTTTATATTAATATTTTAAAAATTAATTAATTTATTAAATATTTATTTTCTGAATTTGGGAAATTTTATTTTAATTTATGTTCTCAAAGAGAAACATATTCTCTATTTCAAAAAATATATATACTTTTTCAGAAAAAAAATTCTTCTTTTTCATATGGATCTTATTTTATTTCTTGTCAATTAATAACTATGGAATTTATTTTAAATAGGGTTAAACCTTATGTTTCATAATTTATTTATTTTTATTCATACCCTCCAATACGATGGCTAGGTTATAAAGATTCTATTTGAAAAATAATTTATTAAATAGAGTGTTGTGTTAAATTTAAACCTATTGTTACATATATCAAAAGAGATCGATAAGATGGAATTTATTTAAATAATAATATCATATTTTTTCAGGGGGTTACATGTTGAATGATTCACATATATCATCATTCACTATTTACCATTCACCCCAAGAGTATACATATATATCAATATCTACAACATCACTATTTATGGGGTAATATGTGTTTGGATTCCATGAAATATACATAAATGTGTATGGTATGTCATCGAATGAAGGGTGAATGTAAAAAAGTCTAAGGGGGTGATGAAATGGTTACACATACCTATATGGAATGGGAAAACATCACTATGTTCCTTTTCATTAGTGTTCCAAATAAAATCATAGGAAATAATTCTATTTTGGTTGTGGTGGATAGTCTTACAAAGACTAGACCATTAATTTCAATTCAATGGGACTTCTCACTGGATGAACATAGAATGAAATACATCTGAGAGGTTTTAAGGATGCATGTAACATAATTAGTGATTATATCTGGAAAATATTTAATATTTACCACCAATTTTTTGTAGAGTATCCAAGGTAATATAAATGTAGAGTTAATCATAAATATGAAATATAAACCCCACACTAATTTCCAATCATAGATATCTATCTTGGAGTAAAGATAATTTTTTAGATCATGGTTAGTATAAGTTAATGGAGGATTTTATTTAAATTAATATATGGTTTAGTTATCATATAATAATCTATTTCACCCAATCATCCAAATGGATGCTTATGTATCCCATTATAACATACTAAACCTACACATTGGCTTGATTTAGGGGGGAATTTCAACCTAAGCTTAGGTGACACCACAATGACACCAATGGATTCAAATAAATTTCAAGGGATTCAATATATTTGGGGGATTATTTTACCTTTTATATAAAAAACCACAACCCATATAACCAAAACCCACCACCACTATATGATCCATGATAACAATGTGATAAAACGTAATGAAATACAAAATGAAAACAATACCCAACGAATCCATAACTAATATCAAAGTACAAAGAGGAAGACAAAACAAAAAATCTCAAATACTCCATGACGCCAACTCTACATCTCCCAAATTACTCCATGATCCAATTCCACAATCTATTTCAATGTTATCATGAAACACCACTAAATAAACTAGATAAATTTTCATTACATATGTCTTAATAACAATATCTTTAAATGAACCAAGTGCCTAAGATGGGGGTGGGCAATGAAGCCCAAAAAATTTCCCCAAATTACTTCCATACTAAGGCCTCTACGGTAGAAAAAGATAATACATTATTATATAAAAAATTACATAAAAAACATTAAAATAGTATACATTAAATCAAATGAAATTCTAAACAAAAATAGTTTTCCACACAAACATATTTTCCAAGGAAAGAAGACAACAATAAATGTTTTAAACCATTTCCTATACATTTTATATACACATTCCATGATTCTCACACACACCCATATATGCATGCTTTAAGGAAAGTTCCATACTCATTGGAGGTTTCTCATCCATCCGCTATGTCATCAATAAGTTTCCAATATCCCTATGCCCTAATCGAACATGCCTATTATCTAGGGTCACGCCCATTGTACACCAATGGTATATACCACTATTTTAGGGTCATGTCGAAATCATGAACTCACACCAAACATTGTATGTCAAAACCGAACCAACTAAAAATTTCAATCCATTTCAATAACGAAATAATTTTTTAACAAACATTTAAACAAAAAAATCAGGAATAAAACCAAACAACTATTTAAAAATAATCATTTTGATATCATTCAGAAAAACATGTTTTCACAAAAATTCAAAAATTCAAATAAACATCACTAATAAAGGTTTATAAAAATATTTTTATAGAAATTTATCAATAAATATAAATAAATTCAAAAAAAATGAAATCTATACTTTACGTTTTTTTTAAGAGGATTCATGAGTGAATCTACCTACATCTAAAACTATGTAAAAATGAAGGATGG